>JARHVA010000082.1:8040000-8587500 GCA_037957365.1 Torreya grandis | reverse complement strand
AAACATTTTTTATACTTCAATATATTCTGTGGTTTTTATATATCTAATCATGGTAGAAGTTGTGTGTTAAAATTAGCCTATCTATCATATAATCCACATTTTTTCAATATGTAAACCTTTTCATTTCAAAATGTGGAATATATTGTAGTTCCTACCCTTATTCTCACACTTTGTTATGAAGATGTTGGTATCCATTGCAAATAAATATGTTTTTATTTTCATATATTTAAATTGTCTCATGTATATATGACAGTTATATTTTATGTTATCTTGGAGTGCACCAAATTCATTTATTTATGGGTATTGAGGGGCCATACATGTAATTAGATAATAGTTAAATATGGGATATTTAATTTTACTAAGGGTATACTAATGATATAATAATTGAATTTTTAGGGCATTTGTTATAATAATATAGAAAATTATGAGGAAGCATGCATAAAATATCAAACTAAATTGATTTATAAAGGTGACAGTAAATATTGAGTTATGAACTAAATATCCAACACACTCACCATAATTTATGTAGGGCACAAAACAATATACAAGAAAAATAAAATGAGTAGCTAAATCATATTACTTAGAAAGCATAACAAAAATTTAAGAAAAACACATCAATGACTAAAACTACAAGATAGATGTGCTGCCAAAAAATTTATGGTTACACTTTTGATGTATCACGAATCTATGTTTTTAGTAAATAAAAATGGAAATAGGTAAAAAAAATATGATGTAAATATAAATTTTCCAAGACCCTTTGCTTGGAAACATTCATATAATATATATATATATATATATATATATATATATAAACAATACTTAATACTCATTTTTAATCCATAAAAGATAAAATACTTAAAAAATATAATATTCATGAAAGTCAAAAAATTAAACATGCTTAAAATTTCACATTTTGTCTTTACAAGTCCATTATGTAGATCCAACCAGATTTGGTAACTATGTTAGTAGTTGATGCACTACTTTGCAAATGTATTTTACCATTGAAAACACATGTAAATGATGAAATACTGTGATATTTAAAATATTCTTTTGCATATTTTTAAAATAACAAAACATTATGATCAAGTTTTTCATGGAGTAGCATTTCAAAATATTTTAACCAGACTATACACTATATTTAAATGTCCTTTATAGTTTCAAGTGTTAATCCTTATGTTCCAATATGTGTGAATTATAACCTACGTAAAATTTTCTCATGTTGAGAGTTGCAGTGTGGTATAAAATCATCATTTCGTAGTTACCAATTGCGTTTCTTGGCTTGAAATGTATTCCATGATGGATGGTAAATATAATCATTTCAAGTGCCCATTCATGCTAATCAAGCCATTTTTGCCTACAAAAATGAAATTTATTGACATAAAGTTTCAATTATGGATGGTAAGTCATTTTTATCAGACATTATTTTACAAGTCTTTTTATTCTATGCCAATAATTATTATTAATTAGTAGGTCCAACCAACTTTCTTATGTTTCTAGATACTTTATATGATGTGGATATACCAACCCACTTTTGGTTTTTTTTAAATTTAATATATCAAATATATCATTTAGGAATTGGGTACATACAATAGAAATTAAGTATCCCACATGCATAAAGTGAACAATTTATGATGAGGTCAATGATTATCAACATGCCTTCAAAGTATTATTATGTCTTGGGTGGAAGTTGTGCATAGGTCTATTAGTAACATTTTTTGATCTAAGAACAAAATTTATACTACCTTGGATATTTAGGAGATAGTATTTTTACATTATTTTAAAATTTATCCTCTCACCCTTATCTAGTTATATCCATATCTAAAATTAATCTTTGTAAACATGGGTTTTCCATGCACTGAACCAATAATTAATCTATATGTGTAATAGGGAATATATATTTTCTTATATTATTATTTAATTCCTTGTAGTATGCACATATACAAGGAACCATACTCTTTTATTAACATCACTATAATGGAAAAGGGACTTTTACTAGGCATTATGTGGCCCATGTATAATATTTCTCAGCTATTTTTTCTATTTCATACTTAAACAAATGATATGTTCTTGTATTTGTTCTCCATCTGGTGTAAACCCATGTGTTAAACCTTGAAATACATATACAAAATCATCAAACATTTTTTTTACCTAATTTTGTGTTGGTGTTTCTTATGACTTAACCTTACCATGTAAGCTCTTCATATAATTACATTCGAAGCTGGAACACAATTCACTTGTATCTATTTGTTAATTGTAATCATCTATTATCCTTATTTGAATTTCATTTACAACTCATCCATATTCATTTGTAATTGTCCCAACATTTTCATCCATTGTGATCCTATGATAAAATCAACCCCCATCATAGTTTATTGGATCTACAAAATAAAAATCAAATGTTAATTCAACATATAACTTTATAAGTTAATTCATAAATATCTTAGTTTAAGTTCAATATATTGATCAGTACTTTACATTTCATCATATTGTCACTGGCCATTGAAAATTGAAATTTTTGTAATGAGACAACATTAAAACCTACATAAGTCACCAACTTAGCCTGTTTGAAATTATGAATTAATATAAAAATTTATAATAATTATTCAAGTTGTATTATTCAATTTTATTCATTTAATCAATGTTTTGTATTGTGTAATTCTCATCATAGAAATAAGGGAGATGGTTAACATCTCTTATTGTTCCTAGTTCTCTATGTCAATATTTTATTCCATTTCCACTTCTCCAATAATGGTAATAGAAATTTATTTGGAATATTCATCCAAAAATCCAACCATATATTTATTCTATGGGATTTGCACTTATCCTTAGACCCAACCTCTTTATAGCTAAACCAAATACCATTTGAACATAAGTTATCAATGGTAGTAGGATCTATTATTCTCTACTTTAAATTTACATTATACAAAAATAGAAGTGAAAGATAGGGTTATAATTTTATAACTTTTTTGCTCACTCTTTTATGTTGTATTTGTTTTGTAGGGTGTTCGTGCTATAATACAACTTTCGATGACTTAAGAATAAGCTTATACTTGTCGAGTGGTAGCCTCAAAAGTTTTTGGAATACAAGCCTTGATGTATCCCATAATGGATTATTTAAATCCATTGATTTATAAATAAACTACACACTTGGGTGAAATGTTATCCACCAATAAGGTAGTTTGGTGAAATTCCATTAAGTAATATGCAATGGTGTTATATTTATTTATGTTCTCAAGGGTTGGGAATTAGTATTTATGCATATAAATCTCAAAATTATGATATAATGCATTTAAAAATTGGTATTGTGAGGTTATTTCTTAGCCGGTGTCCCTATCTTAATCTTCATAACTCTCCTCCCATTATTATTCAATCATTTTCCACTAATAAAATGCTATGTTTTCAAGGTGAAAAGTAGAAATGTAAATTTTTTTTTGACAATCAATGGGGTTAACCTAAATAAATAGGTCAAATTTCCTATCCAATTCCTTGGCTTAATATATTTTTTACACCATAAATTTTGGGAATAAGAATATTTTCCATTAGCCTTTGATATATATGTTCTCCACCCTAGTTTCTCCAATTTCTTTGATTAAAAATGTCATCACCTTTTATAGTGCATGTCCTTGTAGAATAGTTTTTCTTATGATCATGATGTTAAGCCTTTGTTATTTTATTGTGGGGTCTTTCCCTACCCTATTATTCTCTATTTTTTTCTTTTATCCCATGTATCCAACATCAACATTTGTAGGGATTGATTCATTCACTCCATTTTTCTATTTATGTTTTCTAGTGGAGTTCTCAAGGCTTATCCCACCAATAATATAATTTATAATTTCAATTTATCTATTCTATGAATAGGTAAATACTAATGCATGGGTAGTGTATGCTTGTGAGGCCAAGAAGGTGGATATGATGCTAATTTTATGTTCTCCAGAATAATCCACTTGCAGTTGTTTCAAACCTTATAAAATTTTGAAATTGAATAATATAATACATAAAAACTAGTTATAGACTCTTTTCTAATTTAATTTCATATGATTCAAATATCTTAAAATATTTTTTGACTTTTGCATATCTATTTGTTCCATTTCTATTAAAAATTAATGGTAATTTAATGAAAAACATCTAGGAGATTCATTTTGGGTAGATATTTGTTTTTAAATTAATGAAAAATATTTTTTATTCGATCGGTTAAAGTCTAGGTTGAAGGGGCATGTTCCCTTTACAAAGATCATGAGAAGATAGACATGATAAAGCAACATTAAAAAAAATGATCAAAAGATAAACCAGGTAGCAAAAACCCCCTACCACCAAACTTATGCCAAGATTTAGCCAAAAAATCTAAGACCAAACAAAAAGGGATAGAGCAAGATAGACTATTATGATTCTAAATAAAATACCAATTTCTTGGTCTCATTACCATCACCTTTATTATTCCTTCCTCTGGTATGAATTTTGATGAACTGGTCCTTATCTTCTTCTTGTCTTTTACTCTTGAGGTCGATAGATTGGACCTCCACTTTCTCATCCTCAATAACCCATTCAAACTCCTCCTCTCTATCGTTGTGAGTTAATTTTTTACCCTATGGAGTATGAACCAAATGAATCCTTGCCAAAATTAATGGATTTTGCCTCTTGGTTCAGGAGCCCTTTTAACTTCTCAAATGTCCTCAATTTTGCTACATAGGAGTTTCTAGATAAAGATATTCATGTGCAACTTTTGGATATAATTCAGGATTTCCACGTTGTCATTATAAATGGGAACCCCTCTACCTCTACTAGCTAAGAGATGGACATACAATGGACTCCCCATATCTAGTTTGGGCTCCTCCTACTCCTCAGTAGAGTCCCCAACATTTTTTCCCTCCTTTTCATTCTCATAATCTAACTCACTAGAATGATCATCTTTGTCTTTAGTGTTTTCCTTCTCACTGGGGATATTGATTACCTCAGTGATAATATTAGACCATTGCAGCTCCCCCTAATTTATTAGTAGTAAAACCAATTCTTGGTGAATTAAATCAACTAAAGGGTTTCTCTTAAAGTTTATCACTGAATATTCTAAGGATTACAATAGAAAAAATGGAGAGTTGATTGTATGACCTTTGAAATGATTAAGAAGTGATGGGAAATTTTCATAGTGTGTTTACCTTCTAAAATAATGTACTTCATAATTTAGAGGCAGACTTCAAGCTATTTCCTTGGCAATTCAGACCTCATGAAACCATTTTGAATCAAAATATTGGGTTTCTTTTTTTCTTTTTTGAATAAAATGCCCAAGAGCTCCTCCTTTATCTTCTTGTCCTTAAAAGCTTTAATGCCATTACAATCTTTCTTGGTAGTTTCACCAATGAGCTCCTCTGTGATCAAGATTCTCAAGCCATGCATTTAGACTTCATGATCTTTTCAGCTATGAGTGAAGTCCAATTAATGAAAAATATAGGTCATGTTATATTATTATATTTCTTGATGGTTAGTTTAATTTTTGATCTATTAAATGAATAGATTTAATTTTTATATAAATTGATCAACTCGAATGGTTACTCTTAAATATCTTGGCCTATAGAGATGTTATGTATGACTTAAAAAAATATTAGCCTATTGGTGAATTTTTGTTAAACTATAAATGACACAATGTGAAAATTATCTTGAATTATAAGTATTGATAATTAAATGCATGAAATGAATCTCTATTTGTAGAACATAAATGGTTTTAAAATGAAATATGAAATACCCCAATGCTAAGTAAAAAATACAACCTAAACTTACATCCTTATGTACCTATATCAATTATCTACCTTGTAAGCCTATGGAAATCATACAATAAGATTTGATTAGTCTCAAAGATAAGGTTAAATATGAGATACATTAAACACTAAATCTAAATCAATAACTAAGATGAAAACATGACTTCTTGATTTGTGCCATTAATATTCCCAGTCTTTACCTTGTTTGGAATGAGCTTTTAGTGTATTCATATCTATATATTATATGATTTAAGTTACAAAGAATCATACTACTACATATTTATAAACACAATAAATACAAAAAATTATAGTGCTAATGGTAGTGGCAATTGTAAAATGGAAATTTTGCTAAAATTAAGTATGCATGACCCCAAATTCTAAGTATCAAATGCCATTTAAATTTACATCCTTACACAATTATATTTTTTTAAATTATTTCCTTGTAGTCTTGTGAAAATCATTCAAACATACCATTATAATAAAGAACAAGGAAATTCATACCAAAATGAGAAGTTAATATAGATAGATGGTATATAAATAATGCTCTTAGTAAACAAATAATGACTATTCATTTAATCATATTATAATATGGAATCACATTGGGATACCAATGCAAAAATATGAGATTAATAACCATTCAAACTACCTTAGTGTTCGACCTTAAAAATGGTTGGTATAAGGGAAACACAAGAGAAGGAGAGGAGGGAATTTATGGATATATTTGAGGTGGTGGAAGGATATATGAAATAGGGTTCAAGAATAAATCTACATTTTATTGGGGATGCATTTGAGATTGAGGACATAATGTTTATTCCAATGTTGTGTTAGTTTCATGTATTTGAGATGTGATGACATAAATTTTTATGAGGGCCATCATAACCATAAAAACTGAAAAACACCCACTTCTTTGAAAAATCTATATTTTATGCTTCAAAATCCAATTTTGGTAGCACATTATCAAAGGTTAACTAACTGGGTTAAATGCATTTTCATTGCATATTTCATGTGTGGTTGTGTTGATAGACTAATTAAAGAGAAAATAGTTGATAGATTTTTTTAAAATAATTTATTACTTAATTTGAATATTAAGTTCAAATTACTAGATAATAATAAGTTTTTTGGAAGTTCCATTATAATATATAGTCAATTTACATTTGCATGGAAATTTCTTCAAATATTAGCCAATGAAATCATCTATGTCATTTAGGATTCACTAGGACATTATAAATATTTTTAGGGGTCCATTCTTAAAATTATCCATAAGCCATAATCTATTTAATATAAAACATAATCTATCCATCTAATGTAACATGATTGAAATTATTAAGTCTTGTATTAAATCCATATAAGATTCACAAGAAGACTCAATAAGATCATATAAGTTATCAACATAGAAAATAATTATACAAATTTATTGATAAATAATCCTACCTGAAAAAACTTTGGGGCCACTAAAACTTTCCTTTAATTTCAACCACCTCTTATTGGAGTGAGGAGGAGGTAAATATTTCTTGCCATGATCAAACCCTGGTGAACAAAACCATCAAACAAAAGAGATTTTTCCAAGAAACAACACTCAAAGAAATGGTAACATAGGAAAAAATAATTTATTATAAATACTATTATTACACACACCCTATTTTATCTCCATTATGTTAAGTTATGAGATTACCCACTATATATGTTTCACAATTTTATTTCTAACAATAGTAATTTGTTGTATAATTAACTAAATATTACATGCCTATAAATTTGTTAAAACAAATATTAGCTATACAACCTCTATGCACTTAAGTAAGAATAATGACTAGTAAAATACTACATGTATGCACACTCCCTAATTAGAGGTTAACTAAGTGTGAACTTCCAAAAATATAGGCTAGATAATAATTAATCACTATAAGCATAGTGTGATCATAAAACTCTAATTCCCTCCCTTTATAGACACCCAAATTTGGCACACACCTTGTTTTAGAATGTTTTTTAGACACTTTGATTATATGGATCTTAGTAAAGAATTAAGTACTCATGGGTGCATATATTTTATGTTTTACCCTTTTAATTTATGATATTTTATGACTTTGTGGTCCTATTTTCCCATCTCTTTTACTTGAGTTGTATTTTAAAAGTAAAAATCTCTAACCCTTTTTATCATTTTGAAGTTTTTATTATCTTAGGATAGGATCAACCAGTAAGGATTAAGAATTACCATTGATCTTGACCCCTTCCCAATGATCATGATCATTATTCATTTGAATCCCAATTGAACATGTTTCACTATTTTACTTGTTTTTTTTCCCTTCGATGTTATTTGGGTCTGTCTTATGTGCCACTAGGTTTTCAATTCAAATTCTAAAAGGTTACTATATATATAGAGTTGTTAGGAGACATTTGGGAAAAGAATTCTCACATGTTTTATTATCCCTTCGATGTTATTTGGGTCTGTCTTATGTGCCACTAGGTTTTCAATTCAAATTCTAAAAGGTTACTATATATATAGAGTTGTTAGGAGACATTTGGGACAAGAATTATCACATTTAAATAAATATAAAAAAAATTACATGTTATTAGTATTGAATCACTAGAGATAATTTTAAAATATGATTAGATTTGCATGTTTGTTCCAAGGGTAAGCTAGGATAAAGATAATTTAGATTTGTATTTATTATTTCACACACCCACACACACACACACACACACACACACACACAAGTGGGAGATATAAATTTGAGTCTGATCCCTCTTCAAAGTATTTAAAATGTAATGCAACACTTGGTATTTCAATAAAGATTGACCAAGGTCAGTCTAAATCAATCCCTATCACGCAACCCCTTATTTCATATCTCAAGTGTTTATGTAAGAAATTAGGATTTGATATTTTATGTACATGCACGTGCATTAAAAGATAGGAAAATATACTAATAAATAAAGTAAAAAATTAGATAAATAACTAGAATCTAACTGTCATAGGGTCAATATTGACCCATAGGGCCAAGATCGACTGCTAGTATTATTCCCTTTTTATTAATTCTGACCTAAACTAGAAAAAATCACCAATTACAAATAAATTGTCTACATAGGAAAAAGATAGACCTATAGGGGTCAAAAGTGACTATTGGTATTATTTCCTTTCTAATGATTCTATCCTAAAATATAAATAATCATCACATCCAAAAATGAATGGATTATAATCATTTTACATAGATTGATGTTAGAGAAATAGTTTGTATATATTATGGAAGTATGAGAAATAGATAAGTCTTTCTCTACCCCCTTGTATTTATTTATTGTGATTTATCTAACTTATATGTTGAATAATTGTTGTTGAACTATGTTTTTTTTAATTTAACCAAGTTATATTAAACTCATATTCTATTATTTTTTATCTAATTAAGGAGTTATTATTTCATAATTTATTTTATATTCACTTCTAATTTTTTACCCAGGGTTTATATGTGGGAATGTATTTTAGGAATATTTTTTATTCATTTCTTTCTTTTCATCTTAGGGTTTATAAGTCCTAAAATGTCTACCTTTACTAAAAACTTTAATAGTACCCATCTTATTTAATTTCTATTTTATAGAAACTTTATACCTTATGACTACTCTAGTTAATAGATTAATGATGATCATTTTATGATCAATAATTCCAATTAAGTATACGAGGAATAGTATTATGAAGGAAATGATTATAATTACAATTATTAAGAATATTATAGTGAGTAAGAGGAAGAATATAGTACTATCCTATTTTCCATAATACTTCTTTATAATATTCCCTAAACTATTCATTAGAACATGAAGACAATGATATTAATGCATACGTTCCTAATCCTCTTATGTTACATGAATTAAAATCTAAATATTATTTATTTTATAATACACCTTGATTATCCTATAGTTTGCTACTACAATTCATCATGTTCAATGTTATAAAACAAAAATGCATAAATCAATTTTTTGATAACACTACTCTTACATGTATAAATTATTCTCATGATATAGATGATGAAAATATTATAAAATTATATTGCGATTATTTTTTTCTCTCTTTAGATGATGTAAATGTTACAAAAGTAGAATGTTCTTCTCATTTACTCTCTCTAGATGATGCAAATGTTACAAAATTAGAATGTGATTCTCATTTACTCTCTCTAGATGATGCAAATGTTATAAAATTAGAATGTACTTATGCTTTAATATCCCTATATGATTTAAATGTTATAAAATTAGAATTTGATTCTAATTTATCTCTCTAAATGATGAAAATGTTTAAAAATTAAACTATGATTCTCATTTTACTCTTTAGAAATAAAAAGCATTATTCCTTCTCTCTCTATAAACACAAATAAATGCACATGAGAATAATGTTTCTTTATCTCCTTCATAAAATCAATGTGGTAGTTAAATAATGCATGAAAATCATAGTGGCATTCAAAATAATGTAATTTCTCCTTTACAAAATTCATGTGATATGAATGTTCCTCTATTCAATGACTCCAAAATATTCAATGATGTGGTCTTAGAATACAATGATAGTAATTATGATTCCATTGTATTGATGTTTCATGTAGATGGTAAATTACAACCCATGAGTGCACCTTTCCAAACCACAACTATTCCTGCTAGTCATATAGTGTCCATGATGAATGCTATAAGAGACCATAAAAAATAAGTATCAAGTCTTAATTCTCAACTGTTATCATGTCATTCTAATTTTAAATACAATGTCATTAAATATAAACCTATTACATTAAAAAAGAGTTTTTCATGCTTATGTTTCCTTTAATTGATGGTTGTAGATACCCTACTAATCACTTAACATAATATGTATGCTCTTTTAGTCATCGAGCCAAAGAAAAATACATATTATTTAGATATTTCCATAGATTTTTAACATGACATGCTTGGGATTGGTTTTATAGTCTTCCTAATGGTTCTTTGCCTACTTTTAGAATATTTTAAGACATATGCTTATCATATTATCATAAACATGAAATACCTAAATTAAAATTTGAATATTTACAAGGATTAAATCAAGGACATGATGAATATATTTAATGTTACATTATATAGTTGAAAAATGCTTTACACTCTTTGTAATATCAACCCTCAGATTTTAAAATAAAATTCATATTTACTGAGGGTCTTATTTATCCACTTAGAGAAAAAACATTGCATGTTCCTTACACTTTTTTTGACAAATTATATATGGATTTGCACCATTATGCATGTGATCTAGATGATAGTACTACAAGTTAGCTCTTATTAAAGCAATAAATTACCACACAAAAGGTTTAATCTACTTCATCTTATTCAAAAGTAAAAAGTATTTTCAAATATTCATACAAAGATAAAGAATTGAAAAAAATGGATCCTTAAAAATCACCTATTCTTTCTCCTCCAAGAAAGGTTCATAATAAATAATAATCAATAAAGGTATTATGAAAATTTAAATAATTAACTTATATAATATATCCCATAGTAAAATCATCTACCTTTAAAAAGAAAACAAATTCAATTTTATTGGCTTACAGATCAATCGCATGATATCTTACACACATTACTAGATAAGCAGATGATTACTCTTACTCCAAACTACTATCTTCCACCTCATAGAATTGAGAAGATAAAAGGTCAAACATTTTTCACATACCATGATATTAACATACATTGTGATAATAATTGTTATGATTTATGATAAAAGGTTCCACAACTTACTAATAGAGGTATTGTTACATTCGAGAACAAGATAACAAGGTGTTCCTCTCCCACTTATTCTAGTCATTATTCTAATAATACTAAGAGATCCCAAAACATTCTTACTAAGTAACGAATGGTCTATCAGTGTTTACAAAAACAAACCACTAGAAAAAATCCTTCTTATATTTCATATTATACTATGACCATATTAACCTAAGATATTCCCACTTAGGAACCATTGGTCATTTGAGATCTTAATAGAGGTGATATTAAGAATGGAAAGGTTATGGGTACTAAGTAAATGAATGTTACAATTGTACATATCTTCTCCAACATAAATATGGAATAAATATTGAATCTCATATCTAAGGTTCAACCAAAATTATAATTAAATAGAATACTTAATTTATAAGAAGTAGAACTATTTAAAATTGTTCAACATCAAATTTGAAATATAGATTACAGTGATCTTATTTTTACAAATAATTTTGGAAACTAATTTTGAGTAACATTATCACATATGTGATACTAAAAAGTATGAATGATAATATAATAAATACATTATACATCTACATATTTAGGATATTTTAAATCAAATTAAAAAATCCATAAATTCATATATTAAATCATATAACATAAACAAGACTAATATATGTGAAACAATCTCATATCTATATATATCAAAAATCATGTTTATAGTATATAACTATCAACCAATTACAAGGGTAGTCTCATCACTTGAATTATCACTATTAATAGGCCTTGTGGATTGCAAAGTTGAGGCCTTATCTCATCCCACTACTCCACATGATCAGAATAGTGAATAATATTGTCTAATATGTATCTCAAATAACCCAATCTTAACCATAGAATGTTTTTTTCTTGGACTAAAAAGTACAAATTCACATGATAAAATACCTAGATAAATCATATTCATAAATTGGTATACGTCATGTGTGAATCTCCACCTATAATTTATCATGCTCACTAACAAATAAAATATGTATTACACCATTAATCGTATATAGATCAAGCAAGTGTGCATTATTTCCCATAATATGGTCAACTCGATCCACTAAGCCATTACCCACTACATCATAGGGCACATTCTATTTCAAAGTATGGATGGATACATCTACCATCATTGACCAATATGCATCACCTATGATATCACATTATATGAATACATTAGGAAAAAAATTTAAGACTATCAATTAACACAAAATGCAAATAATCATGTAAATACTGAAGTTTATATATCATAGTCATAACAATCACAACCAAGGCATCTCCATTATTTAATTGCACTAAAATTTTGGGTAGAGGATGGGGTTAAATTTGTGGTGCAAATTTTGATCCTACTCCATCACCACATCCTCTATATCCATCCCCTCCATCTTGATTTGGAGGCATAACATTAATATCACTTACTATAATTGGAAACAATGCAATCCACCATGTATTGTTCCATCACTATGTATAAGTTGTTATGCATCCTACATCATCACCCTCTATCAATGGAATTATAAGACCATACTCCCTTCTCAAAAAAAGATACAAGTCATCACTTATGGGTCTTGGCCTTGAACCTACTCTAATAGTGGCTCTAATGTTCCATAACTATGAATAAGGCACTAGAAGCACATCCTAAATTAGTCTAAACTATCAAGTAAACTGCTCATGCTAAAATCTCTCATATACACCAAGAAATTGATCTTGCATCCATACACTAACTCATATATAATACATATCTTATACATCCTTAGGATACCTCCCATATCCCATATATGTCCACTAAAGAATCATTGTAGGTGTCTCTCTATCCAAAATCACCTTATATTCCATAATGCTTAACCATATCTATCATGGTATCACCCACTAAAATGTGAATACATTAGGATGAGCCCAATCCTTACAAGGCTACCAAATGGACATGTCATATTAATATGCTCATATGCCCATACGTGCAATAATTTCATCACTCCAAAAGCACTAGCTTAGACCTTCAATGTAAATTTCCACAAGTTTTGATATAAATGGGATAACATGTTATGCCCCCATGAATATCTAACGTGACTCTCCATAATTAACTAAATAATATAATACATATGATATAAGATAGTTACATCTCTTTCATCTACTATTAGTGTAGGATTTTTTCTACTTTTGGTTTTACCTACATGGTTATTAATTAGCTTGTTTATGGTTGTTAAGGTCATTAGGAGAAATAAAAGTAATGTGTTTTCTAATTGTGAGTTGGGTGGTTAATTTTATGCTGACCTAATATCTCACTATATAATGTACATCATTTGTATTTTTTAGCTAATTAATGAATGAAAATTTATGAAGTTCACTTTTGCTTTACAATTTGCTCTGACCTAATCCTAGGGTTTCATGTAATCTATGTTCATAAATCTTGGATTTATCTAACATGGTATCAAAGATCTAATCTGAAAACAATTTTACCATTTCAAAAATCCTTGGCGAGTTCTTACCCAATAGTTTTCTTGATTTTTTAGCTTTCATAGGTTTGATGTGATGTCATGAAAATACATGAAAACTATACATCTTGAGTCTCCTATCATAAAATAGATAGTGTCATCATATCTAGAAGGTGCCAAAACCCTAATATTAACTATATACTCGACCTAAATTTGTGATAATGATTTTTGGCCATATTTGAGGGTTTTGAGTTCTTTTTAGTCATTACACATATTTATGTACAATGTTGTTATCAAATTAGAAAAATATTAGGGTTTTTATGGGTTTTAGAGTTCTTAAATGGGTCTTTTCTAGTTTATATAGAAGTATCAATTTTATAGATTTGTATATTTTCTAACTTTGACAAAGTTTCTACCCCTTATAGGCATTTCTTGGTATTTTTTAGACTTTTAGCATCAAATAAATAGACTACGATAGACATTCAAGTCATTGCATGAAGGGTCATTAGAACCTGACACGTACCTAAGTAGCCATCAAACCCTAACACCTATATCAGTAACCATTGGACCCAGACACCCATCTAAGTATCTATTGGAATATAAACCCACTTGAACAGCCCTCAAAACTTGATAACCTATTTGCTAGACCACCAAAACCCAAAAATTTGTTTGGTAGACCATCAAAACCCAAAAACTTATTTGGTAGACCCATAAAACCTAACAACCTATTTGATAGACCATTAGAATCATAAAAGCTATCTAGTAGACTATTAGGCCCCAATAACCTATCTAATAGACCATCAGATCCTGACACTTGTAAAAACATATACCAAAATATGACCATAACAAATACACTCCTTAGACTCCAAACCTTATTTAAGCATGATCCATTCTCCAATCACACTCTTTTAGCCCTGTGATGGCCATAAAGTCATCAAATTTAATCTTAGATTGTTTGAAGTATGAGAGATCATCAAATTTAAGATAGTGGAAAGTGACACTATTCATTTTTAAAATGGAGACATTTTTTAGATGATGTCACTCCCACATAAATCACATCAATCAAAAGTGGAAGGGAGAGAGCACCCACAATAATTCTTATCCCCCTGGTCATGTGGTGTGGTCACATGAGGGAATCACCCAAGTTAACCCTTAACCCTTGGTCATATGGAAATTAAGGCCGTGGTCACTTCCAAACCAAAAGTGTTTAATTTTTGCTTGAGAGAGGCTTAAATTTTTATTTATAAATTTGATACATATAAATTTCATTTGGGGAAGTTGATCAAAAAAATTCTACCTCTTTTTGCCCAAAATTTTAATGTGAGCTAAGTTTTCAAACAGTTATAAATTTTGATTGGTAGATTGGATTTGGGTTTTGTTCTTTAAAAGTGATTTTTTTCATGATCTACACATTGGTAGTAATATTAGACTCATTTCAGCTCATTTTAAACCAGGTTTTGTACACTCTTGGATGCATTATCAATTGATCCCAACATCCCTCTAATTATTTCATAATTCTAGATAAATTGCTCAAGATGCATTCTAGAATATGTCTAACATCTATACGAGCATGCTTGTATTTTAAAATTAAGAGGGGATCACTCTGATAGTTATAATGGGTTATTTTGTGGTGTTGTTTAATTTTCTTTTATATATTTAATCTATACTTTATATAACAACATATTTTATTACATCATAGATTGTTGGTCATTTCCAACTCTTAGGACATTTAGTTATCATGAATGGAAAAGCAATGTGCTACTTTCTCTAAGAAAATAAGGCTTATATAATATAGTTATAAATGAATAAATTGAACATGTAATAGATGTAAAGAAAAATAAAATGGTTTAATAGATGTGATCAAACACATGGTTATCTTAGTTTGTATATTTATCCTTACTCACATTTTCACATTGAATCTGATAAAATACCAAATGAAGTATGCATCACACTGAAAAACTCTTTAGGAAGCAAGATGTTATGAGATGCCATGAATGGGAGAATGAGCTCATGATGCAAAAAACACAAGGCAAGGAAGTTATTACATGTATTTGGTATAGTGGGAAGGATTATAGTATGAAGGCAAAACATGGATTATATAATGGTAGTTGAAGAATATTGATAAGAATAAATGGTATTAGTAAAATCAAAGCAACTTGTAGGAGTTGAGTTGTCTTCAACTAGAGGAGAATGATGCAGAAAATGAAGCCAAATATCTAGAGGCCGTAAATTTTGATTCATAAATCTATTTGAGACATTATTCATTCCAAAATGATCATCTCAAAAATATCAGTGCAACCATAACATGCCCTATCTAATTATGGACATTTTATATTTTTTTTGTATTCTATTCTTACCATTTGAACATCTAAAAATGTAGTTTAATATTTTTTCATGTTTTTTCTATTTTTTGAAATTATATATTTTTTTAATTAGATATGAACTTAATTTAAATTTCATATGATAGGTTAATTTTAGTGTTTAGTTTATTTTTTGAGATTTTAGAGTTGCATGCACTTGCATGTGAAACTTACTAAAAATAGTAGGTTGAGTTTTATTAATTTTTAGAGTTTCAAATTTTGCATGTCAACTCTGATTTTGAGTTTAAGATTATTTATGCATGGTTTTTAATTATTTAAATAATTTAATATGAATCAATATAATATATTATTTTAGAAGGTATGCCTATTAGTATTTTATTATCTTGATAGTATTCAGGTTCATTAGCTCATCAGTGTAAGCTCGTTGACTTTAATGCACAAAAAGATTTCTTCACTAAGTTCAAATCTCTAAGGTTGTAGTTAAAATAATGTGGAATAGATAATAAATATTATTAACTTATTCTATCTATACTCTCTAAAATGGTTCCAGACTATTATGCGTTTGTGTCCACTTTTCATGCCATAAAAATTGCTCTTAGAATTGCATGGAAGATGCCTTATTTAGATACCTTTGTTATTGATTTGACTCAAGAACAAGATAAGTTGATACAAATGAACATAATGATGTAATAAAAATCTAATGTACTCTTTTCTAAGAAAGAGAAGGCTTCACAAAATAGAAGGAAGAAATAAAATAAAAAGGATCAAGAAAAGGATGTAAATCCTCCCTCCTACAAATCTAAACATGAGACCTCTTTTTCCAATCCTACGATTAATAAATATTGGATAAAATGTGGGTTTTACTTAGGAAATAATGGTGAAATCAAATTTTTTAATAAATATTTTGACCAACTGACTAAGATGCTTGAGAATCAAAACATCAATGTCCTTGATTCTACCATTCATAATTAATCAACCCATGAATCCTCTTAGGCAAATGATAATGGTAAAGAAAAGGAAAAAGATAATAGTAAGGGTAAAGTAAAGGTTAAGGCCCTAGTTGAAGTTTTACCTATGACTCCTACATGTGTCACTGGCTCTAGGGCTTCACATCATATGGCCTCTTCACAAATAGAGTTTAGTTCCTTGGAACCATGTGACATGTACTATATATAATTGGGTGATGACACTTATAAAAAGGTTATCAAGAGAGGGCATGTTGAAGTGAGTGGTAAATCATTCAATAATTTTATAAGTGTTCCCTCACTTTCAACTAATCTCTAATCAGTTTACCAGATCACTCACCTTGGTCTAGGCATGCGAGTTGAGTTCAATCTAGATTCAGTGTATGTTAGATAGTTTCACTATAATACTATATTGGCAGAGGGAATGGTTGATTATCAGACTGAACTATATAACTTCTCCTACTTTTTTATTGACTCTCCTTTATATTATCCTTCTTTAGACTCACTTGAACTTGATGATATTTATAACCCTGAGCACTCATATGATATTGATGACTCTTCTTCTAGTGTATATGACTATAGTAGTGATGGGGGCACACTTTCACCATCTCCTTTTCACCTTCCAAATTTTAAAAAGCTACATTTATTCAAAACACATCAAACATTATAGGGATATGTATACTAATTTAGGACACATCATACATTGATCATTCTATCTCATAGTTTCAAGGCATTCAACATTCCTTCATTGCCTCTATTACCATCGCACCTTCATTATATAGAGAATTCAACCCTTCTACCTTATATGAGGAGAATAGTTGATTTCATCAGAATCACACCTTGTTTGAATATCCATCAGGCACTTGTAATACATATTCACTATTCTAGGGTGATCCACTCTTCACTACATCTATTTCTGATCTACAGTCACTCTAGGACACTTTATTGTAGGACACTAGATAGATACAAGCAATTGTAGACTCTAGTGGGGATTTTTTTATCTCCCTTCTCTTCTTTTGTCTCTTTTAGAGAGGATTTTTATCCTACATGTTTTCTCATTTTTTATGTTTTATGGGAGTTGCATCGTACTTGGGTTCCTCATCAAGCTTTATTGTCAGGACCCAATTATTATACCCACCTATGTTACACTTTAGGAGGTGTTAGTGTAGGATTTTTCCTACTTTTGGTTTTACCTAAACTTTTATTAATTAGCTTGTTTAGGTTTCTTAATGTCATTATGGTAATACATTTAAAGTGTTTTCTAATTGTGAGTTGGGTGGGTACCTTTATAGTGATGTAATATCTCACTATATAATCTACCTCCCTTATGATTTTTGGATAATCAGCTAATAAACATTTATGAATCTCATTTTTTATTTACATTTTACTCTCACTTAATCCTAGGGTTTCATGTAAATAGTGACATTTAGATATCTTGGAGTTATTTGAAATCTACTTCTACCACTGATGAAAGTATACAACATATAAATTTATGCAACCATGGAACATATGATCGTACAATATACTCAAGTAATATTTTTCCACCTAGATCAACACCCTACAATCTACCTATCATATATCTATAGGCCTATTGCATGTATCTTAGACCCTATAAATCCATCACCATGGCCCTATATCTAATAATAAGTAACCATAATATATGCCACACATCCTCTAGTGTGATGATCATCTCACCCATTAGCAACCAAAAAGTACTAGTATTAGGGTTCCACCTCTCTACCAATGTAGTCATTAAATGCATGTTATATGAAAATGGGCCCAATCATCCAATGCATGATAATTCAATATCCTCTAATATCTACTAATCTACATAATATAACACAAGATATAATAATATACTCATATGTCTCCCATATTGAAACTCATGCACATTTATATCTTGCTACAAACATTAAAACACATAAACAAAGTCATATTAGTTTCAAATCTAAATATATAGTATGCATATAAAAATAATTCTAAACAAATTATCAATTACAAAAGAGATAGTATTAACCAAAACTAGTCAAAAATTAGGATAGCAACATCCCATATGAAAACTATCATCCCATTATGGATAATAACATCAAAAATGGGATGATACTATCTGACAAGATAAAATTGTCAGATTATGCTCTCTAACTCTTGAAAATGCCAAAACAACAAAAAGATAAAAATAAAAAAATTCATCAAAAATAATTAAAAATATTAAAATTTACTAAAACAAATTGATCAAAATCTGATAATACACCAAATCATCTACAATATGTATTTTTAAATCATTTTATAATCACTCAATTTGAAACAACAATGCAAACCATTGACTAGACATCTGAAACAACCCCATTTTTTTTTTGAAATTATCTTTTAGAGTTCAAAATAGAACACCAAAAGGCCCAATTGCATAAAACTAATGCAATGCAATGCACCTCAACAACTCTACAGGAAGTATTAGCAACCCACAACCAGCATCCCAATTATTCCCAAAAGGATAAGGCTATATTCAACCCAAATGAAATTAAGCACTTCTAAGAATGTTTGGCTACTTAATTTATAGGTAATAAAAACTTATAAGATGAAAGTGTAATACATGAACATGGGGTCCACATTATTGAACATAAGGGTTCTTCCGACTTACGTGCTAAGGCAAGTCTTCTCTCTTCATGAGATCAACAAAGGGATATCTCTAATCCATTTCCTAAGCCAAAATGGAATAATCATAATGGTCCCAAAAAAAATTTGGGGAAACACCCAAGAGAGGAATAATTCATGTCCTACCCCAATAGATCACCATATCATGATCCAAGATCCTTTATGAAAACATTATGCCTTTGTTCCCTTAAGCTATGAAGGCCACACATACAAGATATATCTCCATGTAAAAATAAATGTTCTCATTAGATGAATTATAGTATAATTAACTCAAGGTAGATTGGAATCACCCACATGGGCATCCTAATGAACCAACATACAATTGGCATTGGGAAATGATTAATTCATGTTATCTAGGAATACCATATCTTAAGCCAACTACAGGGGTCTACACCTAAAGGTTGCTTACTTATCCCTTTAGTTATCATACCCTGATACTAAAAAACATAGGTGTTCATGTCATCTAATTATCATGCATAAAACCATTAAAATTTTCATAACTTAATTGGTCTCAGGAATTAGCTTGTGTATTCATTAAGGAAGATTATGAATTAGTATCCCATTACTAAGTTTGTTTAATTAATTAAATAACCAAGTGTTAACTTAGAGGTTTTCATAAATTATTATTTTTTATCCTCATTATAGGTTTATTTACCAATCACATGGATTATTCACATCTTAATAATCACAACACAAGGTATGTCATGAATTTCATTGACAAGGTACGCTTATACTTTTAAGCATGCCTATCTTCTATAACCAATGACTATGCATCCTCATGAAAGCATTAATGACCATATAGCCAACTTTTCATAAATCAAGAATTGCATTAAAATAATTGATTTAATAGATTTTTGAAAACATGACATGAATCTAATTCACTGTAACATCGATAATGGTATATCCATAATCCATGATATGGATCTATATAAGAAGACCATTAATCTGATTTACTTCAATTGCTTTAAACAATGAAGTAAGTTAACTAAAAATGATATTATGACTAATAAAAATTCATTGCCATAATATATAAATGAAATTATATTGCTTTGAATCACCAATGGACTACTTTCATAATCTATATGCAATAACCCATTTCATCCAGGGTGATAACATAAAACCATATACTCATAAACACCATAATAAAAATAACCTCAAGGGTTATGAATTGAACACACAACAAGTTGTATATTTGTCTATGGTTACTAATTTAAGATCAAGTCTAACACATTATTGAACATGTTCTAAAATAAAATTATATAATTACAATTAGCTTTCATCATGAAATTGTCATAACCAGAGTTAGGTTCATAAGCTAAATAGGCCTTTCCTATCATGGGAATGTCATCAGGTAATGTTCATCACAAAATCTATATAAGTTTATACACAAATTCCATAATGAAATTAAAACCTCTAAATATTTTTGGCACATCATAAGGCAACACAATCATACTTTAATTTAAATTTGAGGTTAAAGGTAATATAGGTACAACTATTCCAACAATAACCTTTTACCATTCGATGCCTACTTAAAAGAAACAAGTACATCATTAAGCCATACACATACAATGATATGTAAGGATCTAGTTTAACATAATATATTCTAAATACACTATCACTCCTATGGTAAATAGATCCCAATATAAATTCACACCAAGGAATAATTTTAATTGATTAAATATATAAGAACTAGACAACTATCATCAAGATTACCTCCAATGTCTACAACATATCCTCTAATGTCCATATTTCAACTTTACAATATTACAAAACTACATAATGTAATAAGATGAACTATAACATAAAATGATTAAATAGCTATAATCCATCGATCCAACATCATATATCCATAATCACCAACAAGAGAAAGCTATCATATGCAATCTAGGTACAACAATGAAAAAGATTAACACTATAAGAGAGACACCCCTAAAAACCATCCCTATAAGCCCAACCATTAGTGGCCCTTACCACTCCAACCAAAATTTTTTAGAGGTACAATCACTGAGAGGGGGGTTAAATCAATGATGCTAGATAATCCAATTCAATTCCCAACTCTTAAACATTTAGCACATACCATCATGATGCATAAAAATTAACCATTATAATGAAAAAGGAAGAACATAACACATGATATATGTGAGAAACCCTCTTGGAAGATAAAACCCACTAAACACTTCAAGATAGACTATAGCCCTATAAAGACAAGATTCAACATTTAGACCAACACCAACTGATCAAGGAATACCCATCCCACAAGTAGGAACCAACCCCCTATGCAACCAAGAACTAATCTAGTTTTCTTGATCTAATCTCCACATCTAATCTAATATATTCTACACCTGATGATGGACTTCTCTTACTTGCTCTCTTTCCCCTTTACACTCTCACAAACTTACACACATAAGCAATACATTTAAAACACCCTTTTGGATCACTTTTCACTTCTTAGAACATACACAATCAAAAAATCTATAATAAACCTATCATAACATTATCAACATGCCCTATATTTCATGCACACATCCTTAAATAGCTTTGCTATTCAATCCTTCCACTAATCACACTCACTTAATTAGCCTATAGGGCTTACTCACTCATTCTACCTCTTCTAAGATCATTAGGTCCAATGACCTATGTTTTTACCTTCATCACCTTATTTAAAAAATCATGAATAATCTTATTCACTCTCTATTGGTCCTTAATGACTTGTACCTTCTCTTTCAAAGGTTCTCTTCTTCACTTGGCTTGATGCTCTATCAACTCCACTCAAAATAAGCCAATTATGCCTAGTATTTATACCATACACTCATAAAACCCATCTTGGTTGGCCAAGGGGCTTACCATACTTGTTATACCTTTAAAATATCTCTTCATACATGTTACATGTAAGAACACTCCACTTCATAGGTCAGCCATAGTATTTAAGACTCAAAACCTCCATTAGGTTTTAATGAGACCTAAAATAATTAGGCCTTCACATCCACACATTACTCTTATAACCTCTTGGACTAACATAAACTTCCACCAATTCTTATAACATATCAAACCTATCTCCAATAAACCCTTGCTCACTCCCTCATGGGTCCATGCCACATGGAACACCAATTCAATACTTTAACCTACCAATTAGGTCTCCTTGCTCTTCAGGCTTTTATACATAGAAAATATAGTCTCAAACTTTTGAATTAATTATTCACAGTAAATATGGATTGTTCAAACCTCCAAAATCAACAAAAATGGTCCTCATTTCATCTAAAACACTCTCTAATAGATAATTCATCTTGAAACATCAAAATACTATCAAGAACAACTCAAACATCTTTCTCTGGTCACTTACAGAACATAGTCAAACATTTAGTCAACTTTAGAGCTCAATATCTACAACTGTACAATCATTCAAATCTTCTAATCAACTTTTCTTTTTACACCAATAATAAATTCATCTTAGATCAAAAGATATAAGAAAAATACTAGAGATTGGTTTTCCCCTTTGCTAATTCAAATGCCAACAATCACTGTGTAATGTAAACCTTGCAAACATGTGTTTTCATCTCATGCCCCCTAAAAACTTACTCAAATAAATCCATTTATATCCTTTTAATCCTCCTAAATTTAAATATTTTACACTCACCATTTTTCATTGATTTGTACTTCCATGATTAAGACACTTGGCACCATTGTGTGCCTTTTAAGCACATTAATGTTAGTCCCCACTCTTGCACCATTTGGTAGTCCTGCATTCCTTCTAAGCATTTAATATTTTAATTGAACCATACCATAAACCTCAATATTTATAAACACCCACATGCCATTGATCTACTATCAAATCATTATGATTGAGACACATGTCTTCATTACATTCATTCTCCAGATCTTTGACTTATTAACTTCACTCTTGTTGTTGATCACTATTGGATAAGTTTAATGCTCATCATTAGATTATTATCTTGTAAAATTAATAATTCATCATATATTTTCATTTCTTGATTAAAATCTCACCATATATCTTCATCTGTCAGATTTGGTTAAGTATAGAAGCTTAGTGAACTCTATCTAAGGGGCCAACTTTTCACGATTATAACTTTTTCTATGCTTAATGTCTAGACCTAAAATTTTAACTACATGATCACCTCTCATAGGTGAATCCATAAATGTATCAAAATTATCCTAAAACCTTCACACATCTGTAATATGACATCATAAAAATGCTTACTCAACCTTATCTGCCTAGATGACTTCTTGAATGTAACACTCATATGACTATTTTGATGAGTTCTTTTCACTCTTACAAACATTCAAAGCACCTAAAAACATCCCATATGGTCTTTTAAACATGTTCATACCATCAATATCATCCATCAATTGCCTCACTAAGTCAACCACTAAAGAACCATGTAAGAATCACTAAAGCACATTAAAGCACACTTTGTCATTATCATTCTAGCACACATGACACCTCATCAACATCTTTGGTCACCTTGGAGACATCATTGAAAAAAATACAACATCATCTTGGTGGAGGGTTTTGATGACCAAGAACTTGGGAAAGGTAAGAAATATACACATAATACTGAGCCACCAATAAAGACTTACAAGACCACCAACAAGGATAAAAGAGACAATGTAAAAAGCATAAAGCCATAACACTCAGCCAAAACATGGGCCTAATCAATGCATAAGGTGTTTATTAGGTCTTTATATAATATGATTAATAACATAATTTAGGGTCTATTAAATCTAATACATAAGATGGTGGGACTAGATAAGGTCCAATGCTCAACCCAAAGGGCTTATCTGAGCGTGAAATAATTAAAATCAAGGGAACTAGCTCATTATAGCCAAATTAACACAAAGGATCCAAAATAGGGTAATTATAACATACATTAACATGGTATAACTTGGGAAGGATTCAAGTCTCTAAAAAATTGATTCATTTTACATAAGATAACTATCAATACATTAACAATGTAAATGAGCCCACATTAATGAATCCTAAAAGGGCACCAAAATTTAGCGTTGCATAATTGATATCCAAAAATCATTATCAATGGTGGTTTGCTATAAAATAGGCCCACTCATTTAAAATAGGGTCATGCAAAGAGGTCAAATTGAACACTATGGTTATCATGCATGTTAGATTAGTTTGGAGGTGGCATAACTGTTTAGACTAATATTGATCTTAGAGAAATTATTTAATTTTCAAACTCATGATTACTTATCTCACTATTTAATACATATATACCCAAAACCAAAACATATATTACATCTCGTAAATCCCAACCAATATATATAACTCTCAGTTTCAACATTTTTTCTCGTAAGTTAAAATATGGTCATAATTTCAAGGGGGGAAATAATCATTTTGGCCATTAATTTGATTATGTTTATAATGGGGAAATAAAATAGAACCATCAAAATTCCACGTTAAACAAT
This sequence comes from Torreya grandis, assembly GCA_037957365.1. Lineage (NCBI taxonomy): Eukaryota > Viridiplantae > Streptophyta > Pinopsida > Cupressales > Taxaceae > Torreya > Torreya grandis. Next base: position 8,562,235 of record JARHVA010000082.1, on the reverse strand, counting down.
ATAACAACTTACTTGAAGCAACCAAGCTAAAAATTTCATTCGATTCTCATTATGCCAAGCACCAGGCCCTAGGATTTTAATCTAGATCAGTATTCCTTCATAGAGTAATAAGAGATCTAAACCCACATTTTTAGTATAAAATAAATATCCAAGAATATAGTTTGATCCAAAATTTAATCTAGCATTAAAAGGACAAACATGGTCTCCTTCAAACATTTACTATGTATTTCCCACAATCAGAGTATACAACACATTTCACCCTTGTATGTGGATTAGAGAGGGGGTTTATGGATGAAATACAACATTTATTTTTCTATTGATCCATTTTCCTAGTATAGGCATCAAATAATTCCTCGTCCTTCCATGCCCAGCTAGATGCCAATGCCCACATAGTGTTTTCAACCCCTCCTAGTCAACATAGCTCCCCAACATCTACAACAAGCCAAGGAGAAATGAATGTCCCCCTAGCTCATCGATGCCCAATCCATCCTTAGCATGTCCAACATATAAAAATTATAAAACCAAGTGAAATTTAAAAATGGCATCCATTTTTAACTTGGAATAAAACCCACTACCTCTCCCCTGGCCTCCTCCTTCCAACTCCATTCCCCTTTACCATAGTCCTCTTTATTCTTGTTTCTTCCTCCACATGTCCTTCCTCCCTTCACCCCCTATATTTATATTCCCTTCTCTTTTCCTATGTTCTTATTTTCTACACATTCTCCTTTCTATGTTTGTTCTACTCTCCTTCCAAGTCGAGCCCCAATGTGTCTCCCCTATGTTCTTTTAGTACATTATTTCATAGCCTTTTTTTCTCTCTTGTGTTTCACACTTTTTCCTTTTTTTAAATCCTCCTTATCCCTACTTGGCATTGATCCTCCAACCACACACCAATCACCCATACCATCACCATACTATTCATGTCAATTCCATGCTTTTCTCTTACCTCATCCCATCCTCTCAGCCTTCATATCTTATGCAATGTCTTTCCCTTTCCTCCAAAATGGTGTCAGTCCAACCATCCACCTCCTCCACGTAATAGGAAGATATAACAATATAATAATAAGATAAAATAATAAAATAAAACAATTCTATTGAATCCATTCGCTTCTCTTTCAAGCCACATGGAAATAAATGTGTATATATAAAATAATAAAATAATATATACTAGAAAATTAATAATAATATAAAGTAATAAAATCTTTAAACTAGTATTTATAAGATAAATAATAATTCATTGGATCTATAATATAATAAAATACCTTTAAAAATAATAAATAAATTCTTTAACTAAAATAGATAATAAAATCATTAAAATAATTAATTAATAAAGTCACAAGGTGATGATGATGATGATGATGATGATGATGATAATATAAGTTAACAAAGTTAAAGGATAAACTAAATAAAAAATTCCATAAATTGTTGAAATAATAATAATCACCAGAAAACATAAAATTGACCCTAAAATAAAAACCAATAAGTCTCAAAGTCAAATTATGCAAAGGTAGGTAGCTAAAATGTTGCCAGGGTCAGAAGACCTACATAGGTCTAGATGAACCTAAAATGAAATCAAATAGGCTAAAAAGGTAAGCCACTTCCTTATGGCCTAATTGATAAGCATTCATGACACCTAGGCAAGATAACCAACTCAAAGGTATAACCTCCAACACATGAGGAATGGATGAGAACAAATTGCACATGCACACAAGAGAGGCAAGACCAAAAAGGACAAGAAGTAATAACACAATAGAATATAAATGATGGTGGAACAATATCACATAGTACATGCTATACCTATCAGAGTGGCATTTCAACTACTCAGTCATCCATGATATACCCTATATGTCCAATCCCAATGTTAAGCCTAGCTCATGGCTTGGTGCTTGCATCCACCAATAAGACATCGACAGTACCTAAATGATGTTAATATGAATATAATCCACAATGAATTTAGAATGAATCATTAATCAAGAGTAATAAATTAGTATTAAATCTATAGCTAAAAAAAGGAAGTAGAGTCAGTCTTGATAACCATGAACTCAAAAATGCCCTGGGAAGCACAGTCAGTAGTTGTAAAAGTGATCAATGTCAATTTGCATTAGTAAGACATGCTAAAGTAATGTCATATAATAAAGTAACTAAGCTAAAGTAGCATATATATAAAATAAGATAAAATGAGTCTAGTATAAATAGTATGCATATTAGGATATACAGAATCTAATGTAGGCATTAAATGAAACATAATATATCACATCATCTATCTAAGGTACCTACATCACAACCATCTAAAAATAAAACCCAACATCAATAGTTATTAGTCCAAGTGATATCAAAACACACTAAAGCAAGTTATAGTCCAATATCCATAAGGGGTCACAAGGTTGGTTCATGAAATACTCCCCTCCTTAAAGAGGAGCCATCCTGAAGACCATCAACAATCAATTACAAAGTTCTTAGAAAAGGTCCAACAAAACCAATCAACACTACTACATTATCTCTCCACCCATTATGGAGTGGCAATGTCTTATCCATATCTCACTGGCATTCTTAACTAATGTCATCTAGATAGTTACATTATCTAATGCATTAGGCCAAGTAATGACCTCCTTCCTATTTTCACATGTCCTTTATGAAACTAAAAGGGGAAAATAACACTTAAACAACACTATCATAGTAGAAAATTCCACCAAATATGCCAACTTGGTTGGAATTTCTCCCATCACATGCCTTAAAAAGGCTATAAAAACAATAAAATCCACTAATACTCGTTACAATAGGTTCATCAAACACAAAAATGCCTACAATAGTTAAAAAAAACTCCAAGGTAAAAGTTATTGATTTTCATGTAGCACCATTGTTACAACCATCCCAAATATTATGAAAGTGCTCACAAAGAATCACAAGCATATAGTGTCCCAAAACACAAAAAATAACACTTAACTTAAAAAGCTTCCCAACAAGGGTACTAATAACATTCCCAAGTAAGAAAATATAGCTAAGGAGCCACAAGACAAAATCTGATGTCTAAACGAGATCCACAATCTGAATATGTAACTTAACTCGATTCAAACTTGATTGTTTCAACACACATAGACCTGTAATATGAGATCAACGATCATAAAAATATCCAATACCACCAAATTGCAATTAGAATCTAAATCAGGAGTGGAAATCTTCCACTAAAACATTATGCCACATGCATAATCTGAAGAGCATTCATCATAGAATGTAATATCACAATGGTATTAATCCATACTATTATGGTTACTCCATTACATCATCAACTATTCAGGGGTTAGTGCAACATCCCACACTAACCATGCTAAACATTGGAGAACCCATACTAGGCATCATATACAACCTAAAGGCTTACAACATGTTCTCCAACACATACATGAGTTTTCATGATGGTCTATGGATACCAATCCCACCATCCAAAAATAGCCATCTGAGGGCATCACCCAACTTTCATCACTTTATCCAAGAGTTAAGTGGGTACCTAGGATTTTAAACACCACTTGATCAGGGCTTAGTGCTACTCTATCAAAGCAAAAAATCAGCATACATTCTAGTAATGCTTTTAAAACAAAATATAAATATTCATCCCAAAATATTTCCAATAGGTAAAACAATAACAATACCTTAACCAAAGCATGTTTGTACCTATAGGCCAATGTATGCATGTATTTCAGCAAACACCACCTTGTAGATTTGCATAAATATCTAAATATATAAGGCTAGTTAGTGATTCACAAGGGGTGAAATAACAAACTTCACAACAGTTTCTTTTACCACAACCTCCAAGAGGTGGCTAAAGAAATGCTAAATCCATAAAGTGACCATTATACGCTAAGATTCCATGGCCAACTCATGGCACACATGGAGTACACTCTGAATGAATCAAGTGTCTACTTGTATAGAGGGGAAAAGTGGATTTTCAGCCTATGAGAATCTTCAATTCCTATCCCATACCTGGTCAAAATTATTATGAATGTAGTGCTTCTCTACCTTCTACCTCATACTTGCACTAATACTCAACACTAGAGTAGTGGTGCAGGATTACACCATACAACACAACATTATACCTCGGCAATTCAATCTAACATAAGTTGGTTTCAAGAGGTAAAACACATCACATGAGTGGTGTATGAACATATTACCACATACCAATATATTAAAAACAAAAGGCCATGTATATTTCCAAGACATGTACACAAAATGTTCATACAACTATTTTAAAAATATAGATCAAAGTAAGGTTCATGTGATTGATTCCAAAAAGCGGGAGATCACATTACACAATTTATTTACCAACATCCAAATGTCTAACCATTAACAACATACAATCATGTCTACAAAATGTTCACACAACAAGGCTAATATCAAGAATACAAAGTGGAATCCCACAAGGGGAACTACATACACACCATTTGTGAAAGATAACAATTTACATGATTTGAAATAATCAATAAAATGTAAAATTTCATACAATACGGTTGGTATCAAAATAAGTATGTGAAATTCCACAAGGTCAACCATATTCAAAGTATAATAAAGACACAAATTTACATGATTTATCAAGATCAATGGAAAGTAATAGTTACACAACACATAATAGTTCATACAAAAGGAGCCATATGAAAACAAGTCATGCATCAATGACTCATGCATTCAATAAATATGCCAAGGTACTTTCACATCACAATAAAAAATGAACATGGTAATGAAGCACAGGGATCCATGATTCACATTGGGTCACCTGATGTCTAGATGTCATTCAATGACACCAAATAACCATCACAAAATACACATAATCAGTCCTAGAGATCTCAAATCTTGATCACCTTCCTTCTAGGAAGGTGGTGTTCCAACAAGGCCTAAAAATCTCTCCATGATATTTTGAATAATTTACTAGAATTATTCATACATCATGGATAGATGGCTCATGATAACTGATACTAATAAGAGATCCATAAAACTCTCTAACTTGCCCAATTAAGTCATTCACATGCACCTGTTAGAACCTCTAGGCTCAATCCGCACCCTTAGGCCTCCCAAAATATTATACCTCGACATCATTAGATAGCTTGCCCATGAAAACTATCAATGGATGTTAAGGCATTATCTCATGATTCTAACCATAGGCTTTCATCACTATTCTTTTAGTTGGATTAATCTAACAAGTCAAAGGTTAAATAGTAATGCTTGTTTTGATGCAACATCACTTTTGGGAAAGGGTAAACTTAGCTAAGGCACAGAGTGAATGCTATAACACTAATATGGAAATTATAATTTTACATAATTAACAAGTTTAATTGAACTCATAATAAACATCTTCATGGATGTAGGGCATATCTATATCACAATAGACATCCCATGAGTGTCAAAACATAACCAAGTTTTCAAAAGGCATCCTCATAGATGCATAACTCAACCAAAATCAAATCAAGATCCCCACAAACATAGCACATCCATGGTCAACATGACAACCTAATTAAAATCAACTTATCCATGGTCAAATAATCATCACTGATGTAACCACATCTATGATTAAAAAAACATCATAATGAAAAACATGAATTATACATCCTTATACACTTATTTATTTTCAGCCCTTTAGATTTATGAAGCCACATGCTCCTCTATCTAACTCAAAGAGATTGAATACATAAATAAGATCAAGCTCTTAATACAACTCAAGATACTCCCTTATAAGCAGAGATTCGAAACCTCACTGATTAATCGAATTAAATATGACACCCTTACCCTATGCAACTCTCCAAGTTTGAGCTCAACCCTTGGTCTTCCCAAGGTCAAGATATTCTAAGCATCTATTGATAACTTTCCCATACAAGTCAATAATAGATACCAAACATCATTTCCTCAATTCTAGGTTGAAGCGATGATAACTAGTCTTCAATTGACTTGTCCATACAAGTCAATGGTTGACTAGTGATGCTTTCCCCAATGCAACTGATGAGGAAAGGGTTGACCCAACCAAAGATATGGGTAAGAATCACAAGATCACTTTTATAAATTGATCAATTTCTACATACACACACACACATTCCTCAATACAAAAATTTCTAGTTCTTTAGTCTTGCATAAGCAAAATACTTATTAGAGTACTAATCAATTCATCCAAGAGGCTAAGTGAATTTATAAGGTCACAACATATCCTCCTCGAGAAAATATGACATATATTAGTATATATCAAGCATATAACTCTATCCATGGTTTAGTATGAATGTTAAAATACAAGGTTCTAATTCAATCAATAGACATATAGGTGACATTCATCCATAATGAGGCATACATATTCATGCTAGAAAAATAGGCCTCCATAAGGATAGGTATATCTACACTAGGTGTATTTATAGCCACCTAAAGTACATTATGCAAACACAATCTCTTACAATCATATGAACAACCACCCAAAATCTCAAACATATTTTTAAGAACCTACCAAAAGTCAGTGAAAAATGTCAAAACTCAACAAAAACCTTTAAGAATAGGCTCTGATACTATATGAAACAACCCCAATTTTTTTTGAAGTTATCTTTCAGAGTTCACAATAGAACACCAAAATGCCCCACTTCATAACACTAATGCAATGCACCTCAATAACTCTACAAAAACTACTAGTAACCCACAATGAACATCCCAATCATTCCTAAAATAATAAGGCTATATTCAACCCGACTGGAATTAAGAACTTTCAAGAATGTCTAGTTAATCAATTTCTAGATAAACAAACCATATAATATGGAAGTACAATACATGAGCATAGGGTCCAAATGACCGAACATAAGGGTCTATCCCACCTATGTGCTCAAGTAAGTCTTCTCATTTCATGAGATCTGTAAATGAATGTCTCTATTCTATTGTTAGATCCAAAATGGCATAATCATAATTGTCCCAAAACCATTTTGGGGAAACACCAAGTGAAGACTATTTTATGTCCTACCCCCATAAATCACCATATTATGATTTGAGGTCCTTTAGTAAAACATTATGCCTTTTTCCCCTTAAATTACAAAGGCCACACATATAGGATATAACTCTATGTAGAAATAAATTTTCTCATTAGATAAATTATAGTATAATTCACTCGAGGTGGATTGGCATCACCCATGTAGGCATCCTAATGAATAAGCATATAATTGGCATTAGGAAACAATCAATTCATGTGATCTAGGAAGACCATCCCTTAATCTAAGGAAACGATTAATTCATGTGATCTAGGAATATCATCCCTTAATCCAACCGTAGGGTTCTACACCTAAAGGTTTCTTATTTATCCCTTTAGTTATCATATACTGATACTAAAAAACATAGACATTCATGTCATCCAATTAGCATGCGTAAGACCACACAAAAAATCATTACTGAATTGGTCTCAAGCATTAGCTTGTGTGTTCATTAAAGAATATTATGAATTAGTATCCCATTACCAAATTGGATTAATTAATAAAATATCCAAGTGTTAACTTAGAGGTTTCCATAACTTACTATTTATTATCCTCATTTCAGGTGTATTTACCAATCACATGGATTATTCACATCTTAATAATCACAACACAAGGTATGTCATGAAGTTCATTGGCAAGGTACACTTATACTTTTAAACATTCCTATCTTATATAATTAATGACTATGTATCCTCATGAAAGAATTAATGACCACATAACCAACTTTCCATAAATTAAGAATTACATTAAACCAATTGATTTAATAGACTTTTGAAAACATGCCATGAATCTAATTCACTATAACACTAATAATGGTATATCCATAATCCATGATATGGATCCATATAAGAAGATAATTAATCTAATTTAATTCCATTGATTTAAATAATGAAATAAGTTCACTTAAAATGATATTAAGACTAATAAACATTCATTTCCATAATAGAGAAATGCAAATATATTGCTTTGAATCACCAATGGACTACTTGCATAATCTATTTGTAACAACCCATTTTAGCCAGGGTGATAACATAAAACCATGTACTCATAAACACCATAATAAAAATAACCTCAAGGGTTATGCATTGACCCCACAATAGGTTGTATACTTGTCTATGGTTACTAATTTAAGCTCAAGTCTAACCCATTATCTAACATGTTCTAAAATAACATTATCACTCATTACAATTAGCTATTATTATGCTATTGTCAAAACCAGAGTTAGGTCCATAAGCAAAATAGGCCTTTCATGCCATGGGAATGTCATCATGTAATATTCATCACAAAATATATATAAGTCTATACATAACTTCCATAATGAAATTAAAACCTTTAGATATTTTTGGCATGTCATAAGGAAACACCATCATACTTTCATTTAAATTCAAGGTTAAAGGCACTATAGTTATAATTATTCCAACAATAACCTTTTACCATTCCATGCCTACTTAAAAGTAAAAAGTACATCATTAATCCATATACATACAATGATATTTAAGGATCCAATTTAATATAATATATTCTAAATATAATATCACTCATATGGTAAATAGAGCCCAATATAAATGCACACTAAGGAAGAATTACAGTTGGTTAAATATATAAGAACTAGATAACTATCATCAAGATTATCTCCAATGTCTAACACATTTCCACTAATGTCCATAGTTTAACTTTAAAATATTACAAAATTGCATGATGTAATAAGATGAACTACAACATATAGTGAGTAAATAACTACAATCCATCGGTCTAACATCATATATCCATAGGCACGAACAAGAGGAAGCTTCCATATGTGATCCAAGAGGGATACCCCTCAAAACTATCCTTATGAACCCAACCATTGATGGCCCTTACCATCCCAACCATTAGCTTGTTGGAGGGTTTCAACAACCAAGTACTTGGATGAGGTAAGAAATATACACATAATACTGAGCCACTAGTAAGGACTTACAAAACTACCAATAAAGATAGAAAAGACAATGTAGAAAACATAAATCCATAACACTCAACCAAACCATAGGCTTGAGTGATTCCCAAGGTGTATATTGGGTCTTTATAGAGGATGATTTACAACATAAATTAGGGTCTATTAAATTTAATCCATAATATGGTGGGGTTAGACAAGGTCCAGTACTCAGCCCAAGGGTCTTATCAGAGTGTGAAAGAAGTCAACTCAAGGGACCAGTTACTTATCTCACTATTTAATAAATATAGACCCAAAACTAAAACCCATATAACATCTTGTAAAGCCTAACCAATATATATAACCTCTAATTTTAATATTTTTTCTCATAAGTTGAAATGCGGTCATAATTTTAAGGAGAAACATAATAATTTTGTCCATTAATTTGATTATGTTTATAATGGGGAAATAAAATGGAATCATCAAAATTCCAAGTAAAACAAAAAAATAACTTACTTGAAGCAACCAAGCTACTAATTTTGTTTGATTATCTCTATGCCAAGAACCAACCCCTAAGGTTTCAAATTAAACTAGTCTCCCTTTGTAGAGTAATAAGAGATTTGAACCCACAACTGTAGTATAAAAATTAGTAGCTAAGAATAGAGTTTGAGCCAATATTCAATCTAGCATTTAAAAGGCAAACATTGTCTCCTTCAAACATTTACTATTTCTTTCCCACAATCAGAGTATACAATGCATTTCACCCTTGTATGTGGATTAGAGAGGGGTTTTATAGAGGTAATACAATGTTTCCTTTTATTTTGATCCATTTTCCCAACGTAGGAATCAAATAACACCTCATCCTTCCACACTCAGCTTGATGGCAACACCCACATAGGATTTTTAACCCATCCTAGTCAACATAACGCCCAAGATCTACAACAAGCCAAGGAAAAATGAATGGACCCTAGCTAGTCAAAAACCAATCCCTTCTTGTCACACCCAGCATATAAAAATTATAAAACCAAGTGAAATTTAAAAATGGCATCCATTGTCAACTTGGAAGAAAACTCTTTGCCTCTCCCCTAGCATCCTCCTTCCATCTCCCATTACCCTTCACCTTACTCCTCTTTTTTCTTATTTCCTCATCCACACATCCTTCCTCCCTCCACCCCTTATGTTTTTTTTCTACTCTCCTTACCTACATTCTTATTTTATATGCATTTTCCTTTATACATTTGTTCTTCTCTCCTTCTAGGCCGAGCCCCAATGTATCTCCCCTATGTTCCTTTATTGCATTATTCCATGGCTTTTTTCCTCTCTTGGGTTCCATGCTTTTTCCTTTTTTTTAACTCCTCCTTATCCCTACTTAGTGTCAACCCCCCATCCATATGCCAATCACCCATACCATCACCATACTACTCTTGCCAACACCATGCTTTTCTCTTACCTCGTCCCATCCTCTCAACCTTCCTATCTTATGCCATGTCCTTCCCTTTCCCCCAAAATGGTGTCAGTCCAACCATCCACCTCCTCCATATAATAGGAAGATATAACAATATAATAATAAGATAAAATAATAAAATAAAACCATTCTATTTAATCAATTTATTTCTCTTTCAAGCCACATGGAAATAAATGTGTATATATAAAATAATAGATAATAAAAAATTAATAATAATATAAAGCAATAAAATCTTTAAACCAATATTTATAAGATAAATAATAATTCATTAGATCTATAATATAATAAAATACCATTAAAAATAGAGAATATTTTTGTAAAAATAGATAATAAAATAATTAATTAATAAAGTCACAAGGTGATTAAGATGATAATAATAATAATAATAACAATAAAATAATAAAATAAACAAAAATCATAATTAATATAAGTTACAAATTTATAAGATAAAACTAAATACAAAAATCCATAAATCATTGAAATAATAATAATCACCAAAAAATGTAAAATCAACCCAAATATAAAAACCAATAAGTCCCAAAGTTGAATTATGTAAAGAGAGGTAACTAAAACATTACTAGGGTCAAAAGACACACACGGGTCTAGACAAACCCAAACCAAAATCAAATAGGATAAAAAGGTAAGCCACTTCCTTATGGCCTAATCAACAAGCATTCATAATGCCCAAAAAGGATAACCAACTCAAAGGTATAACCTCCATCACATGAGGAATGGATGAGAGCAAACTGCAGATGCTCACAACAGAGGCAAGACTAGAAATGACAAGAAGCAATAACACAATAGAATATAAAATATGATGGCTCAATATCACATAGTATACAGTATACCTATCATAGTGAAATTCTAACTAATCAATCACCCACAATATACCTAAGATGTCTAATCCCAATGTTGAGCCTAACTCATGGCCTAGTGCCTACATCTACCAATAATACATCATTAGTACCTAAATAATGTTGATATGAATATAAAGCACAATGAATTTATAACGAATCATTAATCAAGAGTAATAAATTAGTATAAAGATCTATAGCTGAAAAAAGGAACCAGAGTCAACCCTAATAACCATGAACCTGAGCATGTCCTATGAAGCACAGTCAATAGATACAAAAGTGATCAATTTCAATTCACATTAGTGACACATGCCAAAGCAATATCATGCAATAAAATAACTAAGATAAAGTAGCATATACATAAAAAAGGGATAAAATGAGTCCAGTATAAGAAATATGCATATCAAGATTTATGGAATCCAATGCAGGTATTAACCATGACATAACATATCACATCGGCTATTTGAGGTACCTGCATCACAACCATATAAAAACAAAACCGATCATCAACATTCATTTGTCCAAGTTCTATCAAAACACACTAAAGCAGGTTATAGTCCAGTATCCATAAGGGATCATAAGGTCAGTTCATGATAACATCTTAGAAAATCAGAGCTCAATTGGTGTAATACAATGATGATAATTAAATTACCCAAACCTTTTTCACCCCATTATTTATATGATTTAACTTTTTACAATATTATGTCATATATCTATTACATAGTTAATTCATTGATCAAAACTTCTACAAGCTATATCTTGAGCCCAGGTAATAAAAAAAATGTATCCCATCAATTGCATTGGGATACGTGTAACATCTTATCTTGCATTGTAATGTTATTTAATCACTTATCCCAACTTCAAAAATGATCAATTTTCATAAATCTTGATACAAACACCGTTGTCTTGTGTACCCATGCTCTAATTGAATACAAATATCTCCTATTTTATCTTGTAAACTCTATTGTGATTAACAAAATTTTCATAGCATTACCTTTAAAATATAATACATGATATTATAACCATTCTAAATAATCAAACTTATCTAACTCACTATATCTTTTGACTTAATCAATTAAATAATTTGATCTCTCACCTCGAAAGGGGTGAAAACATGGGGGAAAATACAAAATTAATACTTATACAAAACTAGTCTAATGCATATATCTGATTATCATTAATCCACAATGTGAATTTATAGGTTTAGATATTGGTACGTTATTTAGAGTCATATTCCATGCATGTGCATTCAGATCACAAATCACAAATTATAAATTTCAAATGATACACATCACGGTTTCAAAGAATGCAAAACTTTCACAAATACAATCATTGGTATAGATTATGGGGTAATATGTCATGTATATGCACTCATATTACATGAACAAATTATAAATTCATATGTTTTGGGTGGGTGATATAGATTCATGCACAATCTAGAAATAGAAATCATAAAATTTGCATCTATATATAGTCACATATTTTACATTTCTAATGATAAGGGTATGGTATAAATTCATGTACACTATACCATATTTCAAATTCAAGGGGGCATTATATAGATTCATGCCATATATTCAATATTATATTTTATCCATGGTCCTAGTATGGGCATGGATGTCATCCATTCTCTTTTTTATTATGCATACATGCACTAAGGACAAAGTGACAATTGAATCTAAAAGTGGCATGGTATATATTCATGTACACTATACCATATTTCAAATTCAAGGGGGCATTATACAGATTCATGCCAAATATTCAATACTATTTTGCCATGGTCCTAGTATGGGTATGGATGTCATACATTCTATTTTTTATTATACATACATGAATTGAGGAAAAAAGTGACAATTGAATCTAAAATCAAACTATAATGGTTTATTTAGTTAAAGTTAATAGTACATAACTTAGAGATTATGTGCCCTCCAACACTATATCATGTGAATCCATTATGGTTTTCAACTTGTTTCTATTTTGGGGTTACAAATACCAATAATGTAAATTTAGTTTTATGTATCCCTTTATGGGTGTTATTTTGTATATAGGTAAAATTAAAATTGGGGGCTTGATCACCCTCAATTCTCTAGTTTATAAATAAGGAAAAATGTCTCCAATTACATGGTTACTAGAGTTAACACATTGGGGTTTATGCATTCCTCAATATTTATACTCATCACATTGACCACTTGAAATATTTTCCATTTCCTTGGAAAGGAAATGAATAAAATATACAAGTTCCCTCTTCCCCTTCACAATTATTGGGTAAAAATCATGACCCTTAGAATTCTTATTTTTTCATGGCACACATATAGGTGCAATTTTTCCTTGAGCAATATTTTTAATATTTCAATTATGGATATATCTTATGTGTCACTTGGATAGCAATCATATCTAATTAGATACATCTTATTTTTAGGAACACTTTATATCATTATGTCACATGAAAAACCTACACAATAATCATATACATATTTTTTCATTATATTTTTCCATTTTATTTAGTATTTGTAGTTTCACTAAAATTCTAGATTAAAAGAGGCCCAAATTTAGACACCCAATTTTTGACACTATTTTTTAGCGACTTGGATTATATGGATCTTAGATAACAAATAATTACTCATTAATGCATGTCTTTTATGTTTTCCTTTTTTAATTTGTGATCTTCTATGATTTTTTGATTATCGCAAGATAGGATCAATCCATAAGGGTGTTCTTGATGGCTTCCCAATGATCTTGACCCTTGATCTTTTAAATCCCAATTTAACACTTTTACTTATTTAATCCATTGATTTTGGTGTATTTTATGTTATTTAGGTTTATTTTATGTGCCAATAAGTTTTTAAATCAAATTATAAAACATATATATATATATATATATATATATATATATATATATATATGTTTTATAATTTGATAGGATATATTTGGAGTATGTGTTATCACATTTCAATAAATATATAGAAATTACATGCTTATAGCATTTAATCACTAGAGATAATTCTAAATCATGGTAATATTTTCATGTTTGTGCCAAGGGTAAGCTATGAGAAAGAAAATTTAGATATACATTCATAATTTCACAAACACATGTAAGTGGGAGAACTACACTTAAGTTTAAGCCCTCTTTATAACATTGACAAGGTATTGTAACACTTGGTCTTTCATTGGGGATTAAACAAGGTTAGTCCAACTCTATCCATTTCACACAATCCCCCCTACCCCCCATTTGATATGTCAAGTGTTTGTGCAATAAATTAGGGTTTGATATTCTAGGTACATACACAGACACATTGAAAAGGATGAGAAGGTGGGAAAATACATTATTGAAGTATGCTAATCATCCAAGAAATAATTCAAATATAAATATCACAAGGTCAATATCAACCCATATGGGTCAAGACCAAATCTTGGTATTGTCTCCTTTATATTGGTTCTAACCTAGACTATAAATAATCTCCAATTAAGAATAACATGTCTACACAATGTCAATATTGACCTATAGGGGTCAATAATGACCAGTGGTACCATCTCCTTTCTAACAATTTTTCCCAAAATATAAATAATCATCAAACTTAGAAACAAATAGAATACAACCACCTCACATGGATTAAGGTTATATAATCAACATGTACATATCAAGGAAGTGTGATGAATAGTTAATTCTTTATCTACCCTCTTATATTTTTTTATTATGGCATGTCAAACTTTCATGTTAAGTCATTGTTGTCAAACTATGGTTTTATGTATATTATAACAAGTTATAAATAACTCATATTATATTATTTTATATCTAATTAAGGGGTTATTATTTAATTTATGTAATTTTAGATAAGTCACCCTTCTAATAAATTTGGGGAGAAAAAAAAAGGTCAAATATGGGTCCTAGCTACTATGCCTAATAAGGTACCTAGTATTATCAAAAGAAAAAAAATAAGAAGGATGGAATTTATGTGGAATCCCCCCAGGTCAAATTAATTCACGCTAAAAAATGATCACAAGTAAAGGTAATGAGGGATATCCAAGGATTTATTTAATATGTCAACATCCTGCTTAGTGGTAGGCATGAAATCTAAAGTAAGAATTCCATCTTGAATAAGTTCTTGAATGATGTGCATATGGATTTCACTATTATTTATTTATTAATGTTTAAAAAGGTTACATATAATAAAAATATCACTTTTTTTTTCACACCAAAGAGTAGTGGGACTACGTTATGGGAGTTTAATCTCTTTTAGCAACTATCTAGGCCAAAGTGTCTCCTAAATGGATTTGATAACACCTCGATATTTAGCCTCCACTACACCTTGATATTTAGCCTCAGTGAAATAGTTGTTTTATTTTTTAATGTCCATATAATTATAATAGAAACAAGGTTTTATACAAATTCAAAATTTGAATTATGAGTATCAATATCACCTACCCAATCATAGCCAGTATATCCCATAATCTATGAAGATCCATATGGTGTGTACTAAATCCCAAAGTGAGTGGTGCCCCAAAATTAGTGTATGATACACTTAGTCACTTGAAAATGAATCTAATGAGGCTCATGGGATAACTGAGATAAAATTTTAACAACAAAAATATATTATAGTGTGTGATTTAGATACAAAAGACTACCCACTAGTTGTCAATAAATGTGAGATCAACTAGAGGAGTCTTGAAACTAGTAGATAAAACAATACCTAACTAGAATTGAGTGGGAGTGAGCTTACAATCAACCATTTTGAATAGATAAATTAAATTTTTATCATAATTATATTGATAATGTAAAGCCCATTTAGAATAATAATGAATTTGAAGGCCAAGAAAATAGTGTATAAGTTCTAAATATATCATGTCTAATTACTCCATCAACTTGTGCTTGACATCCTAAATCGTGGGATATAAATTATTAGTGATAATGAGAACATAAACATAAAGAGTATAAAAATATCATCCCATTAATACTATATGTATACATTAGGGTTGAATGAACATCGAGTGAAACTAGAAATATGTAAAAAACTATTCATCTTCTCTTACTAAGATCTAGGAGCCTATTTGAAACTATAGAGAGAACAATGAAAGTTACATACAAGTGAAGAATCCTACCCAAATCATTAAATTTTCTCCATGTATATATCCTATTTAATATCACTATGTAGATAATCACTCTTCAAATCTATCTGGTATATTGACCAATGATGTGCCACAATGATGGAAAGAACAAGATGAACAAAATCCATCTTAGCAAAAAGGGAAAAGGTTTCATATTAATCAACTCTTTTAACCTGTGAGAAACCCTTAGCTACCAAATGTTCCTTGTACTTATCGATAAAATTGCCTACTACATATTTGGTCTTATATACCCATTTTTGATACACAAGTTTTATTTCATTAAAAAGAGGCATCAAGTCACATGTATGATAATTCATGAGTGAATAATATTCCTCTTTCATAGTAACATCCCACTTTAGTTTTATAATATCCTAAAAAAACTAAACTGAATCATCTAAAATAGCATGATGCATAAGAGAAACACTAGAATTTTTAAATGGATTACATTGAAAATTATTAAGATCAATAATTAAATAAATAACTACTTATAAACTAAAATGAGCCCACTTGGGCATAGGCTGAGAAGTAGGTAGAAGAGATGGTTATGAAGATCCATCACCAGTGGCATGATAATATCAAGAAGTAAGTCCTCATAGGTATATGAAAAATAAGTGATGAAATATGGAGAAAAAGAATATGTAGACTCCATTAGAATAGAACTCTCAAAAAATATGATATCCTAGTGAAACATCTTATCAAAAGAGACTAGATTAGAGAGGTGATAATCCTTAACATCCTAGAAATGGCCAACAAATATTATTTATGTGTTTTTATTCTCTATTTACTTTTATTTGTCACTAGGAACAAATGCCCATGCCTTAATTCCAGATATGTGGAATCCAAAAACATCATGCTTGATCCTTGACCAAGCTTATTTAGGATTTTTATTTTGCATTGTCTTATGGGGAATGTGAATCTAGATATAATTTCCATAATTTATTGACTCAACATAGTATTGAGGAGCCATGCACTTAGAATAAATCATACATTTTTTCATCTCCTTCAAATTTGTATTCTTCTACTCAGTGACATCATTTTATTGAAGAGTATATGGCACTATAAATTGATGCAATAGACCATGCTCATTACACAAATCATGTAAATCATTACTAAAATACCCTCCATTATCAATGCATATTTTTTTGAGTGGAAGATATGACTAATTCTCTACAAATACCTTAAATGCCTTGAAGTTCTCAAAAACTTTAGTTTTTTACTTAAGAAAATACACCTGAATTTTCATAGATAAATCATCAATAAAGGCGAGTATATATTTTTATCCAAAATAATAATGAGTAGGAAATGTCAAGAGATAATTGTGAATCAACTTATAAGGATATTTTACTTAGTAATCCTTTCCTTTTAGAAAAAGGTCCTGGTATTGTTTGCCAAGGATGCATGTAGTATAAACATCATCAATATAAGAGATCTTAGGAAGGCCAATCACCAAGTTTTGTAAACTCATCTACTACAAATATCTATAGTTTAGGTGACCAAAGAATTTATGCCATAATTTTCTCATTAAATCTATGTGAACAATAAAATATGAACTGATAAATATCTTAAATATTTTAAAATTGTAGAGACATGAGCAATAGTCAACAATTCCTATTATAACTATATCATGTGGCTCTTGTAATTCTCTCATCATAACATATGTGGATAAGATTACAAAATATTCATAGTGCATAAATCACATATTTTATTAACATACAAAAAATTAGTGTAAAGTTTTGGAACAAACATGACATCATTAATTCTCCCATTTTGCATCTAAACAGTGCTAAAGCCCAAAACATCAACTCATGAAGAGTTTTCAATGTCAATCTAGGAAGTGTTAAAATCATAAAGAGATAAGATATGATAAAAATAATGTGTTAGATGCTGAGAATAAAAAAAATCAATAATCCAAATATCATTTGATTCAATCAATACCCTAAAATAAAGTGTTTTTCCCTTGCTTGATGAAGTAGAAGAGGAAGGAGATGGAAAATAAATCTTGTATTTTTGTCATATAATTTCCAAAGCTTCCATATTATTAAATATCTAGACTCTGAATGATTTGTTTCACCACAAAAGATACAAGGATCATATCTCTTATTTTGTCTAGATTTCCATTTAAGCTTAAAAGACTTAGAAGATTAAGAAGACTTAAAAGACTGAGAGGTATATTATGAAGGCTTTTTTTAGGGTGATGGATTTGGATTAGGTTTGGGTTTGCCTTTATAGGAACTAAAAAAAACACTCATGACTTTAACTATGAAGAGCATAAATAGAAACCAAATTATTTTTATCTTTAATTATCCATTCACAAAATAGCTCAAAATTAAGCCATTAGAACTATTCACCTAAGGAATATATTATAGAATAAAAAGTAAAATAAAAGACACTAAAAAGATGCTTCAATTTTTAAATAATCAAGAAACTATTATTTATCAATCTTATATTTTCCCACCAAATTTTAATTATGGTATAATGGACTAAAATTTGGAAACAAATTCTTCAATCGTAAGAAAGTTAGAGAGAGAAAGAGAATAAAATTTTGCATCCTTTTGTAATAATTTTAACTAGTTTATCTTTCTAAATAGTTCTTTATTTTTTCCCATGTTTCCTTTCAGGACTTGGAACAATAAATTATTTGACACATTAATACAAATTAAATTAAATGCCTCATCTTGATTATATGCATACATGTACTTGTCCTTCTCTAAAGTGAATGATAGAACTATATCTAAAAAATATATCCACAACCCTTTAGACTATAGAAGTTGATACATTTTCAGTTTCCAAACATTGTAGTTGGATGTTTTAAGGTGATCAAAGAGATGGGTATCCATTGATGAAGAAGATGAAGAAGATAAGGATAAGAATAGTCTTGACATGAGAATACTAATAAAGCCCTTCCTCCCTTCTCACCCCCATCCAAAGAAGAAAATAACACCCTCTTTTATAAATATTTGACCAAAAAATTAATTTACACCCTTTATAATGTGTCTTTCAAAAAATATCTTTTTTTAAAAAATAAACACTACTTTATAAATATCCTCCTTTAAATATTTCACTACCACTAATTTATAAATTATACCACTAGAAATATCCCCCATGTTCATAATGCCAATATCAATCTTTGTATCATTTTAAAAAAAATCCTAATGTGTGATAGGTCTTGGCTTAAATATTGATGAAAGAATCTTATACAGTCTCTATCAAATGTAATGCAAAACAAATTACTTCTCTTGAATTCTAAACACTACACCTAGTTCATCTAAGGGAGATGACCTAGTAGTCATGCACCCTAACCTTTCACCTATGTGGATCCTAAACTATGCCAAGTCAACAATTAAAATTTATGTTGATGGATAGCTTATCATCTACTTATTAATTCTATATTTTAAGTTTTTTATGTGTAATTAAGATACTAGGGTTTCAATTACCATGAAATAGGTGATTACGGAGCCATTTTGAAGTTCAAACCAATTGGTGATAATGAAATTCTAAAAAAAAACATAAGTAGGCACCCAAAGTGGAACATTAAAACTCTAGTTAATAGTGTTTGTACCACACTATACATGTACTCAGATCGAGGAGACAAAGCATTAACACCTCACCAAAATGTAGTTAATACCTAGTAATTGGCATTGAATGAGCCCATCCCCATGTTAATTCCAACCTACCAGTTTGCATATTTTCTTAGTCACTTTTCATATGGGTTACTATTGAATGGAAAATTAGATGGAGTGTTAATTTGAATAGTGTAATGTTAAAAAGAGAATAAGCTGACTCTAAAACAACAACAATCTCAAATTCAACTAGTGTTCACTTTCCATCACTACTTATAGGTGAGGCTTTTTATACCTCACTAAGGCTATGATCTTAATGGTTTAAAAATTATGAATATGGCTTGGAATGATTGTTAAAAAAATAAATAA
This sequence comes from Torreya grandis, assembly GCA_037957365.1. NCBI lineage: Eukaryota > Viridiplantae > Streptophyta > Pinopsida > Cupressales > Taxaceae > Torreya > Torreya grandis. The sequence continues at coordinate 8,542,001 of JARHVA010000082.1, read as the reverse complement.
TTTTGTTAATTGTGAATCATTCTATTGATTCATGAGATTAAATCTACCCCTCATAGACTAAAAGGAATGTATTTTTTTAGTATTATAGTTTTTTTATTTTAACTTCTACATAAATGGTGAACTGGGTACAAGTCTCAAGATTTGAATGTTTATTAAAAAATAAATTATTGGTTTAAAAATTATTAATATGGCTTGGAATGTTTATTTAAAAAATTAATTTTGTCTATTTATGTGAATCATTCTATGAATTTTTAAACTATAGTATTTAATTGTACTTTAATTCAATGTAGTCAATTTTTGAATCATTTGGAATGAGTAACTATGGCTTAGAAAAAGTAATGACTATATAAGGTTAACTTTTGTAGTATACCCCTATTATATCTTCAGTTATTGGCACTCAATGCATATTATGCATGAAATTATATTTATGTGATAAATAATTAACACATAATCACCCTACATTTAACACCTAGTTAATATCACTAAAAAATCCCGTCCCCACTTTAATTCACACCTACTAATTTTCATCTTTGTCCTATTCACTTTTCATGTGTATTGATGTTGAATGGAAGAGAAAATGTAGGGTTAGTGCAAATTGTGTGATGTTGGAAAGAGCACAAGCTGACTCTATAGTGACTCCAAACCCCTACCTCCTCTAGTTGCTTTCACCTCCTCTCTTTTTAATGTCAAGCCATCACCTACTTTATAATTTCTATTTACTTTTGCCATTTATGAAAAATCAACATTTTGAGAAAGCTCTTTTTTTTTAATGTGTTATTTGCTTCCACCATTAATCCACTGAGTGATGGCACTAGTATTTCATCTATTTAGGATTCACACATATACATTTCATATCCCTGATGAATAATATCCATATTAATTTTTATTATTATTCAATTATGATCATTGCTTATAGGTAAGGTTTTTTATACCTCACTATGGTCATGAGTCAAATGGTTTAAAATATGTGAATATGGGTTAGAATATTAGTTAAATAATCAATTATTCTTTTGATATATGTGAATCATTATGTGAATTTTCATACTATAGTAACCATATTTTAATTTAGTATAGTTGATCTATGAATCATCCATAATTAATTGTATTTTAATTTAGTGTAGTGGACCTATTAACTGAAGTTTTAAATTCCAACTTTTGGTGCTCATTTTTTGGGGGGGGATTTCATTATCATTAATTGGTTTAACATTTGAAATGGATCTATAGTTGCCATTTACATGGTAATCACAACCCTGGAGCCATACTAACATGACATACCCAGTAAAAATCTATAATTAAGAAGTATACATACTAAGATATTAAGCTATTGACTAAAAGAATGAAATTATTTTTTGCGCTTTTCGAATGCACTCGTGAGAACATTATCATTTAAACTAGAAAGATAAATTAAAGTCACTCTATAATAAATGATTTTTTAAATAATGCCCACTATTATGGGGTGACTTTTAATTCTCCTAATAGTGAATGAAAATCTTCAGGGATTCTATCAACATACCAACCTTGCTCTTCCCCTCAATGCCATGCACATTCATGTGATAATTAATATGAATTTTATCTTTCATAAAAAAATTCATTACTATGAGTTTGTAGGTAATAATTATATGTGGTTTAACAGGTATATAGTTCTTCATTATTCATTTTTCCATTATTGCTAACAATGTATTTACATGTGAGGTTTTTAAACCTCACCAAGGCCGTGAGCCAAAATGTCTTATGGTTTGGAGTTAATGATTTCAATTTTATAGTTAATTATTTTATTTGGTTAAGCATGAATAATATTTTAAGAAAAATATTTGTAGGAATGAAACTCATATAAATACATTTTTTCATTTATTTGTATGAAATATTTTATTTCATTAATTGTGTTGCAATTCAATATAAACAAAGTTATGACAATGTGAATCATCAAAGTATTGGGTAAGTACACAAAGTTGGGGGAAAAAGAGGGGCCTACCCATGGGCATAATTTTATTGAAACTTTAAAAATATCAACTTATGTAGATTATTTGAGATGGCTACACTCAAAATTGGAAGATGGTATAAAAACATGAATTGTAGCATTCTGACTCTAGTTTATAAAAAACTATTTTTTTAAAAAAAATGGTTAAGTATAAGTATTTCAAACATATAGATTTAAAGAGTGACTCTTTATTTTTATGAAAATATAGTAGATATTCATTTGTATGATGCAACCTTTTAAATAAAAGTTTAGTATTTTTTGAAACCCTTTTGTGGAAATTTATATAAGATCGTCTAGTTTTTTACCTATATTTTATTAAAAAAATTAATGAACATATTTATTTTTATAAATTTTAAAATTAAATAGATATTAAAACTTTTTAAAAATGGATAGATGGTCGTACGACATCTATAACTACCTAAAAACTGAATTTTTTTAATGCATACAAAATTAAGCCTAGTTTGTGACCCTTTTTTTTTGCATTTGGATCAATGAAAACAAAAATAAATAAATAATTAATTAATTAATTAATTTTATATATATATATATATATATATATATATATATATATATATATATATATATATATATATATATATATATATATATATATATATATATATATGTATATATATATATATATATATATATATGCGTGTATTGGCCTAAAAAATCCATAGTTAGAAAGCAACATAGATAGAAACTTTAAAATAGTCTCAAAAATAAAAAATTCATATATTTGGAAAGGGGAGAGTGTTCTTGTTATCATGGTAGTAATTTTATGAATTTACACATTGAAATTCATAGTGTATTTTGTGATGTAATTTGAATTTTTTTGTTTCTTATAAAAACTCTCAGATTTAGCTGTGTTGAGAGGTCTAATCCTTTGGCTCAGGAATCCAAGCCATTTATGAGCCAAGAGGCTTAATTTTTGAATTCAAAATAAACATAACATGTACGTGATATAATGCATATGTGTTGTGTTAATATTTCACAAAAAAATCAAAAATATATTTATGTGTTTATGTTTATGTTTATATCTATTCATATTTGTAATTTTATATTTTTATTTTAAAGTCGTGTATCAATATATACACTAAAAAAAGGACATAATTGATATAGTGATGAAATTTTCGTTAATTTGAATCTATGAATGTAATTTTTAATATATATAAATTATGGTTTATGGTTTAACCAGGCCAAATTTCATTAAAAATGAATGAAAGAGTCAATTATTTCAATGGTAGAGGCAATTAAGGCCAATTTAGACCCTTAATCAATTAGAGGCAAAGAGTAAATTGTTTGAAAAAAATATTTGATTATTTTAATTTGATTTGGGCCTAATTAACTCTAATTTCATCAAAAAATTAAGCCAATAGTTGTTTGATTCAATGATAGATATAAGTTTGGCATGTATAGGTCATGGTTTGGGGCTCTATAAACTCCAGTGTCATCATGTAATGAATGAAATAATTAATTGGTTAAATTATGGAGGTAATTACGGTCAATACAAGCCCTTTGAAACTAATTGAAAATATACAATGTGATTTTAGATTGGTTTTTATTTCATCATAAATTGAGCCAATTAGTCAAATGGTACAATCAATTGCATGATTTTGGAAAAATTAAGACACATTCAAACGTAGTTTTAATTGTATATGATGTGATTTTGAGTGAAATTTACCCTAATTTCATCATATAAGGAACCAAATAGTTGATTCATTCAATAAAGGAAGAAATTGAGGCCCGTTTGTATCCCTTTAACCTAATTGCAAGAGCATGACATAATTTAGGGCTAAATTAGCTTTGATTATGTAATGAACTAATCCAATTAGTCAATTATTGTAATTAAAGATGTGGTTTGGGCCAATTTAGCCATGTGGACATAAATTATGGGTTATGTTTTAAGGTTTAGGGTTTAGGGTTACAATTAGTCTATGTAAGTTGGATGAAATTAAACCCCATAAACCTAATTTTGAATATAAGACATAATTTGGGGGTCAATCAACCCCAATATCATAAAAAAATAAATAAAATAGTCCACAATAAAATCATGAAGTAAATTGGGGCCAATTTGAACCTAGGTTCAACCTAACTACAAGAGGAAGGCATGATTTGGGGATAAACTAGTCATGAATTGATCTAATTGCTCAATTGGTGTAATTAAAGGTGTGGTTTGGGCCAAATTGAGCCTTGTCAACCTAAATATATATCAATACATTATATAATATGAAACATATGGATTAATCAATCCTTTAATTATATTAAAAATGGAAATAGAGAGCTAATTTGGGTCAATAAGAACCTGTTGAACCTAAATGTAAGTATAGGATGTGATTTGGGGATAGAAACGAGTTCATATTTCCTCATGCATATCAAACCAATTAGTCAATTGTTATAAGTAGTGATACAATATGGATGAAATTAAATCCTATGAACCTTGTTTTTAATATATATGAAGTAATTTTAAGGTTAATCGACCCCACTATCATAACATCCTAAACCAAATATAGTCCACCTATTTAGTCATGAATGAAATCAAGGATAATTTGAACCCCTTGAACTTAACTAAAGAATAAAAACATGAGTTAGGGATAAATTATCTTTTATTCTATTAATATTTCATATAATTAGTCAATATTATATTTAGAGACATTATATAGGCCATATTGATCCATGTGAACCAAAATTATGGCTTATGTTTTATGATTTAGGGCTCAGGGTTATAATTGATTGATGCAATTGAACCCCATTAACCTAATCTTGACTATATATAGGATGTAATTTTGGGGTCAATTGACCCTAATTATTGGCATGTTTTTGTCATTGATGTTAAGGTTAATGTTATTTATTTCAAGGTGGATGTCATTGATGTCAAGGTGCATCTAGTGAAGGTCCATAATGAGTGGTGATTGAGGTATGTGCCTGATATGACAAGGTGAAATTGTTGAGAATTATATTTTATATTGGTTGATGTCAAGGTTTAGGTCATCTTGAATTAGTATTGAGATTTATCATTAATGCATGTGCATAGTGTGGCATAGTCACGACATGAATATTTTTAGGGTGAGCCATGTGATAAGAAAAAAATTGAATTCAAGAGAGAATTTGAAGGCAAGAGAGAATTTGAAGGAAAGAGAAAATGTAAAGGTAAGAGATAATTTGAAGTCAAGAGAGAATTTTAAGACAACTAATTTCTTATGGTTTCATAAAGGTATAGGTCAAGGTGTCAAAGGTATTTAGGTACAAATAAGAGAGATGTATAGTCATATGAAGCTTGGTCATGTGGTTTTAGGTCTATATGAGGCTATGGAAGATTGTTTTCATCAAAAATAGAATGGTGAAATGATATGAGTGTGTTTTAATGTCTTATATCTACTTCTTTGATTTTTTGTTGAGGTCATGACATAGAAGGAATACATTAAGGCATCAAGTGCTTAAGTAGTCTAAGCCTAGTCAGGGCATGAAGAGACCTTATGAGAAGGTTTTAGAATATTAGCTTGGTGAGATGAGTGCACATAGACATGAGTGTTTAAATGAGTTTTTTTGAGTATTTATGTGGGGCATTATATCACTCATGAGATTCTCAGGGTGAGCCTACAAGGGTAGGACCTTCAAACCAAATATATACCTAGACCATTCCTAGACCCTGCATATCCTAATGAGGTGTCATGATCTATTCTCAATCATGTGAAGGATGTATGGTAATGTTTAAGCATGATATATGTTGATTTAGTATGTGATTTAGGTGGAGAGTTCATGGGAAAAAGGCATGAAGGTTAGTTTTAAGGCCTAATGTGGTTTATAGGTCATGGTCTAGAGAGGAAAGAGAGGGAGAGAGAGTATGACCTGATAAGGGGTCATAATCAGATTTATTGAGCTTATTTAATCATTTTTTAGATGTAAGGTATGTTTTTTCATGTATTTTGAGGTCATATTATGAATTACAAATCATGAAAAGTTGTATTGAGGTCCCTCAAGTGCTCATAATGAAGGGTTCTCAACTCGATAAGGATTTTATTGTGTTAATTATCTCATAAAAAATTTGCATGGGAACATAATATATTAATGGTATATTGGGAATGGTCCTAAATCAAAATTATAGGCATAATTTTTTGGATTGAGGGGATATTCTTTATGAATAATCGTTAAGAGTGGAAACAGGTACCCTCTTAGAACCCTAATAAGGTCCTGATGTTGAAGATGTTTATAAAAAGTGCCCAAAATGGATTTTTATGATCAATTAATATATTTTATCTTGTATTGGACTCTCCTAGGTACCTAAAAGTGGTATTGGTAAGAGATATGAGAGAGAAAATGTTAATTTATAGGCTTGTTTCTGAAAAAGTTATTGTAGAATTCAAAAGTTTCATTGGACATAGTAAGAAAATGGATGGATGAAGAAGGTAGAGAATTTTTTTCATGTACATGAGGATTTATGGATACTTTATATCCGTCAAGTGTGATAAACTGGTCATCCAAGTTAGCTAGTCACTAACAATCCTACTAACGCAAATAGTGAAAAACCCAAGCAATAGTGAGAAGATGAATAGGAATGTGTTTTCATGATATAATTATGAAACCAAGTGCAAGGAGATGTTTTTTAAGAATTTTAAGATATGATCTTGATTTAAATAATATTTTTAGATTGTGTGTTGTGAAAAATTTGTTCACAAGTTGACCTATCTAGTTCAGATGGGATAGTGAGATATAAGGTCATGAGATTGGAAGATATAAGGTCATGAGATTGGTCTGCAAAACCAATTGTTTCAATTTAACCAAATGATATTTATATTTTATAATGGTATAAACATATCATATGTTCATCTACATTCATCATAATTCATTGGTAATGTCTATATAGGTGTTAGATCTAAGTCACCATGACTGTGTTTTGAGGAAAACTAGCAGTTCTGAGTGAGGAAGTTATAGAGGTGTTCTTGAAGCCTTATCTTCTGAGTGGAAGTGTATAGTGAAGTTGGTGATGAAAATTTAGTCATTTATACTCTATCTATATAATTTTTTGATCATAATTGAGTGGATTAAGTCAGTTTGAGATTTAGTATAAAAGGTAGATTTTTGGTGTACACAAGCCTAATAGGACTGAGTATTAATGAGGGGTTTCAAGTAGTGATTTGTTGTAAAATGTATTTTTGATCCTAGATGAAATTATTGGGATCTTATTTGATTATTATATGATATTTTCATCCCATTTTTATAGTTTGAAAGTGTTCCAAGGAAGGCAAAGTGTAACATGTGTCTAAGAAGGCCTAATAGGTCTCCATGAGACCTATAAAGAAAATTGGGCCTAATTGAATCATGACAAACCAAAATGTAATAAAATATATAATTATTTATGTCCAAAATATATAATAAGACCTATTATATGCTTTACCTAAGATTTTAAGGGTGTTTTGTCGACTAAGTGGTATATGAACAAGGAATGTTATATATACCAAATAGTTTTAGGCCTGTTTATGGGAGTAGAATGTATGTGAATGACATAGCACATTATTGAGCACAAGGAGTTACTTTATAAAATAATAAGAGTGTATAGGATATATAATTAATATTTTATAGTGTTTCTATATATTAATATCAAGGTCATAAGACCTAATCAGTCTTAAAGAGACCTAGTTGAGAAAAGAGGCCTAGAAGGCAATTTGAGAGGGATAAGAGTGTGAAGAGATGAAGAGGTGGTCATCATAGCTGGTTGAGAAACATATTGATATTAATGTGATCAAATCAATTATGTGGCTGAGTTAGTGCTAAGTTATCTAGGGGTTTGGTGCCTCCTTGTAAGTGGGTTCTTTTTAAAGCCTAGTCAAGTGGGTGCTTGGCTAGTTGGGATTGGTGTTCCATGTGAAGTTGGTGTTCCACTAAATTTGGTTTTTACCCTATATGATTGTATTAAATTTTTATATATCAGTGGGTTTTCTTCTCCTTTATGTTTTCCCACATATGTGATGTGTTTTTATGTTTCATGCTTATGTGGATAGTTACCTATGCTTGCTAGATCTATATGTTTGTTTGAATGGTTCATGATTGCTTAAGTTTAATTAAAATAAAGTTTTTTTGAATAATTATTCCCCCCCCCAACCTTGTCATTGTGATTACAAATTTTTTTATCATATCTAGTAATTTTAATTAGTCCTAATAGCCTAAAGGAGATTTAGAAGTAAGGATGACTAGTAGTCAAGTTCAAGGAGGTTTCTCTACTAGTAAGGCTATGTTATTCAATGGGAATAATTATGCATTTTGGAGAATCAAAATTAGGAAATATCTAATGTCAATAGGCCATGACATATGGTATTTATTTTTTCATGGGTACACTCCACCTTCTACACTACCAACTGATACAACATCCAAGAAGGAAAGTGATAAAAATTCTAAGGCAATGAATGCCATTATATGTGGCCTATCAGAGGTAGAGTTTATGAAGGTGATGCACTATGAGTTATCCAAGGTGATATGGGACAAGTTAAAGATTATCTATGAAAGAGACACCAAGGTGAAGATGGATAAATTCCATAGCCATAGAAGGAAGTTTGAAAGTCTGATTATGAAGGAAGATAAGAGCATTGCATCCTAATTATTAAGGGTTGATGAAGTTGTCAATGTCATTAGAGGTCTTGGAGAAGAAGTGAAAGAGTCTATAGTTATACAAAATGTGTTGAGATCCCTAACTTATAAATTTGATTTAGAAGTGCCTGCAATAAAAGAAATTCAAAATATAGACACACTTCAGATAGATGGGCCTAATGGCATCTTGACTTCCTATTAGATGAGAACAAATGAAGGAATACCTTCCAAGATAGAAGTAACATTCAAAGATAATAATAATTCAAAACATAATAAGGTCAAAGATGAGGTATTTTCAAATATTGATGATGATTAATTGATAGCCATGTTTTCTAGGAAATTGAAGATTGGATCTAGTAAGTACAAGGGTAACCTGCCTTTTAAATGTTTCAACTGTTGTAAGATTAGTTGCTTTGGATCTAAGTGTTCTAATAATGATAAGACTAAACATAATGAATAACATGATAAATATCATGGTGATGATAAGAATCTATATAATCCTAAGAAAATTAGTAAATATTTTAGGATGTATGAAGGCAATAAAGGGTCATTCAAGAACATGAGAAGTTTTTTTACCAAATAACATAATAGCTCATCTGATGTAAGTGACATAAGTACATCTAATAGTAATGATGATAGTAATGAGAATGACAATAATTAAACCTTATTCATGGATATATAAATAGACAATGAGGGTTTCTCAAAAGGGAAAGGCCTTATGGATGATGAAAAAGATACTAAAGTGAACCTTGAGGCAAGATTAGTGTGTAGTGTAGAGGAGTTAAAGTTCCAAATAAGGAAGAATCATAAATTTAAGTCATTAGTTAAGGAATATAAAGATTAGATTGGTTTGTTTGAGGAGAGACTAAGTAACACATCCAAGAAGTATGATGAGATCATTAATCAGGTTGAAGCTCAGATGGAAATAGTCACTGCTAGCCTAGAATCTAAGGAAGAAGAATGCACTAGGTATGAATAAGAAATGGAGTAATTAAAGTTATAATTAGATCAAGTAACTATAAATATGAATATCTATGAGAAGTTTTAAAAGAGCACTGAGGCTCTATATGACATTTTTATTAGTCAAAAGTCTACCAATGATAAGGCAAGTCTTGGTTTCAAAGTAGATCAAAAGGAGAACAAGGAGAGTGCTAATGTCAATAAGAAGATCAACCTCAAGAACAATATGAATACAAATTATTGTTAGACATCCTAATGCCATAAGGTATGTAGATTCATTTAATGGTTACTATTTCTCATGTAGCTATTTTGGTCATAGAGAAAAAGAGTGTAGATTATCCCCCAAGAATGTGTACTCATGGGACTATGGAAGGATTCACATTCCATATCAGTCAAGATATATGAGTGATGTTTGTTATAATTTTCTTAACATTGGTATTATTATAAGATTATGTTATCATGAATCATCAAGATATAACAAGAAGATTAAATCTCCTAGAGTTCAAAAAAGAAGACAAACTAAGGTGTGGAATCCAAAAATAGTCAAGCTTAGTCCTGATCATTCTACAAGCTAGAGTGTACTATTTTATATGGTAGAGTATAGACCAAATATTGAAGAGTATCAAGAGTGTTCATTATTATCTCAAATTCTTTACCACATAGATGATGAAGAGGCCAAGCCAAAGAGGCTAATCAAGCCTAAAATGATCCTAAAGGATAAACAGTCTTATGAGAGCATGGATATCTATGAATATCCTAAGTTTTGTTGTTTTAGTGCCCTATGGTAATGGGTGACTCCATTAGGATTCATGGAGATACTCATTAGTTAGTGAAATATTGGTAACTATCATGATGATATGTTGAATAATGTTGACAGAGCTAGAATTGTTGTTGGTATATGAGAGGTAAGAAAATGTTTGTTCTATATTTCTAATAATTCATATTTAAGCTCGACCTATGTTGAGAACTAGTATTGGTATCAAGATTATTGAAGGATCTTGAGAAAGGTATGTGAGTCCTGATGACTCATATAATGAGCACAAGCTATGGGGCCAAAGGGGGAACATGTTTGTATAATGATTCATAAACTCTATGATCTTATTACCAAAATAGGGAGAAGTATCATGTTTAGAGATGTTTCAAAGAGAAGCTCCCATCTTATGACTCAAGAGGAGAGTATGGTGTTAAGGAGAGATTTGTAGCTCTATGTTGGTCATTGAAATTTAGGTCCAAAGATCATATAGTAGTTTTTAGAAGACCCTTTATCATTCATGTCAAAAGGGAGATAATGAGTAGATGGGAAAATTAATTTTTTGAAGTGATTTCATATGTGAAGTGTGCTTTCCATCAATATATTTACCATCAATGACAAAGGGGGAGTTTGTTGGCATGTTATTATCATTAATGTCAAGGTTGATGTCATTGATGTCAAGATGCATCTAGTGAAGCTGCATGATGAGTGGTCATTTATATATGTGATTGACATGACAAGGTGATGTTATTGATTATTATCTTTTATATTGGTTGATGTCAAGGTTTAGGTTAGCTTGAAGTAGTCATGAATGCATGTGCATATTGTGGCATAGTCATGACATGAAGAGTTTTAGGGTGAGCCATGTGACAAGAGAGAATTTGAAGGCATGATATAATTTGAAGAAAAGAGATAATTTTAAGGAAAATAATATCTTATGGTTTCATGATGGCATAGATCAAGGTGTCAAAGGTATTCAGGTACATGGAAGAAAGATGTCTAGTCATATGAAGCTTGGTCATGTGGTTTTAGGTTTGTATGAGATTATGGAAGATTATTTTCATCAAAAAGAGAATGGTGTAATGTCTTATATCTTCTTTTTTGATATTTTTTTGAGTTTATGACATGGAAGGAATAGGTCAATGCATCAATTGCTTAAGTAGTCTAAGCCTAGTCATGGCATAAGGAGAACTTGTGAGAAAGTTTGAGCATAGTGGCTTTGTGATATGAGTGCACATATGCATGAGTGGTTTTATGAGGTTTTGTGAACATGTATGTGAGGCATTGGATCACTCATGAGATTCTCAAGGTGAGCTTATAGGTCTATGACCTTCAAACCAAGTCTACACATGGACCACTCCTAAATCCTGCCTCACCTAATGAGGTATCATGATCTATTATCAAGGCATGTGAAGGATGTACGGTAGTGTTTAATCATGATATAGGTTGATTTATTATGTTATTTATGTGGATAGTACATGGAAAGAGGTGTGAAGGTCATTTTTAAGGCCTAATGTGGTTTACAGATCAAGGTATAGAGAGAAAAATGAGATAATATGGCCTAATAAGGGGTCATGATCAGATTTAAAGATTTTTAAGCTTATGTAAGAATTTTTAGAGGTGAGGTACATTGTTTCAAGTTTCTTCATGTATTTTTATGTTATACTATGAAGGACAAAGAATGAAAAGTTGTTTGGAGGTCTCTTGAGTGCTCAAAATGAAGGGTTCTCAACCTGAGAAGGATTTTTTTGTGCGTAGTAGCTCATCAAACCTTTGAATGGTAAAACAATATATTAATGGTATATTGGTAAGGTTTTTGGATCAAAATTTTAGGAATTAGTTTTTTTTATTGAAGGGTTATGCTTTATGAATGATCTTTAAGAGTGAAAATAGGTTTAAACCCTCTTAGAACCCTAATAACGATCTGATGTTGAAGATATTGATATAAAGTGCCAAGAATTTATTGGTATGCTTAGGTAAGATATTTTACCTTGTATTTTTCTCTCGCAGGTACCTCTAGATGGTATTTGTTAGAGAGAGGAGAGATAAAATGTTGAGTAATAGGCTTGTTTCTAAAGAAGTTGTAAAAGTCAAAAGTTGCATTGGAAATAGTAATCAAATGGATGGATGAATAAGGTAGAGACTCATGTTTCATGTAAATCAAGGTTTTTGGATATTTTCTATCATTCAAGTGTTTTAAACTGGTCATCTAAGTTAGCTAGTCACTAATAGGCCTAAAGGTGTAAATAGTGAAAACCCCAAACAATAGTGTGAAGATGAATAAGAATGTATTTACATGATATAATGATTAAAACAAGTACATGGATGTGCTTTTTAGGAATTTTAAGATATGATATTTCTTTGAATAATATTTGGGTATCATGTGTGTGGGGAAAAAGTTGTTTACAAGTTGACATGTCTGGCTCAAATGGGATAGAGATATAAGATCATGAGATAGGTCTACAAGATAAATATTTTCAATTTAACCATATGATATTTATATTTTAAAATGATATAATTATCTAATATTATAAATATAAATTCATCATAATTCATTGATAATGTCTATACAAGTGTTAGAGATCTAAGTCACCATGACTATGTTTTGAGTAAAACTAACAGTTCTAAGTGAGTAAGTTGCAGAGGTGTTCTTGAAGCATTATCTTCTAAATGGAAGTGTATAATGCAATTGGAGATGACCCTGAGGTCATGTAGACTATGTATATATACATTTTTTTATCATAATTGATTGGATTAAGTGATTTTGAGCTTTATTATTGAAAGGTAGATTTGTGGTGTATATAAGCCTAATAGGGTTGAGTACTAATGATGGGTTTCAAGTAGTGATTTGTTATAATATGTCTTGTTGAGACTATAGGACATTATTGGGGGAATATTTGATTATTATATGATATTTTACTATCATTTTTATATTTTTAAAGTGTTCCAAGGAATTCAAAGTATAACATGTGTCTAAGAAGTCCTAATAGGTCTCCATGAGACCTAAAAAGAAATTGAGGCTTAATTGAATCATGACATACCAAAAGGGACTCAAATATGTCATAATACCTTTTATATGTCTAAACTAAGAGGTTAAGGGTGTTTGGTTGACTAAGTGGTATATGAACAATGAATTATATATACAAGGTAGTTTTAGGCCTATTTGTGGGAGTAAAATGTATGCGAATGAAATAACACATTGTTGAGTAGAAGGAGGTGTTTTAGAACATATAAAGAGTGTATAGGATATGTAATTAATATATAATAGTGTTTCCACATATGAATATTTATTTCATATGACCTAATTAGTCTTGAAGAGACATAGTTTACCGAAGAGGCTTAGAATAAAGTTTGAGAGGGATAAGAGTGTGAAGAGCTGAAGAGGTGGTCATCATCAATTGATTAAGAAACATATTTTTCTTAATTTTATCAAATAAATCAGGTGGATTAGTTGGTTCTGATTCATCTATGGGTGTGGTGCCTCCTTGAAAGTGGGTGCTTGTTAAAGCCTAGTCAAGTGGGTGCTTAGCTAGTTGGGGTTGGTGCTCCATGTGAAGTTAGTGATTAAATAAATTTGGTTTTTGAATTATATTATTATATTCCATTTGCATATATCAGTGGGTTTTATTTCCCTTGAGGGTTTTCCACATATGGGATATGTTCTTGTGTTTCGTGCTTATGTGGATAGTTACCTATGCTTGCTAGATCTATATGTTTATTTGAATGGTTCATGATTAGTTAAGTGTAATTTAAAGAAAAGTTTTTCAAAGATTTATTCATGCCCCCCTCTCCCTCTGATTCATTGTGCTTCCAACACTAATATCATAAAAAAATAAATTAAATATTCCACCAATTCAATCATGAAGGAAATTGGAGCCAATTTGAGCCCCTTCAACCTAAGTAAACAAGAGAAAGGTGTAATTTGGGGATAAATTAGTCATGAATTGATATAATTAGTCAATTAATGTAATTAAAGATGTGATTTTAGGTTAAATTAGTCATGAATTGATCCAATTATTCAATTGGTGTAATTAGAGATGTGATTTGGGATAAATTAAGTCCATTAACCTAAATTATGGCTCAATCCATTCTATAGGATGCAACATATGGTTTAATTAACCCTATAATTGTATCATGTAAATGCAAATATAGAGGTAATTCTATGATATTGAATGACATAATAATATTTCATAGTTTGTGTTGCATCACATAATCATATAACATAATAATATAAAATAGAATTACATCACGTAATATAATATATCATAACAATATGATATATGGATATAAATACATAGTAGATATAATGCATACATATTATTATAATAGACAAAAAATCTTCGTTCAACATTTGTTTTTATGTTGTTTTGATATTTATGGCCCCACATACATTCTATACACATCTTGTGCTTTGAATAGTGAAGATAAAATGAATCAAATTATTCTTTGGGACCCCACCATCAAAAGGAATCAGATTATTATTTATCTAGTCATGGGTGATAGTTATCATTTAAGGAAGAGGAATCATTTAAATCACAAAATACTAGAGAAATTACAAGCATTGAGAGAAAAATAAAAGTTTGGAATTCATAATTTTCAATCAATACAAGGTATGAACACTATCCTTAATGAATAAAATGTCATATATAATGATGAAATTGACAATGATGAATTGAATAAAAATGAAAAAAAAAATACCTAACAATCCAAATTATATTTCAATTCCATATTCAAAGGATTTTTTTTATGAATCTATGCATATTGATTTAACCCCTAACAATGAATAAAATTTCATGGAAACACATTATGATGAAAGTAACAATGAATAAAATGCCATGAAAACACTAAATAATGAAAGTAACAAAGAAGAAACTAGTAGTGAACATAATGATTTTGAAACACCCAATCAACAAATTCCACCATTAACAACACCTCTAAGGATTGTGCATAGAAAAGGAAAGTATTTAATTGAAGTTGATGAAGATATTTTAAAACTAATGCATAACAAAAAGTTTGACCGCCATTTAAGAAGACTAGCTAAAAAAAATTGGGATAGTTTCTTTGATAAATTAGATTTTGATAGTAAAAAATGTCAATTGTTTGTTTTGTTAGTGAAATTGATTAAGATGAGACCTACAATGTACACCCTAAGACTGGTAACATTTAACATGGATGATGAAAAAAAAATATTAAAAAATTACATGATGCATATCATAATGTAGGCCTGAAATCATACAACAAAGATTGTAATGCTGATCCATGTATAATTATAACCTAAGTAGTAAGTGGTCAAATAGGGGGGGAAATGATTGATTTGAAAAACTATCTAAACATTGGAAATAAATAGAAAGACATTAATGAAAGTGATTGGAAGATGCCAAAGACTTAATGGTGCCAATACCACTGAGCTTTATGGCATTAATTTGTAGACTTCCTCAAAAGGAAAAAGCTATAGACGATGCTTTCAAAGATTTACTTGCATAATTTTAGAAAGATAATACAAGATTTTCACCCAATACAAGAGTTGTAGTGAAAATAAAAGGTTGTTCTCATAACTATAAAGTGCATCTGAAACATTTCTTGGAGATGACCCAAATGCAATTATATTCTTATCTTTGTTTTAAATATATATAACTTTATATTATTCAAAGATATTTCAAGATGTCCAAACTATTTTATGTAAAAATAAATCACACATTTACCACTTGTTATGGTAGGTAACATGTTGAATTTGCAATGCACTATGATGTTTTCACTATATACATTTTACTTTATATACTAATAACATATTGAATGAATGTGGCATAAAATTTCTTCCAAAATCATCCAGGGAATTTATTTCAACCATTATTTTGAAAGACCAAATGGATAATTTTCTAATGGCAGATCATGTTTGGATGGAAATTATATCTATTACTATGGATTGCCAAAATTAAAAAAATTTAATCATGAGGAGAGTATAAGTGTAAGTGGATAGGAATTAGTTAGTTTGAGAAAATATAAATATGTGAATTATCAAGTAAAATATGGCAAAGAATTGAAAATATGTGAGCTTGTTACCAAACAGATATATGTTTCATAATTTACCATCAAATTTAGGGAGGAAAATATAAATGATTTGGCAAGGCACACATATAGAGCTATATGGTTGGATGAACATTTAAAGATAAAAAAATACATATTCCCATTTGGTTCTATTTTTTTAGTAGTCTACTTTGGTGAGAGTTACATACTCAAACCACAAATGGAAGTATAGTCACAATATTACAACTCAATATAGGTTTCCATATTTGTACATATAACATTCATGCATTCACCTAATAGTATAGAACAAGATAAAAAAATATTAAGGGAATAATATTTCTATATCAGTGATGATCAACCTCATAGTAAAAAGTGTGTGCAAGGTTATTTTGAGATGTTTTATGGACAATTGACTGAGAGGAACATTCTTTCAATCAACATTACATTTGGTCAAACATTTGCACATCACAATTAAAAAATTCATAGATGTTTTACTGATTGAGTAGGATGCATATTACCACTAATGTAGAACATATTTAGAGTTTTACTAGGGATATCCATAGAAAAGGGGAGCATGATAGTGGTAGATCATGTGTAAAAGTAGTCATTACAAGAAATAAGTTGAAGTTTGAATATGGTGTTGTTTTGATTAATGCATCAACCATTTTTGAATGGTGTAAATAGAAAATGGGCCATGGTTATCAATAAAATTATATTATTCATAGAAATTTTAGGTTTATTGAGGAATAATACATGGAAAAGTATGACGATTGTATGACTATAATTAGATCAATTGATATTCACTCATTTCCTATCTCAAATATAGGTTCTTGGATCATTCGTATGAAACCCTTGACATGTTTTAATTCTATATTCATAGACTCTATTTGGTATGAGTGTGAGTCACAATAATGGGTGGATGAATGGAATTGTATAACTCTAGTTCCAACTAACACATATCAGGTTCAACCAACATTAAAACTTATAGATAAGACATTGTCACATGAATTTGACCATGTATATAATCTAGTGTAACCAGGTAGAAGATTAATCATTATCTATTATTTATTCTCATTATCTATCTTGAAAGTATGATTAAAATTTTGTTTTTTATGATATAGGTCATGTTTTTGAAATTATTGTTGATGAGGACAATGATGAGGGAACATATTATTACTTATGTCAATATGTAGAGGAAAATAAAAAATTTACTTCCTCAATCATAGATGGATAAATCATTTACTATCCCACTATGTCTATGGTAGTCACTAAAACTTGAATTCAATGATATCTTATAAAACTTTTAGATATATGGTTGTTTGAAGACTTTAAAACACATAGGAAGATACTACACTATTCAAATTTGGTTCTTAAGAAAATATTCAATTGGTCAAATATCATGGGAGGCCAATAAATAGGAATCTTTAGAAAGTTTTTGAGTCATGCAATTAATATATTCTTGATATTATCAACATTAGAGCATATCCTAGTGGTTCGTTGGATTGAAATTCTAAGGAATGTTGACTTATCAAATTTAGATGTATTTAATTTAACTAGACTTTATTAATTTTATATGTAGTAAATCTAAATTTCATTTTTTTTACTTAATAATAATTTTTTTATAGGTTATTGGTGCCAAATAAGATTTCACCTTCATGTAGTTGGCACCATTAGTAAATAAATTCATAGTCGTGAAGCTAAGAGAAGCTTAATATACTTATACTTGGTTATTACAAAAAGGGCATTCTTAAGGCTGGAATGAGTAGTGGGTCTCTTGAATAGGAATTATGGGAGGGAAAGAACCTTTTCCTATACATTATTCACCACCTTGAACATGTTATAAATGTTAATTTTGAGTCATGAATCATCGAAGGTGGAGTTCTATAATTATAGATTCAACTTTGATAACATTTGTTGTTAGTGTTTCTATGCTCCTAAACACTAGTGAAAACATAAATGTTGGTGGATTTGGAGGTTTTGGTCATGAATCACATGTCATTTTATTATAAATATGTGTTCAAAGTGATGTATGCTCACCTATAGGTTTTTTAGGTAGAACTGATAGTTGGAGGACAAGAACTTCTCTCTTCACTATAAAAAGTTGTATTTCAGGACTTGTCATTGTAACTTATGCCATAGATTTGTCTCCAAGGTTCAATAAACATGATATAGGGTGAAATTATATGTACTAGTGAGGATAGTTTAAATTCATCCAAATGAATTATGTTTTCCATTTTATGCATACCTAAAGCTAGGTTAAAATTTTGTATTTTTCTTGTATTGGGAAGGGCATTCTTAATGCTAGAATGGGTGGTGGATCTCTTGATCGGGTGTGATTATAGGATAATAAATTTGTATTATATGTTATATGACACCATAAAAAAAATTAAATCCCATTTTTGAGCCATGAGGCACCAGAGGTGGAGTTACAACTACAACTTTAACTTTGACAACATTTATTATTAGTGTTTCCACATTCTTGAACACTAGTGAAAACATTATTTCAGGTGGATTTGGACATTATTTTCATGGTATAATTTGTAATTTACATATAAAAATTTGTTTTAAGTGATTCAATTTCACCTACATGTCCCAAATATATAAATACCAATTGGAGGAAAAGAACTTGTCTCTTCACTTCAAAAAAGTTACATTTCAAGACCCGTCACTGCAACTTATGCCATAGATTCATATTCAATGTTGCATCAATGTGATATAGGATAAAATTATATGGCTTAGACACAAATGATAAGGTTATTTTATTTTCATACAAATTACTTATGGTTTTCATTTTATACATGCTTGAAGTTAGGCTAAAATTTGTATTTTTCTTATATTAGGAGGGGCGTTCTTGAGGCTAGAATGGGTGATGGGTCTTTTGACCAGGCATTATCAGAGGAAAATAACATAGAAATAAACATAATAAAAAACCATAAATGTTTTTTTATTTCATTTTTTATAAATTAATAACTAAAGGTGGAGTTCTTCAACAACTATGATAACATTTATTGTTAGTGTTTCCACACTCCTAAATAATATTGAAAATATGCTTCCATGTGGATTTGGATGTTGTGGTCTTGGAATAACATTTAAATTGCCTATAAATATGTTTTTAAATTTATGGACTTTAAATTTTAGTTCCCATAAGTATAAATTCTAGTTGGAGGACAAGAACTTGTCTCTTTACTATTAAAAAGTTACATTCCGGGTCTTGTAACTATAACTTGTGCCACAGATTAATTTCCAAGGATTAATTGAAATGATCTAGGTTGAATTATATGGTTTAAAAATTCACATGAAGGTTCTTTTATTTCATTTAAATGACTTATGGTTTCCATTTTATGCATGCCTTAAGTTAGGCTAAAAAACATTTCTCTTGTTTTGGGAAGGGCGTTCTTGAGGCCAAAATGGGTGGTGAGTCTTTCAACTGGGCATGATCAGAGGTAATAACCTAGTCCTAGATGTTATCCACCACCTCAAAAAAATTATAAACACTAATTTTGAGCCATAAATCACTCAAGGAAAATTTATCTAACTATAGCTTCAACTTTGACAACATTTATTGTCAATGTTTCCATGCTCCTAGATAGTAGTGAAAACACACTTCCAAGTGGATTTAGAAGTTTAGGTCACACACACACACACACACAAACACACACACACACACACACACACACACACACACACACACACACACACACACACACACACACACACACACACACACACACACACATAAACATATACATATATATATACATATACATATACATATATATATATATATATATATATATAATTTAAGTGATTTATTTTCACATGGAGGTCCCAGAGAAGTAAATTTTAATTGGAGGATAATAAATTGTCTCTTCACTACAAAAAAGTTATATTTTAAGACCTGTTATTGTAACTTGTGACATGAATTTGTCTCCAAGATTATATATACATGGTTTATGGTGAAATTATATGGATTTTACATAAATTTTATGGTTCTTATGGTTCATCCAAATTAATTATAATTTCCACTTTATGCACACCTAAAATTAGGCTTAAAATCTACATTTTTCTTGTTTTGGGAAGGGTGTTCTTGAGGTCAAAATGGGTGGTGGGTCTCTCAACCAAGAATGATTAGAGGCTAAAACCCTGGTCTTTGATTTTATCCACCATGATATATGTGTTTAAAATTCTATTTTTAATCCATGAATCATTGGAGGTGAAGTTCTCTAATTATAGCTTTAACTTTGATATCTATTATCAATGTTTCCACACTCCTGAACAGTAGTGAAAACATACTTTTAGGTGAATTTAAACATTGAGGCCATAGAATAGCATGTAATGTTAATATATATGTGATAAAAGTGATTTATTTTCACTTGGATGTCTCTTAGGTATAAATTATAGTTGGAGGACAAGAACTTATTTGTTCACTATTAAAAGGTTACATTTTAGTACCCGTACTACAACTTGTGCCATAAATTCATCTCCAAGATTTCATTGACATGATAAATATTGAAATGATAGGTATTTTAAATTAATTTGAGGGTTATTTTTATAAATATAAAATACTTATTATTTCTATTTTATGCATTCTTGAAGTTAGGCTTCAAAACTACATTTTTCTTATTTTGGGAAAGGCATTCTTGAGGCTATAATGGGTGGTGGATCTCTCAATCAGACATGATTAGATGCCAATAACCTATTCATAGATGTTATCCTCCACCCAAATCATGTTATCAATTCCAAATTTAATCCACAGACCACTAGAGGAAGATTTCTCCAAATATAACTTCAACTTTGACAACATATGTTGTTAGTGTCTCCATTGTCCTAAACAATAGTGAAAAGATACTTTTAGATGGATTTGTACATAGAGGTCATGGAATAACATATAATTTACCTATATATAAATTATTTAAGAGATGTATTTTCACCTGGAAGTTCCAAAGGAAAAAATACTATTTGAAGGACAATAACTTGTCTCTTTACTGTAAAAAAGTTACTGTTGACCAAATTTGACCCTACAGGTCAA
This sequence comes from Torreya grandis, assembly GCA_037957365.1. Classification (NCBI taxonomy): domain Eukaryota; kingdom Viridiplantae; phylum Streptophyta; class Pinopsida; order Cupressales; family Taxaceae; genus Torreya; species Torreya grandis. The sequence goes on along the minus strand of JARHVA010000082.1, from coordinate 8,520,677 downwards.
ATTGGGACCCCTATATGTAAAACTTGGTCTTAATAGGTTTATAATGGTTTAATATTATTTAATATGGTATATTATATTTGTTTGATGTCATTTCATGCCTTTTTAGCTTTGGTCATGGTCTATATAGTAAATTTATCATTTTGAGTCATTTAATAGGCATTTAGGGGTCATAAATGAAAGTGACATAGTTTTAAAGGTGTAAAAGTGTCTTATTTTTATTCAAAAAGTAAAATATGTCATATTACCTATCATTAATGTTAGTCCCATCTAAATCTTGTAGGTTATCTAACTGAAGATCAAGAAATCAAAAGAAAAAGGGGGAGTTTGGTACTTATACGGCCCATGGGGGAAGGTGACACATGGGAGAAGGCCATGAAAAATATATTAATCTTCTCCACACTCATATAATTACTTTACACACTTTTTAAGTTATCAAGATACCCAAAACCATTATGCTCCTTTCTTGCCCTTCTAGACATGTAGAAGTGATCAATAGGTTCATGCTTGGTATAACTAGTAGAAGATGTTCTAGGTCAAAAACTTTTGGTAGGTGGTATTAAAATTAAATATATCAATTTACATAATAATATTTCAAATATTTTTTAACCATGCTTTATGAACCATCCTTTAGAAATTGATTGTGTTTTTTTTCTTGCTAATCTATGCACCCTATAGGTTTTGCTCCATTTTGGGTAATTCTATACAAACTAGTTAATGATGTTGACTATAGATGTTTTTTTATTAATAATAAACTAATATCCATTATTGGTTTCATTTTTCACAATTTTTTGATGGGCATAGTAACTTAGATTTTGGGTGAATACACAATTCTATGTTACAAGCAGTTTTTCACCTTTTTCAAGTTTCTCATGCTTTAGCAATGATTCCAGGGGGTGAAAATAAGTCCATTATCATGTTTCTAATGTGATATTAATCTCCTTTCATTTAAATTTCATTATTCAAAGCAGTATTCCATGGGTGCAGTCAATTCACTATGCATATGTAGGCAGCTCCTTGAATATACAAGTATCTCAGAAGGATGCCATGATAGAAGGGGAGTTATAAAAGGTTTTTAAAATATTTTGGAATGGTAAGAGTGTATTTTATCAATTGGTAAATATTTATAATGAATATTAAGCATATATCTCTTATACATTGCCTATAACAATATCCACCACCTATGCACACAGTCTTCTGCCATTAAAATGCACCTATAGGTGCCCTCATAGAGATATCATGTTGAAAATGAGTGCCTAAGTTGAGAAAGGTTTTTATTTTTAAAATATTATATTTTATACCTTTTAAATGATCCCAAACATCATTTAATCTCACAGACCAAGTCCATTTACCCAAACTCTGCTTATTACCTATATGCAATTTAAAATGCACCTACAAGTGCTTGGAAGATAAGATCACATTGAAATGAAGGTTTTGAGACCCGATTCAATATCCTCATGATGATAAAAATGTATTTGAAATGAATACAAGGGGATAGAGTGATAAAAGGCTCATACATTATGTATGGTTTGAAGAATATTTACACTGTTTGCTTGTATTCTAGGATAACCACCTACAGGTGGCTTAATAGGGCATGGAAATACTTGTTTTAGACTGTTGAAGCACATGGAGAAGATACCCTTAAAGTCTTATTGGTGTAGAGACCATGGTAGACCTATATAAAGTGTTAATCTACTAAGAAAATTTTAAAATCACCTTCTAAGATTAAAATGATAGTATTCATGCCCCTTATCTCAAAAAAGTGAAAATAGAGGTCTAGGGCATTTTATTGATATCTTATAATAGGGTTATCAAAGGTTTTAATGCATCTTGATGATAAATTATTATAGTCCATACATATTAAAATGACCTTGAAAAGGTTTAAGGGCATATGGCTAGGGGATAATGACTATTTAGAACCTCAAAAGTGCACATTTATGCACTAAACTCAAGGAGTGACATCTACAGTTTGGAGCTCTAAAGAGACTTTTCACCTCAAGGTTGTAGTAAAAACCATGTTTCATGATGGAATACATATTATATATTTTAGGATAACTTTAATGACCTAAGTTTCATTTCAAGGTATTATATTTTTTGGTTTGGTTCCTCAAATGAACCTATAGGTCTCCTTTTCATCACAAATGTGACCCTACAGGTTGGTTGTAGGGTTATCATGAGGATTGAGTCTGATAACCTTGGTGATAGACCTTACTCCAAGAATGAAAGGAACAAGTGAAATTAGAATATGATGTATATAACTTCAAGGAGTATCATTAATTTTTTTCAAATTCCAAACTATGTAAAGTAACCTATAGGTGCCCCCTTCCACAAGCAAAACATATTCAGCTATAACTGTGATAGATAGTGAGAAAATTTGGAGATTTTGAATGTGGGAAGTGCATAAGGGTGAGGAAAATGAATGAAAAAAAGTATAAAATGATACTAGGGTAATATAGAATATTTTATATGTTGTATCAAGTCTAAAATAAACAACTTACACCTATATGTATAATAGAAAAAATAAGAAGTACAGTCAAGAATTTGTACATATATTCTTGAGAGTTAAAGTTATGGGAAGGGGTATGTAAAGATTTAAAGTGATGAAAATACCTAGGACACATTAATAATAATAAAAATGACCTAAATAGGTTCCCATAACATGTAAAACAAGCAAATAAATGACTCTAAACCTAAAACACATAGTCCACATCACAAACCCTACACACAGTCTGCCTTTTAGGAGTCTGTTTTGGGTTTTGGGAAGGTTGGAGGGTCAAATGACATACTAGAAAGATGAATTTTTGTGTGGGAGGTCCTCACCACTTGAATAAGTCCCTCCAAAATTAATTTTATTTTAGAGAATAGAGGAAGTACCCTTTGTTTTGTCTTAGATAGAGGGTACTTCTTTTTATGAGAAAACTGGTGTGAACTAGGAATTTGACTCAAGAGAGGATGGTTAGTATTGTGTTAGTTCCAAATGAAATCAAGATAAAATAAACACAATAGTATGACATTTTTAAGCCTAGTTACTAAGGGGAGCTTAGTTAACAAGAATAGAATGGAAAACATAACTAAAATTCAAAATAAATATTCTTTTACCTTCCTTGGAGCTCCAAACAAGTTGTTGAAGTGGTTTGCTCAGCTTTGTGCTCATGAACTCTGCATCAATGAAGTGTGGCTACCTCCATATCTCCTTGTCACCATGTTTAGCTTTAGCTTGGCTTGGCTTGGTTCAATATTTTGGAATTATAAAACTAATTTGAATGAAGCTTTGGGATCAATTCAACATTATAACTTTAGCATATGAGAGCTTAGAATTCAATAGACAAGGCCTCATATTTATATATTTTCAAAAATGGTTAGAATCAACCTGAGTCATCCATCTCAAGATGGATATGTATGGCTAAGGATTAATTTAATTATGAAATTCAATCTATAAATATACCCATTAATATTTGGGATAGAGGGGCAATGAATAGGCATGGAGGGTCTTAATGAGGCATAGGAGGCATAAATTTCATTATTTATGGCATTTATGGCTTGTGGATGCCACCCCATAGGATGATGTCATTCAATGTAGTTAATGAAAATTAATTTCCAATTAAAATTTATTCAACAATTTCCATGGAATTATTAATTAGGCTCATGATTTGGTTTAATTATCTCTTAAGCATGACTAAGCACTTTGATGCAAACCTTGGCTCTTTATGCACAAATTACTCAAATTGATCAGAATGTCTTATTATTGGCTCAAAATTTGATTAAATTAGAATTAGGATGTGATGTTAGATATGTTAGATATATTATCCTATATAATATGTTGTCAACACCAAATAATAAAGGAACATGTCTCATGTAAGAGATTTGATAGAAAAGAGCAATACAGGGCACCTAGGTGCAAAATTAGCATTTTGACTCGAAATGATCTAATCAAAGTTAGTTGCTTCATAAATTGAATTACCCTATTTAATTATAACCTAGCCAAAATCATCACTTGAATATATCAATTTTGACTCTTTTAATGGGTTTTAGTGTTTTTAGGCCAAATTGTGAATTTTGGTAGAAATTGGTCAAAAGCCTAGTTGGAGGTTATCGATGGCTAGATTTAGGTGTTTATAGTTTACCCATATTTGGGAAGGCGTTACAAGTTATAATCATAGTGATATCTTCTCAAAGAATAAAAAGTACTTGTATGCCTACAACTTCAAGGATGATGAACTAACTACATGATGCCCCCTCGAGGGAACGGTTGGCATAAGTAGGTCGATAAATGGTCCCTCAAAAAGAAGAAGTGAAAAGAGGGGACCAAAGAAATGAAGATGATGGGTTGAAAACAAAATGAGTTTGAAAAAGTAATCAAAAGCATTGATAATGCAAGTGGGATGGTGTACAATGGTTTGCTCAAAGGTGGTTATAATCATTGCACCTCAATAGTGGCAACATGGTATGATAACACAATGATTTTCCTAAAGGAAATTATAATCATTAAGAAGATGGAGCTGCCCATGTTAGGGCAGACAAACAAGATAAAAACATACCCTTATATGGGTATAAAAATTAAAGTGATGATAACACAATGATTTTCTCAAAGTTAGTTATAATCATTGAGAAATATAGGTTGGATGGTGTATAATGATATGCCCATAGGTGATTATAATCATTAGACCCTGATTATGAAAAACATGATTGATTGGTTGATGATGATGAGAATTAGATACATAGGATAAAGATGAATTAGTGCAACCTACTAGTAGGAAGATGCTCATCCAAATTAAACAAAGGTTAAAATTCTTTTGTTGTTCAATTATGTTATATAAGATATGACTGGGATTGAATTAGGATGTCAGTGCCAAAGAGATGTTAATGTTACCATTGCTGAATAGACTTCCTGAAGCTAATTTTTTTGTAGCATGTGATAGTAGGCATCATGGTAGAACATCATGAGGAATTGGCTGAAATATGCATAAGGACTAACTCCCAAGATCCAAGACTCAATATAAAATAATGCACCAATGATAAAAATCATGATGATAATGTCAACATATGAATATGGATAGATTTAAGTGTAATTATGGGCAAGGAATCACCCAATGAATGCACATAGACCAAATCAAGGTAATAGTACTAAAAGCAAACAAATAGGCACACAAACAAACAAATAAACAACTCAATATAAACATATGAACATTGCCCCTAGAAAATAGGCAAAAACTTAACCAACTAACAAAATGGGGGAATAGAAAAAAAGGAAGGAGATGGCCAAGTTGTCTCCATATGCACTGGGCAAGTGGACATTGCCTACATAGTTCCATGGATGTAAGATCCAACAAATACTTTAGGCCAAATGTAGTTCTCCTAAAAAATGGAAATAAAATGATAACTAATGAAAACAACATAATGAATGTAATATAATAGTAGGAATGGTCTTGAAAAATGGAAAGTGCATGGGATAAAAGGGCAAAAAGGATGGGGAAATGAAGGAATAAGTAAATTGCTTGTGACTTAGTAAGGGTTCCTATAATCCTTAAGGCAGAGAAGTGGTTAATGTTTTTGGTTTTTTCTAACATTTTTACAAATGTTTTTGGAATTTTAGAGTATCTCAACTCTATCGAGAATGATGAGACATTAAATGGTTCAAGATCATAAAATGGTGAGAGTGTTATTTAGGTTGCTCATAAAATGCTGAGAGCGTTACTTAGGTTACTTAAAAAATGATGAGATCATTACTTAGGTTGCTCACAAAATGACAAGAGCATGGCTTAGGTTACTCATAAAATGGTGAGAGTGTTACTTAAATTGCTCACAAAATGGTGAGAGCATGGTTGGAAAGGGTGATTGAGCTAACCTCAACAAGTATCGAGCACTACCTACATAATCCTAAAGTAGGACCTCAAGTCACTGTAGTTTTAACTTACAATAGAGGAATCTGACTAATGTAGTAGTTAATTCAAACAAAATAGGCATAGTTGGTATAAAGGCATAATACATCATAGAGAATGGCTAATTGGTATGATCAAGGCACAATAAACAAATGTTGCCCCTAGTTTTTCCATAAGTGGTTAGAAATAGGATACAATGACATAGGTCACTGAGACTAATTTGCCCATAGGTGGTTATAATTAGGATCAAGAAAATGGGAGAGAATGAAATAAGAAATGAAGGATGAAACTTCCAAATGTCTATCATACTGATCTAAAATATTGCCTCTACCTAGAATGTATGAAACATCTACTAAAACTAAATCTAAATCCTCTTTCTAAAAGTAGTGATGGAACCAAGGTCATGGGTTTGGGGAGGGAGGGGAAAAAATGAACTCAATTGATGGGGAAAGGTATGGTAAAATAGAAATGTGATAGGGAAAATGATAAGTTGGTAGGATAATAGGTAGATAAAAAGGTATTATACAAAGAAGATTAACAAAATGAAATAACTTAAAATGGTTCATATAGACAATACACCAAGTCACTCAAGCGTAGCACTGCTTGAGGTGGATAATGTTCATTGGCTCATCATATTCATGGCCATCTAGTGTAGCAAGCCTATATGCATCAGCTCCAAAGTTTGTTGTAATGATGAAAGGACCTATCTAGTTTGGTTTGAATTTACCTTTACACTTCTTCTTGGCTATGGTATTATTTTTGTTTTCTTTAAGAATAATATCACCAAGTTCAAATGTTCTATGCTTCACACACTGATTGTAGTTGCCTTTGAGTCAATTCAGATATGCATGAAGTTTGTTGAGCACAACTATGCATTTTTTATCAATTAGGTTTAGCTCTTGCAGGTGAGCTATTTGATAGTCATGATCATCTAGGACATGCTTAAAAGATATACACAATGAAGGTAACTCAACCTCAATGGGAAGGATGGCTTCTATACCATAAATAAGTGAATATGGAGTGGATCCTATGGGGGTATGATGATTGGTATGGTATGCCCAAAAGGAACAAAATATATTAAGGTTTCAATCATGACTAGCATCATTGACCATCTTTTTTATAATGTTGGTAATGGTTTTATTTGATGTTTTGGCCTAGCCATTACCCTGAAGGTAATATGCTATATAAAAATGTTGTGTGATGTTTTATTTGTCATGTATATTATTGACATCTTTATTTTTGAATGATTCTCTATTATCAAATATAATGTCAGAGGGGATATTATATCAGCAAATGAGATGTTGAAGATGAACTTGGAAAAAAAATTCTAGTCATGTAAGTGAGGGGTATAGCTTCAACCCACTTAGTGAAATTTTCAATGGTGGTAAGGATATGTTTATGGCCATTAGACAAGGTGGGATTGATATTCTTAATGAGTTCAAGGCCCCATGTAGTAAATAGCCTTGGTATCAACATTGTTTTTAGAGTTTTGGCTAGGGCATGAATCAAATTAGCATGCCATTGACATTTTTTGTACTTCTTTACATATGTATCTACATCCATTATGGGCCAATTCGGACAAGACAACTCCACTAGTGTGGTCTCCACATACTCCTTCATGAACTTCTCATAATGCTAGTGTAGATTCTATTGAAGTTAAACAATGAAGCAAAGTTTCATCAAATCTATGGAAGTAAAGGATGGATCCAAGTAAGGAATAATGAGTGGTTTGGTAGATGAAGGTTTTGGTTTGTTTTTAGGAGAGGTCAGGTGGTAAAACTTGGTCATAGAGGTATTTGTAAAGGTTTGATTACTAAATAGAACTAGAACCAACAATATCACAAATCATTACAATGGTTGAAGGTTCATGAGCTGATGCTAGCAAGTTTCTTAATAAGGAATTGATACTCTCTAGCTTTTTCTATTTGTTGAATCAGAGAGCCGATAGTAGCCATGGCATCTACATTTATATTATTATCTCTTGGTATATGCTGAAATTGGATATCTACACTTTGTTATTTTAGAGTGTCAACCATGGCCTTGTAAGGAACTAGCTTGTCATCTTTGGTCTAAAAATGGTCTATAACTTGATTGATGATTAACTAAGAATCACCATAAACATTGAGATGAGATACATTCCATTGTACTACCTATCATAATCTTATAACCAGTGCTTCATACTCAGCCATATTGTTTGTACAAGGAAAACTAATTTTGAAAGACTTAGGAATTAGATCCCCATATGGTGTAATAAATAAGAGGCCTTCCCTTGATCCATGTGTAGTAAATGATCCATAAAAATACAACTTCTAATGCTAATCTTCAAGAGGTATGCCAATGATGGTCATTATGGATTCATCAAGAAATTAGAATGTAAGTGGATCTATATCAGCAAGGGATGATTTAGTAAGCTAATCTATAAGAACTTTCCCCTTAATAGATTTTTTATTGGCGTACTCTATGTCAAACTCACTAAGAATCATGATCCACCTTGCCATTCTACCTTGTAAATTTGTTTTAGATAGTAGATCTACTTTTGAAATGACCATGGTCATATTGTTCAACATGTAGTGTCGTAGTTTTTGAGCTATGAATGCCATGGCTAGATAGGCTTTTTCAATAGGCATATAGTTGTGTTCATACATGACCAATGTATGGCTTAAGTAGTATATTGTATGATATTTTCCATTGTCATCATGTTGAGGTAGAAGTGCTCCCAAGGCATTATCTATAGAGGATAGGTAAAACAAAAATGGTTTTCTTGGCATAGGGGGTAAAAAATAGGTGAATTTGCTAAGTAATATTTTATCTATTGAAAATATGTTTGGTAGTGATTATCCTAGTGGAATATAACTCCCTTATTTAGAATATGTGTAAAATGATGGCACTTGTCATCTATTGAGATATGAAGCATTGGATAGATTGGATCTTACCCTACAAACTATGAAGCTGCTTCAAATTAGTTGGTGGTGGCATCTCTATTATATCTTGGACTTTGGTTGGATCAACTTTAATGCCTTGATGAGACATGATGAACGCAATTAATTTTCCTAATATTACTCCAAATAATCATTTCTTTGGATTTAGTCAGACTTTATACTCACATAGTCTTTCAAATATTCTATGTAGCACTGTTAGATGGTTGGCCATAATTTTTGATTTGCCTAGTATGTCCCATCGAGTGTGCCATTATGTGAACTAGGAATTTAAATAAAGATAGGATGGTTAGTATTATGTTATTTCCAAAATGAAATCAAGATCTAATAAACACTCTAGCATGACATCATTAGGCCTAGTTACGAAGGGGAGCTTAGTTAACAAGACTAGAATGGAAAACACAACTAAAATGCAAAATAAATCTTCTTTCACCTTACTTGGATGCTCCAAAAAACTTGTTGAAGTGGCTTTCTTGGCTTTTTGTTCATGAAGTTTGCATTAATGAAGTGTGGTTACCTCCATCTTTCATTGGCACCATGTTTGGCTTTAGCTTGTCTTAACTTGGCTCAATATTTGGGCATTATAACACTAATTTGCATGAAGTTTTGGGATCAATTCAACATTATAAATTTTGCATATGAGATCTTATAATTCAATAGACAAGGCCTCTTATTTATAGTTTTTTTAAAATGGTTAGAATCAACTTGAACCGTCCATCTCAAGATGGAGATATGTAGCTAAAGATTAATTCAATTATGAAATTCAATCTGTAAATATCCCCATTAATATTTGGGATAGAGGGGAAATGAATAGGCATGGAGGGTCTTAATGAGGCATGGGAAGCATAAATCTTGATATTTGTGGCATTTATGGCTTATGGATGCTACCCCATAGGATGATGTCATTTGATGATGCAGTTAGTGACAATCAATTTCCAATAAAAATTTAATAAACAATTTCCATGGAATTATAAATTAGGCTCATTATTTGGTTAATTATCTCTTAAGCATGACTAAGCACTTGGATGCAACTATTTGTGCACAAATTACTCAAATTAGTCAGAATGTCTTGTTATTGGCCCAAAATTTTACTGGATTAGAATTAGGATATGATGTTAGATGTGTTCGATATGTTATCCTATTTAAGATGTTTTAAACACCAAATAAAAAATTTACATGTCCCATGCAATATATTTGATAGAAAAGAGCAATCCAGGGCACCTAAGTGCAAAATTGGCATTTTGACTTGAAATGATTTGATCAAAGTTAGTTGCTTCATAAATTGAATTGCTCTATTTAATGATACCCTAGCCAAAATCAGAATTTCAATATATCAATTTCAACTATTTAAATTTGTTTTAGCGTTTCTAGGCCAAATTTTGCATTTTGGTAGAAATTGGACAAAACCCTAGTTAGAGGTTATCTATGGCCAGATTTAGGTGTCTACAACTGGTAGTTTTAGGGAATAGAGATAAAATGGTGGACCATAAGTTTATTAGACACTAGATTAAGGTGTATGGAGTTGAAAAAATATACAAGGAAACATGATAAACCATCACAAATGGTATAATCCTTAAAGGGAGGTCTAAACCCTTAGGAGTTGCATTTAAGCCTACTAGGCATGGTTATGCCTATAGTCTAAATGAAAGGCCAACTTAAATTATAGCATGAGATGAGAATTCCCATGGATTGAGACATGTTTATGAGGTCATAATATAGGTGATAAATCTTTTTCAAGGTAGGTAAGTTTCAAGGGAATCCATTTTTGTCCCAAAGGCAACATTACGCTTATGTGGATGAAAGGAAAGAGCTCAATAGGTCAAATTTGAATGCTCATATCTCCCTTGGAACCTTGCATGGAGATCAAAGAGGTTTATATCTATTGTAATGGGTCTTAAACATCATTCTTGTGTAATTTTTTTGCAATTTTAACTTCAAGTTTTTATGAACAAAGCCTAAGAGGGTAAAACAAGCCTAAACCCTCCAAAACCCTTGTTAGTGACCAATTTGAGAAAATGAGGCTAGAGATGCATCCAAATAGACCTATTTAACCATGAAATTTATTGGAGTTTTTATAATATTTTCTTAATCTCCCCTCTATACTTTTGGACTAAATGAAATTGTATAAACAAACTACAAAACATGGCACTTTTAATTTTTTATGCATTTTGCAGGTTCTAAGAACATTCAAGAGACGCAATAAAGTTTGTGAGCAAGATATATATTTAAAATAACTCAATATTTTCATTTAATTCCTTTTAAAATATCTTAAGTATTCCAATAATAGGTCTCATTTGAGCGAATCAAAATTGACATAGTGAACATGGAAGTGAGAAGGGTGAAAAGCTTCAAGTGGGTTGGTTTTAAGGTGTGATTGATGTTTCTAAGACCATGTAAGATCTTAAAAAGTTTCAATCACTCAATTTTATGGATTTTTATGGGAAAATAAAGCCAAATTTGAGGCCAAGTGTGTAGGGTGTGTGAAAGAAGAGATACTTTGACTATAGATGATGATAGCTCATTTTTGGAAGATCCTAGATGAACAAAACTATAACCAATTCATAGAGAGGCATGTATAAAATCATTCCCTCTCATTAAAATCATTATACCTATCCCTATTCAATTTTGGGATGTTCAAATAGGGATAAATCATTAATGCAATTTTTTGAGCCAACAAAGGGAATTTTATGCCACTTTTCATGAGTTTCATGACTTAGGGTGACACTTTTGCTTCCTAACCTTGCATGGTTTATTTCATATCTTATTATCATGAATATGTAACTCATTTTATTAGATTAAAAATTGTCCTTATGACATTTGGACTTCTCTCTTCTCCTATCTCTCTCAATTTTTATAATAACTATCCATTTTGGCCTTTGTAACTTATGCTCCACTTGAGTATGGTGAATCTTGGCTCATTTTCATACCATTTGATCAATAAGATTATTGATTTTTACTGATTCCATAACTATTCATAGTGTGCCTACTTGGATGATGGATATTGTTTAGTGAAAACTATGGATTCCTTAGCATGTTATCTCATTCCCTCACCTATTTTCAGCTTGTTTTTATAGGACATGTGAAGTGTTCTAGGAAGTTTCAAGGTTAAGTGAGTTATCCTATTCACTAGTGTCATTAAATTCCTCTTTTCTATCCCTCCTAACCTAAACATTCATCCATAAACTCATAATGAAACATTGATGTGAGAAGATTCAAATTGGAAAAGTGTATGTTTATTTAGTCCTTTATTCTCATGTGTAACCTGCAACTAGCTGCAAGTCATCAACTTATTTGGTATATCACCTCCCTTAAAATAGTTTGCTTTCAGTTTTCTTTCTCCCTTTTCCCTTACAAAGTTTAGGTGTAGTAGTGGGCCAAAGTGGTACATCAAGGGAACTACCCCTATCTAGATATTCACCTCACTCTTAGGCTCACCCATAGCCTAGAGGTGTCTCAATTGTGCCACTTGGATGAGGAGAGCTAAGACATCTCTTCAAAGGTTGAAAATCCAAGTGACAATAATTTTTGGCATGCTTAGTAGAACTCTTAATCCAAGAGGTTGAAATATTTTTGGTGTTGTCTTTCAACAATCAACCTTTGGAGGCATCTATCCAAGCATTAGTGGTGACTTTGAAGATACAATAACTATACAAGTAGTCTAGGTTTCCTTTTGAAGATTATTAGTAATACATTTCTTTGTGTTCTTGCTTTCAATGAGGTTACTTGGCTAATTTTGGTGTTGAATACTATTTTACACAAGTTGGGGAAGTATATCAAGCTTATGGAATTCCCCATCAAACTTTGTATGATCCTTACCATCTCAAATAATATTATTACCATCTCTAATGTGACTCATATAAACCTTTTCATGAGTTGTACTATTCTTATAACCGGCCTTCCTAATGTCTTTTTCTTCCTAGTCAACATAATCACTTCTCTAATCAGTCTATTTCCATATTCAAGCAAAATCTTTTGGGCTAGAAGAAGTACATGTTGGATCTTGATACACTAAGGGGAAATGGTCAAGAGGTTCCTATTCATCTCATTCATAAGGTGAGATATGAATTAGAGCTTATTAAAATAGAATGGTCACCTGTTGAGAGATCCAATTGGCAAAGGCTCACAAGTAAGATGTTAGATGTGAGTGGCCTGGTTTCATCCTTATAAGATAGGCTAAAATTTCATGATAAGAAGTCTCACCAAACCTATAAACATTGATATTCACTTACCTATTACTGATATTAGTCCTAATTAACTCATATTCATGAGCCCAATCAAGCTTATCAAAGTCATCCTTTCCCTAATTAGTTTGAAGAGAGAGTTGAAAATAGAAACCTTATTTTTAAAACAAATTTTGATAGGAAGATTGAGTTGTCAATTATTCATATGAAACAATCCATGTCATCAAAAAAATAATTAAGATATAATCCCTCATTTCCCTCTCCAATTACATCCCCACCTCAAGAAGCGACCTCTAGATATGAGATTCTGAGTTGGAGATAAGGTGGAGAATCCAAGCCTAAGGAGATTCTAGGTTTCTTAAATACTTCATCCAATACTCAAGTTGAATCACTACGTAAAGAAGAGACTCCTAATATTATCATCCTAAGTTGGAGTAAGGAAGTGGAATCATGGGGAAAGAAAGAAGATATAAGCCTAGATAAGGAGTCTGAAGTTGAGAAAGAGCTTGAGCTTATGCAAGTCTCTCCCACCCTTCCTCAAAAAGATTCTTATGTTTCATGTCATCCCTATTATACTCCTCATCCTCATGAAGATGCCTATTAACTTAAATAAATACTTTTATAATATAACCTAGCTAAGCAAATTAAAGAGTTAGAGTCAATGATGAAATTGTTGAGTCAAGGTGTGATGGAAGGTTTAGACCCAAAAGAAGATCCTATGCCTAAACACACCCCATCTAACCTTCCTCAATGAGTGATCAAGATAAATAAGATCTAAATTAATTTATTTTCAAATGAAAGGAAGAGAACCAAGCCATTTTAGTCCAAGGTCTACCTCCACTTCCTCAAGAACACCCAAAATAATCTCTTATTTTTCATTCTTAGCCTAATTTTGTGTCTTGTGTTCCACCTCCACCAACTAGTTAAATTTTATCCTCAACCCATCACCTTTTGCCTTGATATACCTATAGTATGGGAAAATAAATAGGATCATTTTTTTTAGGAAAATTCATAACTCTTGCTTGAATAAAATGTAACTCCTTGCCAGCCTCATTGGTCTTGGTCACCAAATTTTAAGATGCCTAGTCTTGGCATCACCAAAAAGGAAAAAGAGATTGAAGATCTTGCAACCCTTGAGAAAAATCAGATTATGGAAGATAAGATACAATTTTAGATATCTCAATAGGTCTTAAGTTCTAAATAAGAGGTAATTCCTTGTGTTGATTATTCTTGTTTGGTTAATAATGAAGAATGTCTTCCTTGTGTCAAAGAATAAGTCTTGGATGAAGTCCTTTTATATTATAAAGAAGAGGATGAAGGAGCTTCTCTTTTTTTTTCCCTTCATGATGTTGATCAAAGAGAATATGAGGACTTATGGTAGGAGTTTGAAAACATTTACAATGAGTTTGAGTCTCTTAAGGGGTCTACAACTTCTTTGGATCTAATAACAAGTGATGGTAAACAAGATTACATTTTTAAAAATGTCATAGATGAGCAAGATAAAAGTTAAATTCATCCTTTAAAGGTCAAAATAAGATTCTATTAGCCTCAATCTTCCAAGGAACAAGAAATGATTAATCTTGAAACCATGCCCACAAAGAAGATGCAAGTTGATCATGAGATGAAGAGTGGGCAAAAATATGAGGTATGTGTACAAGTATTAGAGGAATATATTTATATTAGATAACTATTTGAGGATGATCTACTTGAGATCAGATCAAGTAAAGTTCCAAGGAATAGGTATGATTGACATAGCATCTAATCTAAGGAGAAACATGCTTGGCACTATGATTCATCTCATGAAAAGGAAGAAGAAGATGCAAGAAAATTTCCTTTTGATCTTGGAAAGGAGGTATGATTAGTTTCTAGTTATGCATAGTAGTTTTTTTTTTTATTCCCCTAAGTTCCTTGAGCACATGTGTGTGTGTTTGTCTTATTAGTTTGTTTGATTTGTTTTGTGTGTGTCCTTTGTTTTGTGTGGTTGAGGTAGTCATTGGTCTTGTCTTGATTAAATCTTGTTGTCAAATTCCTCTTGTTTTGTATCAAACTTTAGATGACTCCTTAGTCCCAATGGATTGATAAGGCTACTGATCTTTAGCATAGCAAGCATACTACCCTTATGAGTCACCAATTTGTTGACCAAATTTGATAATGTAGGTCAAATTTGGACACCTATTGGTAAAAACTTGGTCTTTAGAGGTTTATAGGGGGTTTAATATTATGTCATAAGGTGTTTTATATGTTTTATGATGTCATTTCATGCTTTTTTAGCTTTGGTCATGCTCTAATTAGTAAATTTGTCATTTTGAGTCATTTAATAGGAATTTAAGGGGTATAAATGCAAGTGGAATGGTTTTCAAGCTGTAAAAGTGTCATATTTTACTTACAAACATTTAATAGGTCAGATTAGCTATCAATAATGTTATTCCCATCTAAATCTTGCAGGTTATCTAACTGAAGATCAAGAAATCAAAGGAAAAAGGTAGAGTTTGGTACTTGTACGACCCATGGGGGAAGTTGAAACATGTGAGAAGTTCATGAAACATATATTCATATTAATCACACTCATATCAGTTATTGACATGATTTGGAAGTGCTAAAAAATTCCCAAAACCATTATGCTCCTTTCTTGCCCTTCTAGACGTTCATAAGTGATCAACAAATTCATGCTTGATATGACCAGTAGAAGATGTTCCAATTCAAATTCCTTTTTAAAGTGGTATTAAACTAAGATATATAAATTTACATAATAATATTTTTAATATTGATCAACCATGACTTATGAACCATCCTTTACAAACTATGTTTTCTTGCTTGCTAATATGTGCACCCTATAGGTTTTGCTTCATTTTGGATAGTTCTGTAAAAACCAATTAGTGATGTTGACTCTAGATGATATTTAATTAATAATAAACTTCTCTCCATGATTGGTTTAATTTTTTATGATGTTTTTATGTCCAAAGTAACTTAGATTATAGGTGAATGTACCATTCTGTGTTACAAGCATTTTTTTAGCTTTTTCAAGTTTATCATGCTTTGGAAGTGATTTTAGGGGGTGAAAATAGGTCCATTCATGTTTAAAATGTGATATTAATATCCTTTAATTTAAATTTAATTCTCCAAAGTAGTATTCCATGGCTGCAGTCAATACACTATGCATATGCAGATAACTCCTTGAATATACAAGTATCTCAGAAGGATACCATGATAAAAAGGGAACTCTAATAGGTGTTTCAAATATTTTTAAATAGGAAGAGTGTATTTTTTCACTTTTTAAATATTTATAATTAATATCAAGCATATATAGCTTATACACTATCCACTACCTATGCACACAATCTTATACTATTAAAATGCACCTACAGGTGCCCTCATGGAGATGCCATGTTGAAAAGGAGTGTCTAAGTTGACCAAGGTTTTTATGGTGAAAATATTTTATTTTATACTTTTTAAATGATCCCAAACATAATTTAATCTCATAACATGTCCATTTGCCAAAACTTTGCTTAATGTCCAAATGTAATTCAGAATGCACCTACACGTGCTTGGAAGATACGATCATGTTGAAATGAAGGTTTTGAGACCTGATTAAAGATCCTCATGATGATAAACATGTATTTAAAATTATTTTTAAGGGGTTTTAATGATTATAGGTTCATACATTATGTATGGTTTGAATTATATTTACACTGTCTGCCTATATTCTAGGATAACCATCTATAGGTGGCTTAATAGGGCATGGAAATACTTGTTTTGGAGTGTTGAAGCACGTGTAGAAGATACCCTTGAAGTAATAATGGTTTGTATACCATTTCAGGCCTATATTAAGTGTTAATATACTATTAAAATCTGAAAATCACCTTCTAAGATTCAAATGATAGTATTCAGGCCCCTTCTCTCAAAAAAGTGAAAATAAAGGTCTAGGGCATTTTACTGATATCTTATAACAAGGTTATCAAAGGTTTTAATGCATCTTGGTGATAAAATATTGTAAAAATTAAATATGAAAATAACCTTGAAAATTTTTATGGTAAAATTACTAGGGGATAATGACTATTGAGAACATTAAAAGTGCCCATTTATGCACTGAACTCAAGTAGTGACATCTATAGTTTGGAGCTCTAAAGAGACTTTCCACCTCAAGGTTATAGTACAAACCATGTTTCATGATGGAATAAGTATTATATGGTTTATGATATATTTAATTACATAAGGTTCATTTTGAGGGATGATATGTTGTGTTTTGGTTCCCAAAATACACCTACAGGTCTCCTTTTCATCACAAATGTGAACCTACAAGTTGGTTATAGGGTTATCATGAGGAATGAGTTTGATAACCTTGGTGTTAGACCTTAATATAGTAATTAAAGGAAAAATTTAAGTTATAATATGGTGTATAAAACTAAAATGAGGATCATTAAATGTTTTAAAGTTCCAAACTATGTAAAGTAACCTATAGGTGGCCCCCTCCACAAGAAAAACATAATCAGCTGTAATTGTGACAAACAATGAGAAAATTTGGAGATTTTGAGTGTGTGAAGTGAATAAGGGTGATTAAAATGAATTAAAATAAGTATAAAATTATATTATGGGACTAAAAAAGTTTTTTAATATTTTTTCTCAAGTATAAATTAAGCAACCTACACCTATAGGTATAGTACAACAAACAAGAAGTATAGTCAAAAATTTGTACATACAGTCTTGAGAGTTCAAGTTATGAGAAGGGGTATGTAAATATTTAAAGTGATAAAAAAAGATAATAAACATTAATAATGATATAAATGACCTAAATATGTCCCAATATCATTTAAAATATGAAAATAAAGGAATTTAAACCTAAAACACAATTCACATCACAAACCCTATACACAGTCTATATTTTAGGAGTCTATTTTGTGTTTTGGGAAGGTTGGAGGGTAAAATGACATAATATAAGGATTAATTTTTTAATATGAGGTCATCACCACTTTAATAAGGCCCTAAAATATTCATTTTTTTGAGAGAATAGGGGAAGTACCCTTTGTTTCATCTCAGACAAAGGGTACTTCCCTTTATGAGCAAACTAGTAGTTTTAGGGAATGGAGATAAAAGGGTGGACCAAAAGTTGATTGTAAACCAAACTAATTTTTAGGGAGTTTAAACACATATATTTAACATGTTAAACCATCTCATAGGTGATAATCCTTATAGGGATGTCTAAACCCTTAGGAGTTGTAGTCAAGCCTATTAGGCATGGTTATGCCTATAGTCCAAATGAAAGGTCAACTTTAATTCTAGCATGAGATGAGAATTGCCATGGATTGAGACATGTTTATGAGGTCATAAAATAGGTTTTAAATATTTCTTAAGGTAGTTAAGTTTTATGGGAATCCATTTTTGGCCCAAAGGCAACATTGGGCCTTGTAGATTAAAGGAAAGAGCTCAATAGGTCAAATTTGAATGATCATATCTCCTTTGGAACCTTGCATGGATATCCAAGATTTTTATAGGTGTTTTAAGGGGTCATAAATATAATTATTGTTTAATTTTTTAAAATTTTAATGTCAATTTTTTATTAACAAAGCTGAAGAGGATAAAATAGGCCTAAACCCTCTAAACCCCTTGTTAGTGAATAGTTTGAGAAATTGAGGCTAGAGATGCATCCAAATGGATTATTTTGACTATGAAAGTGATTTTAGGTTGTATAATAATATCTAAATATCCTTCCATAATTTTTTATTGTATGAAATTGTATGGACTAAGTGCAAAATAGGGTACTTTTGACTATTTTATGCATTATGCAGGTTCTAAGAACATTCAAGAGATGAAATAAAGTTTTAGAGGAAGATGGAGAATTGAAATAAATAAATATTTTAATTTAATTCCTTAAAAAAACTCCTAATTTTTCCAATAATATCTCTCATCTTATCTATTCAAAACTTGCATAGTGAAGATGGTAGTGAGAAGGGTGAAAAGCTTCAAGTGGGTTACTTTTAAGGTGTGTCTGATGCCTCTAAGACCATGGAGTGTATTTATAAGTGTCATCCACTCCATTTTATGTATTTTCATGGGACAATAAAGCCAAATTTGAGGCCAAGTGTGTAGGGTGTGTGAAATAAGAGTTAATTTGACTATAGATGGTGATAGCTAATTTTAGGAAGATTTTAGATGATTAAAACTATAACCAACTCATGGAAAGGAATGTCTACAATACTTCCCTCTCATTAAAATAATAAAACCATACCAAGTCAATTTTGGGATGTTAAAATAAGGATAAATCATGAAGGTAGTTTTCTTATCCAACAAAGAGAATTTTATGCCACTTTTCATAAGTTTCATGACTTGGGGTGACACTTTTGCTTCCTAACCTTGCATGGTTCATTTCACATCTTATTCGCATGCATATTTAACTCCTTTTATCACATTTACAAGTGTCCTTGTGACCTTTAGACTTCTCTCTTCTCCTCTCTCTCTTTCAATCTAAATAAGAACTAGCCATTTTGACCTTTATAACTTATGCTTCACCTGAGTATGGTGAAGCCCTACTCATTTTCATACCATTTGATAAATAGTATTATTTATTTTTACCTCTTTCATAAATATTCATAGTGTGCCTACTTGGATGATGGATCTTTTTTAGTGAAAACTATAGATTCCTTAGCATGTTATCTCATTTTCTCACCTATTTGTAGCTTCTTCTTTTAGGTCATGTGAAGTGCTCTAGGAAGTGTCAAGGTTAAGTGAGTTAACCTATTCACTAGTTCCATTCAAGGCCTCGTGTATAACCCTCCTATCCTAAAAATTCATCCATAACCTCTTAATGAGACATTGATGTGAGAAGATTTCAATTGGTAAAGTGAATTTTTGGTTAGTCCTTTATTCTCATGTGTAACATGCAATTGGTTGTGAATCATCAACTATTTAGTGTATCACCTCCCTTATAATAGTTTGCTTTTAGTTTTCTCTCTCCATTTTCCCTCACAAATTTTAGGTGTAGTAGTGATCTAAAGTGGTACATCAAGGGATATATCCCTATCTAGATATTCACCTCACTCTTAGTCTCATCCACATCCTAGAGGTGTTTCAATTATTCCACTTAGATGAGGAGAGATTAAACATCTCCTCAAAGGGTGAAAATCCAAGTGACAATAGTTACATTTTAGGATTTGTTACTACATCTTATGCCACATATTTATCTCCAAGATTACATAAACATGATTTGAGGTGATATTATATAGATTATACATGCGTGTTATGTCTCTTTTGGTTCATCAAAATTAATTATAGTTTCAATTTTACACATGCCTAAATTTAAGCTTTAAAACAACATTTTTCTTGTTTTGGGAAGGGCATTCTTGAGGACAAAATGGGTCTTGGGACTTTCAAATGGGCATGATCAGAGACCAAGAACCTAGTCCTGAACATTATCCACCACTATGAACATGTTGTAAATTCCATTTTTTATCCAATAAGAATATAATGTAGATTTATATAACTACAACTTCAGATTTGACAACATTTATTGTCAGTGTTTATGTGATCCTAAATAGTGGAGTGGATATATGATGAAAAGAGAAGAAATAGAAAATTTGAGTGTAGTGGAGATGGATAAAACATATTTAATGAAGAAAAACAAAATGTATATAACCATAAAAATATTACAAGGCCTTATGAGACATGATAATTATAATCTTTCACTATAAAGGGCTAAAGAAGAGTCTCCAAACAAGAATGCAAAGCATCTCTAAAGAAAGAACATCCTAAAGGAGGAGATACTATTGGTAATAGGTTAAAAGGTATGCATGAATTAATAATTTATGTCATGAAATTTTCATTTATTTCCTTCTATGTTTACATTATTGTTCTTGATGTTGAGTTCTTAAAGCCTTAATTGAGGAACCTAGTGAAATGGCATATGCCTAGTAGTTTGATGAGTTGAGCCATATGAGACCTATGTGAGCAAGTTTGGTAGTGTGAGATCATGTTACTACATTTTATAACATGAGGGTAGAGTGTTTGAGATATTACAATAGATCTTATAATGTGTTCATAAGTCCAGATAGTACTGGTAGTATAAGAGCTAAATGTAGAAAGTGACCTATAGTGGCCTAATGAGGGGTAAAGATCATTTAAAAGGATGCTAGAGCTCTTGATATAATTTAAAAATTTATGATAGGTCATTTTAATCATGTTGAAAAAAATTTAAGTCATATCCTATAGGAGAAAGGAATAAATTTGGTGATAAGGTTGACAATGTGCACAGAATTAGGTGTTTCAGACCTGAGAAGAAGTTTCTCATGATCATTGGCATGTGAAAACTTTTCATGAGAAATTTATAACTTCGTGGTAATTTTTTAAGTTCCCTATATTAATTTATTTTCATTTTTTTAATTAAGGGTAAATTATTTATGAATGATTGCTAAGAAGGTAAAGCAGTCAAAACCCTTTTAAAACCCTAACAAAGACCTGATAAGAAATATATAATTAGTTATGGATAATAATATTTCATTTTACCTATTTTTTTTTAATATTGAAATTACTCTTAAATGTTTCCTCATGTTTTTTTTGTCCTGATAGTGAGTAAAAGTTATAGGAAAACCATTATTTTTAGGGTTTTTGATGCTACAGGTAGGGTTGACCAGGTCAAAACATGAAAGTGGATGGATGATGATGTGAAATAATTATATTTTATGTTCATGTAATTTTATTATCATTTTTATAACCAAAAATATGAAAAACTAGTCATTGAAGGTAGCCTATTGCTAAACTAGCCTAATGAGCAGAATAGTGAGAATACTAGGCAAAAAATAGAATGAGATTAGGGATTAGTTTTAGAGGACTAAGGATGGTTATTAATGCATTTTTTAATTATTAAATACATATCCCTATTATATTATTTGTATATAAGTGTATATTATGCCTACACCTATGTAAAAAATTGTCATCAAACTGGTCTATCTAGCATAGTGGAGTCAGTGTAGAGTGACATAGTGAGATTGGTATGTAAGAAAAATATTGATACATGAATCTGAAATATATATTTCCATATATTATATAATGATGATAAATTTTCAAAAAATTCTATTTTAATTTCATATAATTGTTCCCATAGGTGTTCTATAAGTTGATTTTCTTGACTATGTTTTTGGTCCCATAGGCAACTTTTATGTGTGTGTGAAAAGGATGTCCCTAAGTAAATTTTAAATAATATGAATGATAAAAATATATTTAATATGATATAAATGAATAATATGATCATTTTAATTCAATTTTTCCCATTTTAAGTTCTTTATCAATCTTGAAGATTCAAATGATTTTGATTATGTATTAATAGTGTTTAGTGTTTCTAAGTAAGTCATTTATAAGAGTGTTCTTGAGGCTCTTTGGCCTGTGTGGTGGACACAAAATAATTTTGGGAAGTTTTTTAAGTCATTATTATCCTATTAATATTATTTTATTCATGGTTTATGTGGTAAATTTGTCTATTTGGTTCAAATTTGCAAGATAGACTTATAGGTAATGAGAAGGCCTATTGGCAAGGAGACCTAATTGGTAGGTCCAAGTAGTGAAATGGGATAAATGGAATTGGGTACCTAATTTGAGATTATAAATGATATATTTGAGGAATTTATTCAGTTTTTAATACATTTCATAATACAATAAGTGTTTCTAAGGGTCAAAATGGTAATGTGTGGTTAGGACAACCTAATTGCATTAGGTCTCCATTAGGCCTAATGGAGGATTTAGTCCTTATATACTATGACCAACTTGTAAAATGTTTTTTTAAATTTTTAAATGTTTATTTTAATATTTTAAAAATGTTTTTTATGTATGTAAATTTTCACAACTGACTAATATGGGTGAGAGCAAGGGTCAAGTACTTAAGAAGGCTTAATAGGCCTAAATTGACTAGTTAAGATGTTGAGATATTAAGAGAAGGAAATAGTGTTTTCTAGAACATGTTAAGATCTATAATATCATTAATAATCTGATAAAAAAATTAAATGATTATCTAAATATTTTTATATAATTGTTAAAGAAGGTCATTTGACCTATTTCTACCAAAGAGAGGGTTATTTGAGTGAGAAAGCCTAAGAGGCTATTTGAGTGAGATTGAAGGGTAAAAAGTGAAAAAAATGAGGTCATCATAAGTTAAATATTATAAATAGGTGTTATAATTTGATCATATATCAGACATTACTTTTTTGGTGCTAAGTTACCTATGGGTTTGGAGCCTCCTTGTAAGATAGAGCTTGCAGAAGACTAGTTGAATGGGTGCTCAACTAGGTAGGGGTTGAAGCTCCTTATGAAGTTGATGATTCACTAATTTTTTTGGATATTAAAATTTTAGTACTAAATTCCATGTGCATGGTTCATTTTTTTAATCCCCCAAGAGGGTTTCCCACATATCTCTTGTGTTCTCATGTGATATGCTTGTGTATTTGCTTTGTTTATGCATTAATATTTTATGTGAATGAATGATTCATGGAATGATATATTTAATTTAATAGTTATTTTTAAGCAAATATTTCACCTATTATTAGTATCTACTTCCAAAAAAATTTATTAGATAATGGACCATTGATCAGACCTAACAGTCTAAGGCAGATCTCTAAAACATAGATATGGATCTTGGCAATGAAAATGCTTTCTATGTCTACAATGAGAAACTACCCATAGTTAGTGAAATAGTTTGTGAATTTTGTTTAAAATAAAAGTATCACATGGAATAATTCATTAATCTTAGAATTAAATTAAAAACCTTAGAGGTTCAAGTTGATGAAGTTGCTATCAAGATAAGGAATTATCAAAGGTATGAATAAAGTACTAGAAAGCTTAACAGTATCTTGGGTAGTCAAATATAATTATATGACATGATCGGTCTTGGTTTCAGAGAATAACTAAAGGAGTTCAAGAAATTATAGGCTCCAATAGATACTAATCAATCAAGGAGTAATTAATTTAATAGAATCAAGACCTATGCAGAAGCTACCAAACTTGAAGTTAAGCATCATCAAGTTAAGAAGGTCCTTGCTCCATCAAGTGACATAAAATGTAAAAATATTTCACCTTATGTTCATAAAAATACAAAAAAGGTCAAACAACCATAGTATGTAGACTCCTTCATTGGTCATTGTTTCATTTTTGGTAGATTTGGACATAAAGCTATTAAATATAGATTGAAAAGAATAATTCTTTCTTAGATTTACAACCAAAGAGGACACATTGAAAGAGAGTGTAATATAAATTTTATCAAGAAAACTAGTCATGTTGATAGGTTATGGAATCATGACACTAAAAACTGGATCAAGAAATCAAACCCTATAGAAAAGAAGTAGAAAGATAGAGGAGAATAATCTATGATATCCAAAACTTCCTTTCACACTCAAAATGAAGATTTGAAATGATATATATACAATTTTTATTCAAGTCACATGATAAGAGATAAAACCAAGTTCATTAATTTAAATAACAATGCCATTGGGTCAGTAAGGTTTGGGGATAACACATCTACTAACATAGTTGGGAAAGGTGTTTTGAGCTTGGACAATGGGAAGACCAAAATATAAAATGTGTTATATGTATATGGATTGAAACATAACTATCGAGTGTGAGCCAAATTTGCACTCAAGGACACACTCTAACATTTCATGCAAATGGATGTGAGATTAGGAGAGCAAAATGAGAAAGATTGATTTCCAAAGCCAAGAAAACTGAGAATAATCTCAATGTACTAAATGATATCACAAAATATAAATGTTTTATAAGTAAGGTAAATGAGATTTGGCTATGGCATGGGATGTTAGGTCATATGAACTTTGACAATCTTTTCAAGATTATCTCCAAGGGTCTGTGAAGAATATGCCCAAAATCTCTAAACCTGTAGATTCTTTTTACAAGGCATGTCAACATGGTAATAAAACTAGGAGAAGCTTCAATTATAAAGAATATTAAAATACTATGCCTTTATAACTATTCCATACTGATCTATGTGGACCTACAAGTATTCAAAGTAATCAAGGAGATACCTACTTTATTTTTCTTATAGATTATTTCACAAGAATGACTTGGGTAGCATTCCTAAAAGAGAAGTCATAAGCTCTAGGAATGTTCAAGACTTGTTGAAAATGAAATGAATTTAAAGATATAGTGTCTTAGGTCTAAAAAATGATGAGTGTTATGGTCAAATGAGTTTAATAAATTTTGTGAGATCAATGGAATAATAAGATAGTTCTCAGCTACTAAAACACCTCAATAGAATGGGTTAGTTGAGAGAAAGAACAAAACAATCCAAGAGATGGCAAAGATAATGTTGAATGATTCCAAGATATTATATGCTTATTGGAGAGAAGCTATTAGTACTAAAGTTTACACTTTGAATAGAGGTTAGATAATGATCAATAGTGACAAGATTTCATATGAATTATGGAATGACAGACCTAAAAATGTTGAACATTTCAAAGTTTTTGGGAGTAAGTGATATATTAAAAGAGATTATGAAGACTTAGGAAAATTTGACTCAATATCTGATGAAATTTTCTTCTTAGGATATTCATCAGTAAGTGTTTCCTATAAATGTTATAATAAAAGGTTGCAAAATATAGTACAAATCACAAATGTGAAGGTTGATGAGACAAAGAATCCACATACTCAGTCAAAGAATGATGAGGGAGAAATAGATATAAATGAGGATGAAGAAGAGAGTGAGGAAATAAAGGAATCAAAAGGACCTTCTATGAAAATTAAAAAGGATCATCTTGAATCTCAAATCATTAGAAATAAAAGTGAAAGCATACAAATAAGGAAAAGAATGGTGAGTGATGTTAATCAATAAAATATTGCCTTAATTTCAAAAATTGAACTTAAAAACTTATTAGAATCAATTTAAGTTGATTTTTGGTTAGAGGCAATGAATGTGGAGCTAAATCAAATTGAAAATAATGAAACTTGGGAATTAGTACCTAGACCTAAAGACAAAAACATCATTGGTACCAAATGGGTTTTTAGGAACAAGTTGAATGAGACTAGAGAGATCACTATAAACAAAGATAGACTTATGTGCAAAGGATATGATCAGGTCAAAGGAGTGGAATTTAAATAAAACTTCACTCATATATTAAGGTTAGAGGCCATTAGGATGTTTATTGCCTATGTGGGTTTCAAAGGATTCAAGATATACTAGAAGGATGTTAAGTTAGCCTTCCTAAATGGGAACTTAGAAGAAGAGGTATACATTGAACAACCCAAAGATTTTCTATCTAATGATAGCAAGGGTTATATTTTTATATTTAAGGACCTTTATGGTTTTAAAAAATCCCCTAGATCTTGGTATGCTAGACTTGATAAGTACCTTTTGGACTAGGGTTTCAAGAAAAGAGTTGCAGATAGCAACCTATATGTTAAAACTAAAAATTATCATCATTTGATAGTTATAGTTTATGTGGATGATATTATATTTGGTGGATCTAATGAAAACATGACCAAGGCCTTTGTAGAGGTGATTAATTTATAATTTTATATGTATATGCTTTGAGAACTGTTATTTTTTCTTGGACTTCAAATTAATCAAATTGAAAAAGGTATGTTCATTTCATAATTCAAGTACATAAAAGAGATGTTAAATAAGTTTGAAATGGAAGATTATAAGGATTTAAGTATACTTATGGTTATAGGATGTAAAATGAACAATTAGGATGAATCCTCAAGGGTTAATCAAACTAAGTATAGATCCATGATTGAGAGTTTGTTGTATATTACTACATCAAGGCTAGATATCTTGAAAATAGTAGGTATTTTGGGAATATTCCAAGAAAAACCTAAGTAAATCCACCTAAAATCATTAAAAATGATACTTAGGTATCTTAAAGGGACTTTGGAATATGGTTTATGGTACCCAAGGAGTAAGAAGTTTGATCTAGTAGACTATACAGATGTAGATTGGGCTAGAAGTCTAGATGATAGAAAAAGCACCAGTGGGGGATCCTTCTTCTTAGGTAAGTGTCTATTATCATGGTTAAGAAAAAAACAACCTTAGATATATTTATCTACTTGTAAAGATGAGTATATTTTAGATACCTCATGTTATACTCAAGTATTATGGATGAAATAAACCTTGAGAGACTATAAGGTGGAGTTTTTTGGCCCTATTCCTATTCTCTATGATAATACTAGTTCCATAAGTGTTTCAAATAATCATGTCTTACATTCAAAACGAAACATATTCCTATCATTTATCATTATTAAGAGAATAGGTGAGTAAACAAAGCATTAAACTTGAATTTTTATCTACCAAAGATCATATTACAGATATCTTGACTAAGCCTATTCGAAAGGCTACTTTTGAAAAATTGAGATAGGAGTTAGGTGTGATTATTGTTCCTAGAATCCACTGACAAAGACAAAGTGATTATTGGGAACTAATGAGGAGGTGTTTTATCTCTAAGAATAGAAAAATAAATACACGAGATTTGAGGCCAAAAGGGAAGTCATGCCAATCTGTCAAGAAGAACCTATCTAAGGTATGTAAAATGAAAGGGGTAGTTTTTTGATATAATCATTCATCTTGAAGTTTTATTTTAGGTATGTGCTTTGTCATTAATGTCAAATGGGAAGATTGATTTGCATTGAGAAGATGTTTACCAGTAAGAGAAGTATCTCTAAGTAAACTCCATCAATGAGTTGTTCACATCAATGACAAACGGGGAGATTGTTGGGAATAGGTTACAAGGTATGCATGAATTTTTCATTTATTTCATGAAAGTTTCATTTATGTCCTTCTATGGTGACACTGTTGTTCTTTATTTTTATGTCCATTAATGACAAAGCCTTAATTGAGGAACCTAGTGAAATGACATAGGCCTAATAGCATGATGAGTTGAGACATATGAGAATTATGTGAGCAAGGGTTTCAATGTGATATTATATTTTGATGTTTTATACCATGAGGTTATAGTGTTTAATATAGTACAAAAGGTGTCAGGATGTGTTCATAAGTCTAGATAAGATTGGTAGTATAAAAACTAAATGTACAAAGTGACATATAGTGGCCTAATGAGGGTTACAGATCATTCTAAAGGATGGAATATCTATTTATAGAAATTAAAAATGTGTGATAGTTCATGTTAAGCATTTTGACAAATTTTGAATTCATAACCTATAGAAAAAACAAGAAATTTGGTGATAAGGTTGACTGTGTGCATAGAATTGGGTGTTGAAAACTTGAAAAGAAATTTCTTATGCATGTTGGCATGTGAAAACCTTTAATGAGATATTGAGAAATTAATATTAGTTTTTTAATTTCCCTATATCTAATTTAATGGCATTGAGTTTTGAATTGAGGGGCAATTATTTATGAATGATTGCTAAGAAGGTAAGGTAGTCAAAACCCTTCTAAAACCCTAAAAAAGACCCAATAAGAAATATATAATTGGTTACAGCTCAAAATTGTATATTACACATATTTTGGTGTTTTGAACATGTAAATTACTCTTAAATATTTCCTCATATGGTTTTTTTGTCCTAACAATGAGTAGAAGATATAATAAAACCTTTATTTTTAAGGTTTTTAATGTTATAGGTAGGTTGACCAAGTCAAAGCATGAAAGTGGATATATGAAGATTTTAAATAATTATAGCTTATTCTCATGAAATTTTTTTAGAATGTTTCTAACCAAATTTTTGCAAACCTAGTCATGGAAGGTAGCCTATTTCTAAATTGGCCTAATGAGTATAACAATGAGAATACTAGGTGAGAATTAGAATGATATTAGGGATTGGATACAAAGGACTAGGGATAGATATTAATTTTTTTTTTTAATTATTAAATACATATCCCTCTCATACCATTTGTCTATAAGTTTTTATGATTCCTACACCTATGCAAAAGGTTGTCATCAAACTAGTCTATCTAGCACAGTGGAGTCTCTATAGAGTGACATAGTGAGATTGATATGTAAGACCAATATTTACAAATTAACATGAAATATATATTTCCATATATTTTATAATGGTGATAAAGGTTCACATAAATTCATTTTAATATCACATAAATGTTCCCATAGATGTTCTATAAGTTGATTTTCTTTACTGTGTTTTTGGTCCCATATGTAACTTTTTTGTGTGTGAAAAGGATGTCATTGAATCAATTTTAACTAATTTTAATGATAAAAATACATTTAATATGTTATAAAGGAATAATAGGATCATATTAATAAAAAAAATCTCATTTTAAGTCCCTAATAAATCTTGGAGAGTCAAATGATTTTGACTATGTATTGACAGTGTTTAGTGTTTTTGAGTAAGTCATCTACAACAATGTTCTTAAGTCCATTTGGTCTATGTGGTGGAGACAAAATAATTTTGGGAAGTTTTTTAAGTAATTATTATCCTATTAATATTATTTTATGTTTTTTTTATGTGGTAAATTTGTGTATTTGGTTCAAATTTGCAAGATAGACTTACAGATAGTGAAAAGGCCTATTGGCGAGGAGACCTAATTGGTAGGTCCAAGTAGTGAAATGGGTAAAATGTATTTGGAGACATATGGTGAAATTATAAATGGTATATTTGAGGAATTTATTAATTTTTTATCCATTTTATATAAAATAATTTTTCCTAAGGTTCAAAATGGTAACGTGTGGATATGACAAACCTAATTGCATTAGGTCTCCATTAGGCCTAATGGAGGATTTGGTCCTTATAAACTATGATGAGCTTGTGAAATATTTGTTTCAAATTTTAAACGTGTATTTTAATCTATTAAAAATATTTTTCATGTATTTGAATGGTCATGGCCATATAATATGGGTGAGAGCAAGGGTCAAGTACTTAAGAAGGCTTATTAGGCCTAAATTAACTAGTTGAGATGTTGAGCTATTGAGCGAAGGAAATAGTGTTTTTAAGAATAGTTTAAGATATTTAAAATAATAAAAACATTCCATGAGTATTTATATATTTTTATATAGTTATTATGGAAGGTCATTTGACCTATTTCTGCCAAAGAGAGGGCTATTTGAACAAGAAGGCCTGAGAGGATGTTTGGGTGAGATTGAAAAATAAAGAGTGAAAATAAAGGAGGTCATCATTATTTAAATATTATAAATAGGTGTTATAATGTGATAATATATTATATGTGACTTTTTTGGTGCTAAATTACCTATATGGTTGGATCCTCCTTGTAAGATACAGCTTGCAGAAGACTAGTTGAGTGGGTGTTCAACTAGGTAGGGGTTGAAGCTCCTTGTGAAGTTGGTGCTTCACTAATTTTTTGGATCTTGAAATTATAGGACTGAATTCCATGTGCATGTTTTAGTGTTTTTTATCCCCCAAGAGGGTTTTCCACATATCTCTTGTGTTCTTATGTGATATGCTTGTGTAGTCGATTTATTTATGCATTAAACTTATATGTGAATGAATGCTTCATAGAATGATGAATTGAATTGAATAATTATTGTTAAAAAATTGATTCACCCCTCCCTCTTATTATATACTTATAATATATATAACATAACCACTTCATCAAACATACACAAGTACAATGTATAATGGCATCAAAATAAGAAATGAAAGAGATGAGTATTTTTTTTTTAATTTTACTTGTAATATAAATGTGGCATGTCTATAAATTCAATGAATAAAAAAATATATATCAAGTCCTAAAGGATATTAAACTAGTGTATAAATGGTATACACATTATAATAGTGATAAATTATGTATCCCAATAATGAGAGGCACTTCACAGTAATATATGACTCTATCTCAAACATTATACTCGTTTCTCTCATATAGTTTTAATTGTAACACATATTTACATATTATAAATTAGTATTAATAAATTACATGAAGTAAATATTAAATACAATCATATATAAATATGACCATACATCCATAAAATTTAGTTTGTAATAAGATGTGATCCAAATTGTATGTGGAAAGATGGCCACCACAAAATGTGAACATGTGTGTGTGTGTGTGTGTGTGTGTGTGTGTGTGTGTGTGTGTGTGTGTGTGTGTGTGTGTGTGTGTGTGTGTGTGTGTGTGTGTGTGTGTGTGTGTGTGTGTGTGTGTGTGTGTGTCCATAAAATCCATATATGCATAGAACATAATAACATAATATAATGTTAGATGAATTCCATATAGTTATACAATTCTAATAACACATACATATACATATAGGTGTATAAAAAATCACATCATATAACAACATAATAGAATGTCAGATGAATGTATTATATGAATATAATGCCAAAAATGTGTGCATTTCTATATAGGAATACAAAAAATTACATCATCTATGACATCCTACTCATCAAATAGTCTCTCTCTCTTTGGAATCTTTGAATAAGACTCTCCCTTGGATGCCCTGCTTGTAGATGGACATCCCTCAGATGCCTTAGATTCTTCCAAGGTCTGATTGTGAGTAATTCTATGATCATATTTCACTTTTAACTAAACCTATTCCAAAATAAATATTATTATAAAAAATTCATACTATACATTTAAAATAGAATACAAATAATTTAAACATACACTTGTCGTAATCTTGTAATCATGTTCAATCTACAGTTGATGCTCAACAGGGTCATTGAAAAGTTGAGGTATATGAAAAATCATGTGAAATTGGGAAGAAACAAGTGAATATGCCTTGATAATAACCTAAATGGGCCTATCAAATTTCATAGGAAAAGCCTACATACATAATACATTCACTTAAGTTATATTTTCCCAAGTATGTAGTAAAATTATTAAAACAAATATATTTTTACAATTCAAAATTACAAGTTAACATGTACCCTGGTGATTGCATGTGAAAATGACATTATAATAGCAATACCTATGTCAATCTCAGCTTATAGATATGGAGGAGTAATTATTATGGTTATTAACTAAACAAATAACCTCACTTAGTTTTTTAGAAAATATTGAAGATATATTGCAATTTTTTCTCTTTATTAAGCCCATAATTAGTTAAAATAAATTTCAAAACCTTAAAAAAGAGTGTAGTCATTGATAGGATTATCTTAACCTATGAACTCTAGTCACTTTCTTGATTTATTATTTATCCTATATATGTGCACTGCCACATGTGTGTTTTTAAACTTCTCTATCTTAATTTAGTACCCTATGTGCATAGAATTATACACATAGAGAATAAAAATATGAAAAAGTGAAACACAAAATTAGAGGGAAAATGGTCAAAGGGACCTAGGAATAAATTAAACCAAGAGAATACTATTTACTAGTAGTGTACTTGAATTTTGAGATCATTGATAGATAAATTTAACTTAATATATTGTATATCATGCATGATTCACACAAGGGAACAAACTTTAGGATTTGGATGATAAGTAGTGATACTATAGGTAGCAATGAAAATATTGATTACTTAAGAAAAATTATGAAGAAGAGATGATTATCAAGAAAAATGTGAAGCATTAAAATAAGTTTGAGATGGTGAAACAACACCAATAATATGATTAGAATAAATAGGAAGAAGAATATATTTTGAAAAAAATATGAGAAAGACATCATTAAACATTGAAAGAGACTATCTAGAATGTTGATCATTATTAGGTTATGGATTTTATCTCTATGTAATTCAACACATCTCACACATAATTTTCATTAACATCATTATCATTCAATGTATAATTGTTATTCAAGAGCATAGATATATATAAATAAAAACATGTACATAGAGTATAATATTAACTAGAAACTTTACCTACATATATGTAAATAGTGTCTTAGTAACATGGATAGATGCAGTAGTGGATGGTGCACAAGCTAGCTCTACATATATAAACATCAATTGGTTATTATCCACAAATGTATTTTTGGACAATGAAGATGAAGTTACCATCTCCTCTTGCAACATAAAAATTACATATATATTATTCAATTTCTAGGTAAATTAATTTTGAGCTTTTAAATACAAAAATAACTTAAATTTACTATGACATTTATATAAAAGATACATGCATGTGTGTAGTGACTAGCATGTGCACACCAAATGTACATGATAAAAATTCATCACTCATGAGTATATCATCTAAGACCTTAGAATAACCACTATTATCATCTTAAGGTCTAGTGCATATAACACTACATCATCTACAATAGTGAGGTCTAAAACACACACTCGATGGAGTGTTTCCAACATTGGTCTCATAAATATTAATAATATGTTGAATGTGTGTATTAGTAAGCACACTAAGTGCATGAAAAGTGTCAATATCCATGACTTAATTAACCATAAAGGGGATCTTGGGCTAAAGTGGATTTTGGGTAGGGATACTTGCAAGCTAATAAGGTGCATGACATGCACCTAGTCAATCTTATGTAGATCCATTCCCTCAACACTAAAATCACCATAGTCAAAATAGTTGGAAAATCTCATTGAGGACAAACTTGAAAGAGAGTTTCCTCAAAAAATACAATGGGACCTCATGGTTGTAACATAATGGGTAGTCAAACACCATCCATCATCAGTCCTAGAAATTATTTATAATCAAATTATCTTGGCATCAATGGATTTGGAAAATTTTAGTGGATAGTTTAAAAGGTGAATTAGTTGTTGGGTTGATGAATAAGTCAAAAATTAGGTATTTTGATATTTATTTATCATTCACCTCACATGCTAACAATTTTTTATCATAGTAAGCCATACATTTATCCCTGTATGATGCCCATTTATCAATTTGACTCATTATTGAGTCAACTTAACCTAATACTGATCCTAGGGTATTGGCCAAATAGGTGCAATGGGTATTGGTCAATGTGGGATCCCTCATTGTCCTAATTGTTTGTTTAATTTTTATTTTATTTTCCACTATGTGTGCAGCTAGATCATCATAACTTATGGGAGGATATTGTGGAACTTTAGGAGGGTTAGGAGAGTTAGAATGAGGGTTGTGAGGATAGTTAGCATGTTGGCATCTTGCAGTAGAATGGGCCACTATAAAAATATGATTTAGGAATTAAACAATGCAAATTAAAAAAATTACCAAAATGTAGTGTTAATAGGTTTGATTTTTGATTACTTACCTCCTCTCTAAGGTGACATTGCTAATTTGGTGAGGTATTGGGTGATCAAGGAATGTTTTTATCCTCATCCAAGCATAATGCAATCCTGGTTTAGTAAAAATAAAGGTAAATAAAATAGGAAAATGTATAAAAAAATGAATATGCTTGTAGGTTGGTGCATTTTTTTTTTGTTTTTAGTTTTAATAATGCATATGTGTTATTGAAACTAAACACAATGTGTATGTGTTATTTATACCAAACACAATGTATACATGTTATTTAGACTACATAATGTGTACGTGCTGTGTGGACTACATAACATGTACACATTATGGCTCAAGAATTTTGACGCTAAATTTAAATAAAGCATATGTGTTATGGTAAATTTCCATGTAATTATCCCCCAACTCTATGTACTTACCCTATTATCACAAGCCAAATGTGAGACATTTGAAATTTTAGTTAGTAGTGATCATTTCATGTTATGCATGTACCCTGTTTGAGGTGCTAAAGCAATAACACATCACCATGCCTATAGTAGCTAAAAAACACCAATGTAAATCAAGAATTCTCTCTTGAAATATCTACTTATTTTTCCCATGAAAGTTATGTGATTATTTTTTGGGCTTGTCGAATGTTCTGGTGAGAACATATTCTTGTTGACTAGAAAGAGAAATCAGGGTCACCCTATAATAAAGGAGTTTGTAAATAATATACACTATTACATGGTGACTTTTAATGCTAATGGTATTTAAGGATTCCATCAAAAAACCACATAACTCTTCACTTAAACACAACACATATTCAAGTGATAATTATTATAAATTACATCTTTCAGAAAAAATAATTACTATGAGTTTGCAGGTTATAATTAGGTCAAAACATAATAGTTTGTCCCACTTTTTGGCACAAAGAGGAAACATACACTTTCATCTTCTCCTCAAAATATCTTGAGTTTGGGTAATTTAAATTAATCAATGAATAAGTTTTTGAATGTGTGTGTGTGTGTGCACATGCGTGTGTGTGTGTGTGTGTGTGCGCGCGCGTGCGTGCGTGTGTGTGTGTGTGTGTGTGTGTGTGTGTGTGTGTGTGTGTGTGTGTGTGTGTGTGTGTGTGTGTGTGTGTGTGTGTGTGTGTGTGTGTGTGTGTGTGTGTAGTGCATATACATTTTTCCATTTTTTTTTAAAAATCATTACGTATTTTTTAGGATTTATTTTTTAATTTTTTTCTAGCTGGTTAGTGGGACATAGTATTATACTACCCAATTATATGTGGTTTAACTTGTATATGGTTCTTCATTATTCATTTTTTCATCCCTAATAATAATGGATTTACATGTGATTTTTTTAACCTAACTAAGGCCGTTAGCCAAAGTGTTTAATGATTTTATTTCATTTCTTACTTTTCATAAATCTTCAGCCTTTGTTTGGAGTTGATTATTTCAATTTTGGAGTTAATTATTTTATTTTGTTAAGCATGAATATTATTTTAAGAAGAATCATTTTCAGGAATGAAATTCATAGAAATATGTTTTTTCATTTATTTGTATGGATTATTTTATTTTTAAATCATGTTTCAATTTAACATAAACAAGGTTATGCCAATGTGAATCAATAAGTATTATTAGGAGCTAAAATTGGGAAATTAAAACTTAAGTTAATAGTGCTCATCTCACATTATGCATGCACCTAGTTTGATGTGACTAAGCATTAACACCTCACCACCATGCATTCAATACCCAATAACCAGCATTTAAGGATCCCATCCCCATGCTAATTCACACATACCACTTTTCATATTTGTCCTTGACACTTTACATGTACATTTTTGTTTAAGGGAAGATATGATGGAGTGTATTTGTGTTTCTCTTAAAGTGGAATAAGCTATAAAATATAGATCATAGATTTAATATCTATATTTTCACTCATGTTTTTTAACATGATTAATCATTGGATTGTATTTTTTAAGCCTTCACATTTGTATGGGACATTCATTGCTCATTTTTCCATTTCTTCTAACAATGGATTTACATGTGAGGTTTTTTCATTTGTCATCACCTTAGTTTGTCTATTCATGTCTAATGTTATATTATGTAAATTATTTATTATGAAAATAATATTATCATATGATTTTTCCAATTATATTATTGAATATAATTATACAACTAAAATAAACATGTTTGTATGATTCACATTGGAATAACCTCGCTTGTATTGAATTGAAACATGGATTTATTACCCTCACCAAATTTTTAGGTGATAGAGTGCAGGTATGGGCTCATTCATGCCCAAAATGTCATCCTCAATGATAACATGATATTTGTAGGAATTTAATTCATACATATAAATAAAATGCTTATTTTTATAAATTTCATTCATGCAAGTGATTTTTGTTATAATATTATTCATTCCATTAATTACACAAGTTAACCTTAAATGGTCAATATTTTTTCTAAGCCACAATTACTCATTCCAAATGATTCACATATCAACTACACTAAATCAAACTATAGTTACGATAGATGTATATCCTTCGTTAGGTATAAAAAATCTTATTTGTAAGAAATGATGGATAAATAAAATCCAAGG
Organism: Torreya grandis; assembly: GCA_037957365.1. Lineage (NCBI taxonomy): Eukaryota > Viridiplantae > Streptophyta > Pinopsida > Cupressales > Taxaceae > Torreya > Torreya grandis. The sequence goes on along the minus strand of JARHVA010000082.1, from coordinate 8,484,092 downwards.
ATTAATCATGTTTAAAAACACTAGTGCAAATCAAGTTGGATCTCATAAAATATCTCATTGATTTGGGCTATGGAATCTCTACATTTGTGATGCCCTAGACATGCACCTAGTTCTCTATTTCTATAAAATTCAAAACAAATAAACCTATAATAATAAAAAAAGCATTCCTTTTAGTCTATGAGGGGTAGATATAATCCCAAGTATTTACCATGAAAGCTAAACTAAATTAAACTACCATTACTATAGTTTAAGAATTCATATAATGATCCATAGATCAACCAAATTATTTATTTTTTAACAAATATTCCAATATGTATTCACATTTTCATATTCATATTCACAAAATTATGTGAAGGCTAAACAAAATCCAAGGATTAATTATATTGAAAAACACTAGTGCAAATCGAGATATAAATCTTAAATTGAGATATTTGTGGTTGAAATAGAGTGAGTTAACAATAATAAGATATTTTCTATGAAATTTTAATATTTCATATGAATTAGGGTAGAATGCCAATGCACTATAATTGGGTATAAATATATTTGTAATTAATGAAAATTTCATCCACTTTTAGTATAAAATGTGTTCAAGATTTGTGTGTGTGTGTGTGTATGTGGGTGGTAGTTCAAAGAGACAAAATTGATATCTTACATATTGATAAAAATGGAAAAGGAGAGTAAACTCTAGAAAAAAAATTGTATAATTTATACTGAAACATTCTATAAATTACATAAAATTGAAATAAAACATTGTATAAATTAGTTTTATATTATAATTTGTTGTTCAAAAGTTTTCAATATGAATTTAATATTTTGGTGATCCTTACATGTTTGGTTTAATTATGTATGTAATTGTATTGGATTAGTAATGAACGTCTAAGGAGAGACAAATAAAATGTGTTTAGAGCAATGGTTTGAACTTTTAAAACTAAAATTGAAGATGAAGTGGATGTATAATTGGACAAAATGTTGTGAAAATGGCAAGTTGTTTATAGATTTTGAACATGTTAAAGTATTAAGTTCATATAATTTCTACTTTTGATAGTAATTGAAAGGAAATATTGTATTTTACAATCAATTTAAAAATTTATATTATTAAACTCAATATTTACATGCATTCATGTAAATATTAAATTGAGATATTTGTAGTTGAATATTATGTACCAATAATATTACAATACCTTATGTAAAATTTTAATATTTTATATGAATCAAGGTATAATAACGATGCTCAACTATTGGGTATAAACATATTTTTAATTAATGAAAATTTCATCTAAATTTAATAAAAAATGTCTTCAAGATTTGGCCCATACACCCCAAATACTCTCTCAACTATTAAACCCTACTCAATTATTGGGTCGTATCCCTTAGTGATTGATTGGAGAAGTGATTGGCATCAGAAATAGAATGCAACTAGGTAGGGAAATAGTAGATGGAGGGAGCCTGATCTGGTGGTGAGGGAGAGTAGCCAATGAGGAATAGTTAGGTAATAGTTAAGGGAAGTGTCTGAATAGGAATTGTTTGAATGAATAATAATTCACCTTTACAACACTTCACTCTTGATCATAAAAATCCAATTTTCTAATGGTTTGGAAAATAAACCATCAGGGTAAGTGTCATGCAGTGTGGCCTACCAAGAAAAATGAAGTTTTGACAAAAATAAAATTTGATATCATGTGGCCAAGTCCAAATGGAAATGGAATGTTGATATGCAAACCATATTGAATATAAAATGAGAGTCATTAATTGTTAATTGTGTATGATACAAAGCTAATGTAAATAGGGTCAAGCCTTACCAATGTTGAGATCTAAAATTAGATCAATGCGAATGCACAAATAAATTTTTAAAATGATTTTAAAATACCATATGGTATTGACAACCTTATAATGCATAAATATGGCCTACTGTATGGCCTAGAAAACTAAATAAAATCTTCTTTAGATTCAAAATACAATATACTTGGAGCAAAGTTGATCAAAAAAATAATTTCTTGAAATCTATTAAAAATTTATCATTGAATGTGGGCAAGAAGCTATGGGCAGTTGATTTTAGAGAAACTCCAATGCCTTGATACCATATTGGATTGAGTCAATATCCAAATAAAAAACCACAAAATAAAGAGATTTTACCAAGAAAAAATACTCAAATTAATGGAAACATTGGAAAAAATAATGTATTATAAATAATACTCTTACACACACCTTATTTCCCCTTCACTCTATGCTTCAAGAGTGCCTATTATATAGGCTTCACAAATTTATTTCTACCAAAAAATATTTTTTTGTAAAATTAACTAAATATTGTGTTCCTACAAATTTTTTTAAATAACTATTAGCTAAGAAACCTATATCTACTTAAGTTGGAATAATGACTAGAAAAAACCTACATGAACATACACTCCTTGATTAGAGATTAAATAAGTGTGAACCACCACAAATTTAGGAGAGATAATAATTAGTTAATATAGCCCTAATGTGAACACACAAATTAAACACCTATAATTCAATTATGGATACCATGAATAGTGCCCCACATCATAACACCTTTGGTGCAACTCACAACCAAAATACTCAAATAGATGTCACCAAAATGTTGCTAAAACTACTAGACCGAATAGCCAAAATTTAAATCATGGAAAATAACTCAATGGTACAAATTAATGGATATGAGGACCATACAACCACTCTTGTACAATTCCTAACATATGCAAAATGATGCATCAAACTTATTTGATTTCTTCTTTTCTTTTGTCTTCTTACCTAATTCCATTCAATCTAACTAAGGGTTTGATGTAATGAGATAAATAATTTGATATACCTATAAATGTTAAGGAAATATAAAATTATTAAATTAAATGATAAATAAAAAAATTAAGAAATGGTGGAAATAATATGCAATGTTGTAAAAATGTGAAGATATTCTTTGAATGAACCTACTACATCCTTCCAACCCAGCATGATTTAAATTAAATGCTTTCTACTATATTCATGTAAGATTCACAATAATACATGACAAAATCTTATAAATTATTGAAAAAAGTCAACAATAGAAATATCATAAATAATTTCCCTTTCTCCAACATAGTTGGGGCCTCCATAAATGCCCCTTAATTTAATCCATCTATAAGTCAATAATAACTTCCACAACTTCTGTCCCACTTCTTAACACCTCTAATAAATGTCCTAGGTAAAATCCTCAACTAGATAACACCAAAATGTTGCTAAAATTTTTAAATTGAATGGCCCAAATGTAAATCATAACTAATAACTAAATTGTCCAAATGAAAGGTTATGAGGATTGTACAACTATGCATGTACAATGACCCCCACCTAATAAATGATACATTAGACTTATTTTAATTCTTATTTTATTTTGTGTTTCCCTAATTCCATGTAGTTCAACTCATGTTTTCATGTAATAAGATAATTAATCTATTTGACCTCGAGTGTTAAGGAATGAAAAAATGGCTAAATTAAATTATCAATCAAACAAGTAAGAAATAAGGTAAATAGAATGTTATCATCCCATTTAAACATTATCAAAAAATATGTAATATGGTCAACCTAATCCATCCATCAAATGTAATAGATTAAAATAACTAAGAGTTCTTTTAAATCCATGCAAGCTTCACAAAATAACCAATAGGATCTTAGAAATTATTGACGTAGAAAATAGTGAGATAAATTTAATGATAAATATCCCTTCCTAGAACATATTCAAGGCCTCCAATAATGTCCCTTAATTTTATCCTCTCTGATTCAATGATGGATGCCACCACTAGTGTCCCATTTATTAACACTACTAGTTCAAGGCGTAACTAAAATCCTCAATTAGATAGCATAAAAATGTCATTTGATATATTAGACTAAATGGACTAAATGTTTTTGCTAAGATAACAAGGTTACACCCAAAGAGAAAATAAATAAATGAAAAAATAGCCTAGGGGAATACCCTACCGGCATTGGTCGATTTAGACCCCACCAATATGATAGCAAGGTATTATCCATTGATGGGGTATCGAAACACCCAAAATCACCAAAAATTTAAGAAAATAAATTAACATTAAATTTTAAAAATTGATTACATATGATGTCCCATACGAATAGTTATAGATTAAAAACAAGAGGCTAGACTCCCTTAACCTAAACTTTTAGATATTTATATAGGATTACATTCATTCTACATAAAGATCAATTGATCTATATTACCTCCACCCTTTCCTTGTTGTCTTGTTTGACCCTAGACTTCCCATCTACATATACACCTACTCCACTTCCCTATTTTTATCCTACCTTCCTTTCCTCCACATTATCTATATCACATCAACCCGGTGATTTAAAAATGTAGTCCTACAGAATGATAGTGCCCAACCTCTTTGCCATAAAAGCCAAACTCTTTTGCAGCTTTACTATCCCATCCATAATAACATGGTTGTGTTTTGTCACTTCTAGTCCCATTTTATAAAAAAATTACTCAATATTCAATTTATCTTTATGTAGGGAGAAGTACCCTACTATGTTTGAGAGAAAATTGACCTTGATAAGATTCTGAGCAACATCAAATACATTCTTGTGTCTAAGTATTGCTTTAGATCTAGCAAGAAGATTTTCATCAAATTTTCTATATCCTTTTCTTCCACCTCCTCCATTCTTATTTCTAGCTCCCATATATTCTTAAACCAAATTCTCATAAAAGGATTCTTGATTTCCTTATCCAAATTCTCAGCAAAGTTATTAATTATTGCATCTCCAGTTATCCATTCTTTTGTAGATACTACCTCCAATAATTTATTTCTACTCACACCACCTTCATCCTATCACACCCTTTTGCCTCTATCCTTCCTTTCAATCAAATATGTCTACCTTGAAATTAATTTCCTTAGAATAGATCTTCACAAAAGCTAACGTAGGGCTTCATTTAAGCCATAAATCCCTAACTTAATAGATTTCTCCTCTCAAAATAATCTCATCATACCTCCTGTATTCTTCATTTGTCCTCTCACACACTTTAATGATTTTACCTTAAATTACTACCATCACTAAGCTCAGATGAATCAATAGTCCCCAACTTATTTTGATTATCATTGAGCCACCTAGGCTTAGCACTATTATAATCAAATGGGAATTAATTGCACCAAGTTCCACATACACAAATAATACCATTTTAAAGTCTATATATATTTATTATCTCCCACACAAGATTATCCTTCCTATTTTAAATTTCCTCCAATTTTGACTCTATATAAATTCTCAGATCTCCATTTATCATAGTGTGAGCTTCTTTCAAAGAGTTATTGTCCACTCCTTATATCCTAATCTTTCCTTCTCCCTGAGTTGTGCTACTTAGTTAATTTCCCAATTAGCTACTACATTACCTTCTCTCATAACATGTTTAAACATCATCAACCCCATATTAAGCGAGATTATCTTAATATCTTCAATGATTGTCTTAATTCTCTAATCCTTCACTCTCCTTGAAATGAGTGAATTAATCACTACTTACGAATCACCTTCTATACTAAGCTTCTTCCATCTCTTATTTTGTTTTATATTTTCATAATTAAATGAACTACTCTTGTTTATGCCACATTATTTGATTCAATACCTATTTCTTGAGTAAATATAAGTATAGGTTGTCCTCCATCATTTCAAAAAATTCCTCCTACACTAGTTGGCCCTAGATTACCTTTTGAAGCCCCATCAAAATTCATTTTTATTTCACCCTTGTTTGGTGGCCTCCATCTATGCATCTTATCCTTATTATTTCCTATTATCATCTCACCCCCATTATCAGGCCTTTAATATTCAAACCAATTCTTCATCCACTCTTCTTCCCTTTGATATTTTAATATAAATGTTTCACCCCAAGCCACTATAATTTCAATCAAGGTTTTTTAACACTTTACCACACCCATACCTCTGAATGAGAGTCTCTTAGACTATTCATCTATTAATTTCAATCCACAAATTATTTCATTGGTAAAAAAATAGATTGAGGCACTTATGGATGGGAATTTATAGGTTAAAACTCTACTAAAACCATCTCCAAATTCTACTAGAAAAGGAATAATGTAGAACTAGGTGATCACTAAACACCTCTTTAGTGTAACACAAATAGCATCTCAATGAACCTTTTAACCCTTTTATTTTAAGATGATTAAATTTTAATATCTTTTTAAGGGTAACTTTCTAAATAAATACATTAGCCTTCTAGATCCCTTTATTTATCCATATATTCTCAGCTAGGAACATAGCTTTCCTTACACCTTCTATCCTCAATATAACCTCATAGGGTGCCTCCATAAACACACTCATAGATGGGCATCCTTCTTGTATTAGAATATCCTCCCCAACCTTCAAAGGGATTAGGAAATTATTTAGTTCAAATATTAAGTCCTCTATAATGTGTTATTGATCATCTGTCAGCCACTTAAGGCACCTCCATTTTCTCCCTTACCTCACATTCTCTAGATAATTTTGTACCCATGAACCCCACTAATTTTAAGAAAATGGTACCAACTAAAAAAACCTCTCACAAGAAACTAGACTCTTTGAGAATATACTAACATCCCTCTAAAAATAATTTTTTTGGCCATTCCCAAGTTTCCACCTAATTCTAGGGAGTACAAAACCCTGACACAATTTCAAAAAGTTCCATATGGCTGATCCTTGGGGGAGTTGATCATGGGAGAACACTCAAAATTTCTTGTTAATTCAAATATTTATGTTGTATAAATCTACTCGACAATTTATTTCTATATTCATAAGTTCTCCATAACTTAAACCCCAAAGCTTTATTCATTCTATCCAACCTTCTTACACCTAATCTTCCATAAGTTTTTTGAGTGTAGATTTTATCCCAAGATGTCAATAAAAAAAAATTAAACCTTCCACTCATTTCCAAAAGAAAATTATTTCTAATATAGTGATACCCTCTCTTATCTTCCTAGGAATTTTGAATATTGACATCAAATATACCAACATTTCTTGCAAAGCTGATTTCATTAGCCAAACTCTACCTACCAATGATAACCACTTACCTTTCCACCCCTCCAACTTATCATGGATTCAGACTATCATAGGGTGCCATAAAGATGCATTATTTATCCCTAAAAATAGGGGAATTTCAAGATATGAACCTAGTAGTGAGCTTTCTCCAAATTTTAGGAACCTAATTATTATATCTTTAATATTCTTTCAAACATTTATGAAAAAACTCTTGGATTTGTCAATACTTACCTTTTGGCCCATTTCTAAATCATAGAGATCTAGAAAAGGTATCATCCAAAAATTTAAGGTGGGTAATGCTCTCTATATTTGCACTTAGAATTAGACCATTCAACTTTCCATATTATATTGCCTTTGACAAGGCCCTCCCAACCACCTCTAACACAATTATGAAAAGGTAGTGGGAGATTGTTTCACCTTACCTAATCCCCCTTGAGTACTTAAATAACCCAACTACAATCCTATTGACAAGAAATAAGTAGGAGGTATAAGATATATAGTTGTGAATCCAATGCCTACAGTCTTCATTAAAGTTAAAACTTTCTGAAATCTTGTTTAAGAACCTCTAATTGATTATCTCATACACTTTAGCCATATCGAGTTTGATATACATCCCAATAATTTTAGAATTATGTCTAGTGAATGAGGAGCTTCATGTGTCATAATTATACCATCCATAATCTATTTGCTTACTACATAACTGTCTTGCTTTTTTTAGGATTACTACTAAGAAAGTATTGTTACATTCTTTAAACATTTTTTTCATTTTTCTACTTTCCTCCATAGATTACCACACATCTTTACCAATCACATCCAAAAAATTCTAGAAAAATCCTAATTAAAAACCATCTAACCCCAGGGATTTATTAGCTCTTAAGTTAAAGACTAGAGTTTTGGCTTCTTCCATCAAAATTAGATCCATCATTGTAGACACTAGAAATCTACACACTACAATTCCTAGTGTCAAAATACTCCCTGGACCACCTTATGACACCCTTGGGACCATTTATCCTTTCAACCCTTGATGGAGCTAACCCATAGTTAATTTAACTCAACTGGCTTAACCTTACCTTTGAGCCCTTTTTACCCCTTGGTACTCAATCGCTGATAATCAAGTTGACTATCGATGGTCACCTTGACCATCAATGGTCAGGGTCTACCTCCTTAACAATTATCATGCAACTTACCCACCTTAATTTTATAAAAATAGCCCATCTAATTTAGTTATGAGCCATTGCATGGATGAGTTAATTTTGAAAGGCCTAGTTCATGTGTTGTTGTAACTCTCTCACCTTGCCTATAAGAGAGAGGAATAAAGAGGGGAAAATACATCTATAAAACATCTATGAATATATAATTATTATCAAGATATTGTGCATATAGGAGTTTCTTTCTTACAGGTTTAGCACCATCAGTAATCCAAAAATTGTATCAGAGAGTCAATTTATCATTGCCTCTCTACCAAACCCATAGGTACCATTACTCTGTTAAAATCAAGTTAGATTCCACAAATAGATAAAATACCTCAACCATCCACCCAATTTACTTTTGGTAAGGCAAGTACTTGTTTCTCAGTATTCATCTACTTTATTTCCATTTTGTAATCAACCCAGGCCTTACCCATCTCTCAAAATCTATCTTTTGGACCTCATCAATCAACCAAAATTACCAACCTAGATGTTCACATAGTTACTATTGATAGTTGACTCAATCATCGATGGTTTATCTAACCACTGAAGGTCACCTTGACTTCTGACGATCACCTTAACCACCGATGATCAATTTAATCATTGATAGTCACTGTGGCACCAAAAACTAGCAAGCTAACTTCACCCACCTACACCCAACCAAACCTAATTTTTTGTGTTCCTACCTCTTCACAAACCCCTTTAAAAAAAAATTAAGTAGACCTCAACCCTTTAGTACTAGTATTAATTAGTTTATCAATAATTTAATTATTTTTAGCATACTTCTTAGCAATCATTCTTGTATTCAAATTTAGTATCATTCTATTCATTGATGTAAGTACCTTATTTTCTATTTATAAGCTTAATTATTTAAAATTTGTGGATTGAAATACCCTAAGGAATCTCTCACTTTTGATATCTATCTATCACTATGCAATCTACCCAACTATTTGTCTGACAAACAAGTTTGATTTAGTGATTTTTTATTTGCAAGTCATCCTTCCAAGCCAAAAAGGAGCTCTTCGCAATCTTTTGATTCAACATGTGCATAATCAATTAGTTTTTTCAACCATACATGTACTTAGTTTCTTCTCTTTTCTCTTTTCAATAATAAGCAATAAATTCACTAAAACATTTTGGCACGCTTGGTGGGACCCTTGTGTCTTTACTTGGGTTCTTGTTTTCTTGCATTCTCTCTCTATTGTTTGCTCATTAATGAAATTAAAAGTTTCATTTGGGATTAAACTTAAGTGCATACATCTATTAATTGAGTTTAAATATCTTAAGTTAAGGGCAAAGTAATCTGTCATAGTTTCACTCTTTGTTGCACCCACTAAACTAGACCACTTTCACCAATTTAGCATCAAACAAACTTGAGACAAGGCCTAACTAGGATTTCATCACCTAATAGTAACCTTATCCTTTCTTGATGATCCTACTTGGAGGTCATTACCAAGGGGAGGACAAAATTATCTCTCTAGTTGAGTATAATCTCTAGATATCAATATATTTTAGTTAAGCACCTGACACCCTTATCACTGTAGTGTGTGAAGTGAGGGGATAGGCCCCAATACCAAGCCACGTATTGATTATAATATAGATTATTTTTGTGCACCTAAACATAACTTGAAACCATCCATAGACTTCCTTTGTATTTTTTGATCTATAAACCAATTTTTATCACACACCTTCTCAAGGCATAAGCCAAAAGCAAGATTAATTAAAACTCTAAGGCTTAACTTATATCTTAGAGTGTGATTTATTTTCCTTGAGATTTTATAGTCTTCTCTTTATTTGAGTAGTGAGTTTTTTTATTCTTTCTATCTCCATTATCTCACATCATTCTCACTTTCTTGTAGTGAAGAGACCTAGCAGAGCAAAACCCATCACCAAGCCAACCTACCTCTTCATCCATGGACCATACCTCAAAACTAGTAGACTCTCTGCACCCTTCAAGAAGTCCTAATTTCCATTGGGATGTCCCTCAAGGATATGTGTATTTTTCCACTTTCCTAGACAATAATCTTGTAGCCTTGAAACATTATATTACAACCATGTCTTACCATATCCCATCTTCGATTCCATCCATAGATCCACATTATGGCATGCCTCCCACCTCATGAGGAGTACCTCCATTTCCATGGTTACCATCCAACCATTGACTACCCAAGCTTCCTCAAAAAATAATAACCCTTTTGAGACTACCATTGAAAACCAACTAACCCAAACTACCATTGCCATTATATCTTTTACTCCTAACAACCACTCCTTTACTATAGGAGTACCTACCTCTAGCAATACCAAACTTCCTTTAGATAATTTCAACCTATCAACCACCACTCTATTTCAAATCTTTGTGGTGTCCATTCACTCTACCTTACCACTGATCAGTACAAGGGTCACCACCCTTCCATTGATCACCAACCCAACTACCGCTCCTATCCAATAAGCACCCCTTAGATCAACCTTTGGCTACATCCCTAATCTACAAGGGCATGTACCCATTACCCAACCACCTACCTCTACCTACCCTTATATGTCTTCCACACAACCATTGACATCTACTTACCCATATTTGGTAGCCTCCCAACCTTCTACCCACTATCTATATGTCTCCCAACCACCACAACAATATGTATCTTACAAACTTCTAGGTACTCAACCCCAAGCCAACCTAATGAATATGCTTATGGAAAAGATGATCACCTTATATTCATCCATTTTAGGTGCTCACAATATCTTTTCATATGACCAAATTTGCAATGAGCCCATCCATCCATTCGTACCTATTAGGCCATATTCTCCCTAGTGGGAAATTTTCAAGTTCTCTAAATTTCAAAGGAGGGTCCCCAATAGCACCTTAGGAAATTTAGGCATGCTTTCTATGTCATCAGTTATGATGATGCCATTCTCCTCCACAATTTCCCCATGTCCCTATCTGGTCTAGCATTGGAGTGTTATAGTGTCATACCTAAGCACTCCCTTTTTTATTTCACCCAACTAGCTCAAACCTTCTTGGACCACTTTTCAATCAATATCTCTAATAAATTTTCTATCACCGACTACTAATCTATCCAAAAATTTGAAGACGAATCCATTACCAATTTTGTGGATCATTTGAGGAGTCTTATTAGCCAACTTTCCTTCTCCTTGCCTCAACCTGAACTCATAGAACTCTTTATTCGAGCATGTGCCAAGCATATCTCCTCCATGCTGTGTGTCCAAAGATTTTAAACCTTAGATGAATATTTTACCATGGCACATAAGTTAGAGAACTAATACATTGATGAAGGAAAGCTAAATTTCAAAAATAAGAAATCAACATATAAAACCAATGAGGTTTCTTCCTCCAAGTTAATCAACCAGTCCAATACCAACACCAAAAGTAAGGGAACTATGAATGCAATTGTCTTGAAAGATGCTCCTCCACCTTATATAAACTAATCTAATCCCTCTAGTTCCTCAAAGCAAAACCCAAGGAACCAAACTTGGAACAACCAAAAGTAATTCACTCCACTTGAATAATCCTATGTTTCCATCTTGGAGAAGTTATTGAAATCCAATATCATTCAACTTCCTCTTATCAAACCAACCCAAAAATTTGACTCCTCTAATCTTACACCTAACTTTTACAATGAGAGAAATCTATGTGCCTTTAATTGAGTGATAAGACATGATGTCAGTAGGTGCAACACATTCAAGAGCCTTGTCCAATCTCTCATTGACAAGGGAGAGCTTACATTAGACAACCCCAATACACCATCAAATCAATCCCTTGATATATTCAAGTAAAAATTCCCAAATAATGCTCCTACCAAGAATGAGAGTAACAATGTCAAATACTCTCACAATACCCATACAATTAACATCATCTTTGACATACTCATTATCAAAGAGCCTGTTAACCAACCCATTTATCTCTCACCCTCTCTGCTTATCGAGGTGGTATAATTTCCTTCCCTTCCTTTGGATACCCAAATTGAGGAACCACTTATCTTAACCTTGTATCCTTTGATTGAGTAAAAGGATGAGGTTACCACCCCTATGTCTATACCTAGGGGCTTATCTTTTAGGTCTACCATTCAAATAATTAGGCCAACCTAAAAACCATTCTCTAGGCAAGTACACAAATTAGAATTTATCTTGGATCTTGACATGGATCAAGAAACCTTATGGTAGTAACTAGGCCTCCTTTATATTACCCAAATAGAACCTCTAACCCCCTCTTAGTCAAACCAACCTTTTACCATATCTACCCAAACAACCAATCCCTCTAGCCAACCAACTAAAACCTCTACCAAAATAAATAACCTTTAACCACTTAATCCAATTAGAACCCAAGTAGCCAAACCCTCTTATATCATTCCAACCAGATCTTCTAGGAACCTTGTTATCCTCCCTAACCCAAGACTTAGTCACCCATTTATGAAAGTGGACCTAACCCCCTCAAGCTTGTTAACCAAATCAACCAAAGAGGTGAAGCCACACTAAGGCTGTAAGGTCCAAATTTTTCCTCCCTCAACCTTTCCCTCCATTCTAGGACCTGATCCATCTACCTTGAATAGGAAGATAGTTACCTCTACCAAAATCTCACCACCTCTTTTGGTGACACCTTTATAGTTTCTCTTTGATGTACCTCTTGTCATCATGCCAATAATACCTAAGCTACACACCTTGAAACCTTATACCTCTAACTCATCAACCTCCTTTCCTAAATCAAAACCATCAGCCAAATGTAACACCTTACCCAAGGCACCTACTACCAAACCTATTTCCAAACAACCTCCTACCTCAACCACCAAAGCAAAAACCACTAAAGGTTTACCATATCTAGCCAAATCCTATTAAACCATTCTTTGTAGGTTATTTTAAACCTCTTGTTTAGCCTTACCCATCATTAGAACCTTTAACCCTCTAGATTCAAATCCCATCTAGCACAATGACCAACACATGTGTTCCTATCATAGGGCTCCTAGCCATGATACAAAGAACTATAAAGCTCTCCAAACCATCATCCACCAACTTTATGATGAGAATGATCTATTAATATATGAACCTCATATGAGCCCCATACCTATCCAACCACCCACCATACCTACCCAACACTCACCCACTCTTCCACTCTCACCTCAGAGTGAAGATGAATCTAACCAATCCTCTAGCTCAACCTCTTCTTCTATCCATACTATCAACATGGTCACCAAATCATGGTAGAAAGATAAGGGAAAGGATAAGGTGTCCATTCTTTGGACATACCCCTCTTCAAACTCCCAACCAACCTTCACCCAACCATCTCCATCTTTGACCAAACCCAAGGTGTCTATCTTAGGTGCCTCCCAATCTAACCCCTCAAAATCCATCAAGAGAGTTATCCTCAAGTAATTTCACTAGACCCCAACTAAGATGAGCTTTTATGAGTTGATATCTACCTCTCCCCATTACCACCAAGCATTAATAGAGGCTTTGTAATCCATTGAGGTCCAAGCTGAGGACCCCCAACCTCTAGCCACCTTTTTTGGTGCCCTTAAAATTCCCAACCTTGTTACCTTCAAAGATTCAAAAATACCTTCCATCCACCTAAAGTACCCAAATATTCCTCTCTTTATTACTACTTAAATCAACCAAACCCATATCAAACAAGTCATGATTGATGGGGGAGCTACCATAAACATCATCTCCTCTCATGCCTACAACTAACTCAACCTACCAGACAATGTTATGTCTAAATCCTCAATTGTCCTTCATTCCTTCAATTATACCATGGCTATTACCTTGGGAATTATCATCCTTTATATCCGTGTAGGATGTCACACACTCTTTAAGCTTTTCTATGTTGTATAAGGTTAATTATAATACAACGTCTTGTTGGGATGACCCTAAATTTGCTCCATAGGTTGTATTTCCTCTACCCTCCACTATTTCATTAAGTTTGAGCATGAAAGCTAGATCATCACCATCCAAGCTAACCCAAATCCTTTATCACCATGAAACATGACCTATCACCCCAATGATTTCATCATACCCTCATCCAACACACCCTCACTAGCTAAAACTCAACCTTCAACAACCAAAGTTGATATCATATCCCCTTCTACCAATGAGGCATCAACTAATTCCTCTATACCTTCATGCCTAATCCCTACTATAAACCCTTTGGAATCCACATTCTATCATCTTTTTCTAGGAGAGTACTACCTTTTATCACTTGATGTTTTCCCTACTCTTCATGAGTACAGACAACTTACCAACCAGCTAGGATATGACCCCAATGTTAGAACTCTCATTCCCTTTGGACCTCCCCACCATTAGACCCATTTTGTCTATGGGGGACTTGACAAATCCCTTGGTGCTACTACCACCTCTCTACCACTTCGACCATTCATCATTAGTTTCTCTTACCTAGATAAACCAAACTTTTCCAAAACATACCTTCATCAATGTGCTTGGAAAGTCTTAAATCTAGGGTAATATGAACATGGTCCACATGAATTTTTCACCATCAAAACTAGGAAGCCTCATGAGAATCATGGACTTGGTTTCATCTTGCCTAACAAAAAATAACCTAAAACATCTACCACCACCATTTTTTAGGAAGATACCCCTTCCTCACTAACCTCTCCCCTACCCACATATGAGGATGATGACATCATCACACCTAACTTTTTTTTCATCAACATGATCAGTCGAGGACCCCTGACTTATCAAAACCATCCCTTTGACCCATATTAAGATGATAGGAGAAGACTTTCCTACCATTAACACTGTGCAGTTTTAGGATGATGATTTTATCCTCACCTACCTTGATGCCCTATATTTTTGATTCATAAATATCTTCCTCCCAAGACCTCAAGCATGTTGAATGAATCCACCATGGATATCAATTTAGGCACTCTAAATAACCCCTACATTGTCAAATGGGGCCAAAAATTGAACACTAAGGAACTTTATGACTTCCCCTCTTTCTTCCAAGATCATAGCATAGCATTCACTTGGTATCATAGTGATATGCCTTGAATTGACCCCACAATTACTACCCACCACATAGTCACTCATTATGATGCCAAACCTATCAAAAAATAGTTGATGCATGCATCCTCACATAGCCTTTTTCTTCAAAAAAGAGATTCAAAATCTCCTATTTATCAACTTCATTTAACCTATTGACTACCCTTAATGGGTCTCAAATATCATCCCTATCACTAAATCCATAGGAGGACTATGCATTTATGTGGACTTTCATGACCTTAACCTCACCTAACCCACAGATGACTTCCCTCTACCAAGAATTAACCAACTTGTTGATCTTACAGTTGGACACACGATGCTATCTCTCATGGATAGATTCTCAAGATACAATTAGATCTTAATTAGCCCCTAATATTATCATAAAACCACTTTTACCACCCCTTAGGGGACCTTTTGATATAAAGTCATGATTTTTAGATTAAAGAGTGTTAGTGCAACCTACCAGCGTGACATGACCTACATTTTTCATGACCTTATCCATAATATTTTTAAGGACTATGTGGATGACCTTCTCAAAAAATCCAAACTCCAAAAGGATCACTTGGTGATTCTTAAAATCATTTTTAAGTGACTTATCCATTATCATGTCGATATTAACCCCAAGAAGTGTATTTTTAGGGTCTTATTAGGAAAGCTTCTTAGTTTTATTATCTTCCTTTGTGAAATAAAAGTTGATCTTGCCAAAATAAAAGCAATCCTAGACATACTTCCTCCTACCAACCTTAAGCAACTCTAAATCTTGCAAGGGAAACTTTAGTCCATTTTTTGTTTCATTTCTCAGCTCTTAGATCAGTTTCAACCATTCCACCACCTTTTGAAGAAGGATGTGTCTTTCAAGTGGAATAGATATTGTCAAAAGGCTTTCTATTCTCTCAAAAAAAAATCTTTTGTCTCCACCTATCCTTACCCCTCCCAAGGATGACCAACCTTTCTACCTTTATACTCTGCCATTGACCATTCCCTAAGGGTAATGTTGGCTCATTGAGATGAACAACATAGAGAGAAAGCCATATACTACATTAGTTACACACTTGTAAAATACAAGACTTGGTATACCCATACTGAGAATCTTTTCTTGACTTTAGTCTTTGTGGCTATCAAGCTTTGCCACTAACTTCTTAACTATAAAACCTTTGTCATTAACAATATCGACCCACTCAAGTACATGCACTCCAAGCCATACCAAAAATATAATATGGCTAAGTAGCTCATGCTCTTAGCAGAGTTTGACCTTGAGTTCCTTCATTAGAATTCAATTAAAGGGAAATTCATTACCAACCAACTAGTTGAAGCACCTTTAGTAGATAACCAACTCCTCCTCTTGAGTTCCTTGATGAGTTCCATCATGAGTCCATCATCCTTATCCCGTTTGATGATTAACCTTTCCCTTTGTCCTTCAAGATTGATTCAAATGTACCAACAATATGGCTAAATACAAAGCCCTAATAATAGGCCTTCAAACTACTTTGGCCTTTGAAATTAAAATAATTAATATCTTTAGTGAATCCCAACTTGTGTTCAACCAAATCAATGGATATTACCAGTGTAATAATTATGTTTTGTAGTATTACAAACAACTCGTTGAAAAACTCTTATCATCATTTAAGCACTACTGCATCTAGTCAACCCCATGATCTACCAACAAGTTTGTTGATACCATGGCATCCCTTACCTCACAAATCCTATCTACACCCTCAGAATCTAAGTTATTTTTTATTATCTACAGACTTACCCAACCATCTTATGTTAAACTAGATTCTCCCACCATTTTCAATGTGGAGGAGACCCAACCTGACCTTTGGTATCATCAAACCTTCAACTACCTTAACTTTAGAATTGTTCCTTCTGGCCTCTTTAGGAATACTCAAAGAGTTTTTATTTAAATTACCTTTCACTATACACTTATGGGATGAATTATTTATAAATGCATCTTTGATGGCCTCCTCTTTCATTTCTTACATAGTCACAAAGCCTCCCACGCTATCAAGGAAATGCATGATGGTATTTTTTGAGGTCACTTTAGTGGCCTCGCTATAGCCAATCACATCCTCTACCTCAACTATTATTTTCCTACCCTTAACCAAGACTTCTATGATTATGTGAAAAATTGTGTTAAGTGTCAACAACATGCTAATGTACATCACACACCTAGCTATAGTCTTCAAGTTTCCACTAATTTTTATACCTTCTCATAATGGGGTCTAGACTTCATTGATGAAATTAATCCTCATTTTTCAGAGTGACACCACTCTATTATCACTATGATCAAATATTTTACCTAAGTGAGTAGAGGCTATTCTTTTAGTCTCAACCAAATTAAAATTTATTTTTGACTTTATCAACCATCATATAATCTATTGTTTTAGTATTCCTCATAAGATTATCATTGACAATGGTAAGTATTTTAAAAACAAGAAAGTCCAGGGTCTATGCAATACATTCGACATTAATTTAATATTCTCCTCACCCTATTTCCCTCAATAAAATGGATAGGTAGAAGCCTCTAACAAAACTCTTAATAACATGCTAACTAAAATGGTTAATGGATCAAGTTGAGATTACCATTTACACATCCCCTTCACCTTATGGGCATATCATACTAGCATTAGAACCCCTATGGGTGCTACCTCATTTTCTCTTGTATTTAGAGTAGAGGTTGTCTTGCCTCTTGAAATATGAATTCCCTCTCTTGGCATATCTTTGAAAAATCTCATTTCCAGTTGTGATTATCACTAGCATCATTTAGCCTAGTTGGAGCTACCCAGCAAGCATCTTCTATCAACCCTCACCCACCTTCATGTCTACCAAGAGCATATCAAACATGCCTGTAAAAAAACACCTTAAAGTATGGGAATTCAATATCAGAGACCTCATCCTAAAGGAAAATCAACATGTCACTAATATGGAGAAAGGCAAGTGGGGTAAGTTTTCTTTCAATTGGCTTGGACCTTATATCATAACCCACAAGTATGGATCAGGAGCTTATCAAATGTCTTCTCTCAAAGGCCACCCAAAGCCTAATCCCCTCAATGCTCTACATCTACATATATTCTTTTGTTAATAAGGATCAAGTTTACATTTTGTCTAGCTTAAGATCATCCCTTGCTATCCACCTACACTCCATCTCCCTATTATATGGGCAATCGATTAGAACTAAATCATGTGATTAGCTATCATCAACATATCCTTATCTTAAATAATGGGTATCATAAGATATACCCATGGCATGGTTTTCAAGGTACTTTATGCACCTTCACAGGTTGGATTCCCATTATCATTGTCACCTAAACCTCTTCACACCTAATCAAATTTCTTGTGCTTTTAGTTTTTCCTTCATATAGGTGAACCAAGAAACCATCCTAAACAATTCTATGTCAAGAAAAGTCAAAGAAAAATTTTAAAAAAAAAAAAATCCTATCACTAGAAATCATGGGCCATTCCTATCATTTATAGACTACTCCCTTAAAGGACAGCTATTGAAAATTTATTGGAAATTGTCACAACATAAGATGGACTACTCCCTCAAAGGATAGATATCAAAATAATTAAGAAAAGTACATAAACTTAGAACACTCCCTTGAAGGATGGTTGAGTAAACATTTGTCAAAATCATATCAATTTCTTGGAAGCTTCCCACATCAATCAGCTTCTTATATACAACAATCAGCAAAAGACCTATTATCACAACAAAAGAAAAATAATCTTGAAAGCCATAATCAACTCTCAAACAACATAATAAGGTGAAAACCACAATCAGATCTCACAAGTAGACTTATTGCATATATTGGTCTACAAAATTTGACATAAGCTTGTTTATCCTGGTTCCATGGACACCTACAGTAGAGGCATTCTAGTCTCGCAATAGGGTTCCATTTTCCCCCCATCTCCCCTTTACACTATATACAAGGTATTTTTAGCTTACTTGACATTATGTGGTCAAGACACCTTTTAACCAACTAATTAAAAATAATGCAAATCATTCATATGGATTATGTTCATTAAGCTAATCCACTTTGATTTTGTTGTCTATTCCTCATCAATGAAGAAGCACCATGCCATCTTCTTATCATGCCATGACTATTTGCTATGTTCATTATGGAATTCTTGTCTCTTGATTATGTTCTCCTATCTAGTGTTGTTAATTAAACTCTCTCATGTGTTTTATCATAAACATTATCAACAAACATTAACAATATTCTTAACCATAACCATGAGCATACCATAAAGGATAATCACATTCATAAGCATTTGAACAAATCAACCATTTTTTACCACATGTATAAACATAATGAAATCCAAAATAATCATAAAAAATTATCATGCCATAAGCAACCAAGAAGTATAACCATGAATCAAAACCAACTCATGCCTAACTAAGCATATTTCAGTGTCTACACAACCATAACCATAAGCATAATCCATAAAGTAATGTAAAAATCATATCATAAATGGTAAACACCAAATGTAAATCATACACCATGAACATGGGAAATACATAAAGATCACATATATATCTCCAATAACATTGTAACATGAACATAAATATCCATAATCATAAACAACATCATGAGACATAAACCACATCTATCTAATCACCAACATCATCATATACAAAATATCCATTAAAGTGAATAATACATGTAATAAATGTATATCATCTATCTCTCATGTACATCTCAAATCATCAGCATGCAAGCTACTATCAAAATCATGTACATACAACATATAAAAACATGTGATATCATGCCCTTGGGGCACCACTACCACTGGCCCCTCCTACTCCTATACCTACACTACCATCTAGCGTTAGTCCTCTTAGGATGCTTGTATGTCTACTCATTGTAGAGGCTTACTATCCTAGATTAGCCACAGATGGACCACCTTCTAGATTGGTTCTATACTCCCCCCATCTGAGCTCACTTGGAAAATGTGCCAAAATAATAGCCTCATAATACCATAACTCCTCTACTATAGCTAGGTATCGAGCTGTAGGAGTGAAACCTAGTAGTGTTACCTATCTTACCACTACCCATACCCTCTATCTCAAGGTATCCCTCTCTTGGGTCACTAAACCAAGGGTGGTCCTTTCTTGATCTCTCTTAGTTGTAACAATGGCAACCTGACCCTATAAAGTGACAATCTAGCCTTGCAATGTGGCCACCTATCCTTGTAAACCTATGATTTGTGCTTGTGCTACCACTGTCTGTCCATCTTGACCACCACCCTATGTATGTACCCCATTGAGATTCACATCATGGCTTATCTACCCCCATCATCCCATGTAAAATTAATCACTACATATAGGGCATGATACTATATTGTATATCTATCAACAAATTTGGCATCATCTATCACTATTCTAGTTGGTAGCTCCTCATGATCTAGCACTGCATCCTATGGTTATGGCTTAGGTAGAAAAAACTTTTTGTCTTCCCTCTTATACCTTGAGAAAGTAGCCAAAATCCCCTACACAAGGCCAATCTACCTCTATACTCTATCAAATGGGGTCATCTTTGTATCGCCATCTCACCTCCCATAGATCCATCACCAGCTCTGTAATGATAGTATGTGTTGTGTGTAATGGGCCCACCTAGGCTAGCTACATATGGTCTCTAGATCATATCTCCCACTACCAAACCCTCTAGTGCATCTCAAAACCAATCTATGTCCCTTATCCCTCCACCTGCACCTATCATAACATACTCTCCTCTCTATTGTACAAAGCCCACTATGCAAGGTACCTGGGTGTAGCCCTCCAAAGGTAGCCCCAATGGTCTCAAAACCCTAATGTGCTTGTATTCCCAATAATGGAGCATAAACCCAACACTAATCCCATATCATCTATGAGATCTAAATTCTTATACCTCCTTATAAATCTAGACTAGCAAGATAGGATCCCACATGAACACTATCCTACCAAGCAACATATCAACCAATACTCCTAATAGTAGATATGGAAATCATCCACTATTCAAATCTAGTAATGTGAATCAAGATACAACCATCATCATCATCATTATCATCATCAAATACCTCTCATCTAGAGCCCTTAGGTATAAGAATCCATATTTAAAACTACCTAAATGCCACTTTGTATGGGCCTTATCCTCACTATAAAGTAGCTCCATCTACACCTCCCTCTCCTCAAGTTTGATGTGGTAAATTATCTCACCTCATATCAGCACATATTTGATCCTATATACATCCTCCAAGAGGATGGTGATCTCTCCTATCAGTAGTAGGAAGGTGTTAGTGGTCGGATCCCATATCTTGATGAGAGCCACTATTATCACCACATCTTGTGATGGATCCAAAGCCAACCTCTTCCATATGCACCTAGTGATCCCCACTCATCCCTCCATGAACCTTGATGAAGATCCTAGGGACTCAATCCCTAATTTGGATTTGGTCTTAGGCTTACAAAATAATTGCATTAATACACACACATGCCTCTTTCAGTATATTACATCTATGACCTTACCTCTATTAATTGACGAGTGTCTATCCTACCCCACATAATTTTCAAACACCCTACCTTACCCTCTAGTAAAACTTCCATCACCCTATCCCAATGACATTCTTATGTACCTACCCTACACTTACGCTTAACACTTACATTATTAAAACAAACCCTTAAAACATTTAAAACATTTACACCTTTTTACTTAGCCTTCCTTACTAGGTATTCAATCATCAATAGCTCACCTGAACCATTGATGGTCCAATAAGGCCCTTTCCCCACAACGATCAACCACGAATAGTTTTCTAACCATTGATGGTCTTGTCAGGCCATCTTCCCTCAATGTGTGACTATCGATGGTCAAATAAAACTATTGATGGTCATTGTATGAGACCACTAGAGACAAAACCCTCAAAACCTCCCACACCTAAAACAATACCAAAATAACAAAGACTACCAAACAACTAACCAAAATCTATCCTAACAACCTAATCTAGCTCAAATCCTCACTTGAAATAAAAATTTACTTTACACATTTTCTAATTTCACCCAAAACCTAGCCTAGGGCACAACCCCAAACAAAACCCTATAAAACTAATCACCAAAAATCAAATATAACCAATTACCAGACCTAATTAACTAATCTAAGAATTCAAATCAGCCCTTACCTTATTCTTCAAGCACTATCGAGGTTGAAGCTTGCATCTTACTACTCAACCATATCCTCATTCACCCTACATCATTGGTACCCATAAATCACCCCATAAAACACCTCTCACCAATCATGAAACTCCACCTTAATTGAATCCTCAGTCAACTCTCAACAAAATACTAAATTTTCTAGCTCATTAGGTGCACAAAATTCTTGGAGGCCAGTGTCCAATAGTGAAAATGAAATGTCATTTTCACTTTTTGTTGCCTAGCTTTTTAGGGTTTCCCCTTGACTATCGATGATTAGGGTGACTATCGATGATCTACCCTTAGACCCTTAACAATCGATGATCATGAACCTACATTTTTAGATCTGTTTGGCACCCAACCTAGCTACCAACCTTTGGAGATCACCTTTCTCCCACCCAAACATTTTGGAGTGTACAATTCTCCATCCCATCATTTAACCACATTCACCATGATTTTGGTCATTTTTGACCCACATTTTTGCATATTTTGTGATGACATGCTTAGTCTTTTTGATCATATTGATCAACCTTGCCATGTTGACCATTTTCATTTACACCACCTAATGCACAACCAGATTAATTACATCTTTATGGTGTACTTACTACCTCATATACCCAAGAAACTTGACCTATTTATGTTTTCTATAGGAGCACTTCTTACCTTGGATACCCATAGAAACACCAACCTTATCTAGGAGACTAACAGGTGTACCCAGCCACCATGCCTAAATGTGGTCATGTAGTACATTGGTCACTTGTCCTCCTTAGCACCAACCCTTATTATTTTTACCAACATTGCAAAATTTTGTCCTTATGTGATCTTGACGATCGTACTTAGTCATATTTTATGCATAGGTTTACATTTCAAATTCCCAACCCTCTTGTCACCCACCCAACAATGCACCATATACCACTTATGGAACCCATACCCAATTTGGCCTTTACCTCATTGACTCCTGATTTGAGGGGGTAACCTCCTCCCATACTTGGGGCAACCAGACCTTTGATCCATACTCTATTTTTATTTTATAACTTGTTGATTCAAATCCACACAATAAAAAGGGGCAAAATGTAGACACCAAAAATTTGCACACTACAATTCCTAGTGTCAAAATACCCCTTAGACCACCTTAAGACCCCCTTGGGACCATTCAACATTTCAACCCTTGACGAAGCTAACCCATAGTCAATTTAAATCAACTAGATTAACCTTAACTTTTAGCCCTTTTTACCCTTTGGTACTCAACTACTGACGGTTAGGTTGATCATCGATGATTAGGGTCTACCTCCTTAACAATTAGCATGCAATTTACCCACCTTACTTTTCTAAATATAGTTTTTCTAATTCTAGTTGTGATCCATTGCATAAATTAGTTAATTTTGGAAGGCCTAGTTCATGTGTTGTTACAACTCTCTTGCCTTGCCTATAAAAGAGAGGAACAAAGAGGTGAAAATCCATCTGTAAAACATCTGTGAATCTACAATTTTTATTAAGAGATTATGCATCCAGAAGTTTCTTTCTTACAATTTTTGCATTGTCAACAATCTAATAACTGTATCATAGAGTCAATTTACCACTACATTTCCACCAAGCCCATAGGTACCATTACTAGAATTGAGCTATATTAGACCAATAGATCAGCTACCTCAACCATCCACCTAATCAACTTCTGATAAGGCAAGTACTTATTTCTTAGTACTCATATACTTTATTTCCATTTCACAATCAACCCAGGTCTTACCCATCTCTCGAAATCCATCTTTTATACCTCATCAATCAACCAAAATTACCAACCTAGATCTTCACATAGTAACCATTGATGGTTGACTCAACTGTTGATAGTCTATCCAACTACCAATGGTAACCTTAATCATTGATGGTCACCCCAACTTACAATGGTCACTATGGTACCAAAAATTAGCAAGCTAATTTCACCCACCTACACCCAACCAAACCCAATTTTATATGTTCATGCCTATTCACAAACCCCTTTTAGATTTTTTGAAGTAGACCTCAACCCTCTAGCACTAGTATTAATTAGTTTATTACTAATTTAATCATTTATAGCATACTTCTTAGAAATTATTCTTGTATTCAATTTTAGTATCATTTGATTCATTGATGCAAGTACCTTATTTTCTATTTATAACTTAATTGTTTAAAATGTGTGGATTGACAGCCCTTAAGGAAGCTCTTGCTTTCAGGATCTAGTTATCACTAGGCAATCCACCCAACTATTTATCTAACAAACAAGTTTGTTTTAGTGATTTCTTATCTACAGATCATCCTCCCAAGCCAAAGCAGAGCTCTTCACAATCTTCTGATTCAATGCATGCACAATCAATCAAGTTTTTTAACCATACCTATACTTAGTTTCTTTTCTTTCTTCTTTTCAATAATAAAGAAGAAATTAACTAAAACAATCAGCTTGATGCTCATATTTGTTATGATCAATGTTGGGACCAATTGTAGAAACCTATCTTGAGTTGGCTCCATTTTTAACTCTTCCTCACTCAAAAGATGATGTTAAAAGGACATGATTTCCTTTTTAATATACTTAGGGTCTTCTATATTTCTACCATCTAGGATCTTAATTTAATCTATCATATTCCTATTTCTTCTAATTTTAGTGGAAAGATGAAAGAAATTAGTATTTTGATCACCTTCTTTGAGCCACGCTACTCTAGATTTCTATCTCCAGAATGTCTCTTCTATGGATAGAATCTTCTAATGTTCTGACATCAAACTACACTCAAGATTTAACAAGTCCTCTAACCATTCAGTGTCTGTCAAAGTAGTTTGTAAGATACTTAAATCTACTTCCACACTCTCTTTTTTATTAAAAAACATTACCAAATCTCTTCTTATTCCATTTGATGGCTACCCTTTTAATGTTTTTAAATTTTTGACACGTAATATAACATTTTAAATCAAGGACCTTATTCTTCTAATAGTTCTTAAAAAGTTCATCAAATGAGGGGTCCTATAGCCACATAAATTAAAACTTGAAGTGGATCCATCTATGTTTAAGTCTCCATCTTTCTCAAGGATAATTGACCAATGATCTAAACCAGTAAAATTGATCACCTTTACCATAAACTTTTACTATTTATTAAATATTTTAGAATTTAAAAGGAACTTGTTCAATTTCTCCAAAATTAACTGATCCCCCTTCCTCCTATAATTCCATGTGAATCTTGGACCATATGATTCCAAATCCACCAAACTAGCCTCTTGGCATAAATTTTTGAAATCCATCATCGATTGTGATAGTTTGATGATACCCCTTATTTTTCAAAGAGTCTCTAGATCACATTGAATTCTCCTCCCAAAATCTAATTCATTATAGAATCTCCCCCATTCATAGTACTCAACTTCTCCCATAGAATCTTTTTCTCTTCCACAAATATAGGCCCATACACACTCGACAACAAGAAGTAACTTCTTACACCTACTTATTTAACTGAAGCATTAAGCATATATAGGTCTACCAAATTTAGTTGCACTTATACAATATTGGTTGCCAAAGAATCACCAGACCACCAGAAGAGCCTAACATCAATAAAAAGACCTTCAACACCTACCCAAAATTTATTTAGGGTTACTTTTCATTCCTCCTTCCTAAAATTAGTTTCTTGAAGAAAAATAATATCTAGGCTCCAGCATTCCACTAGTCATTTAACTAAATGACTTTTTTTAGAGGTATGCATACCTCTAACATTCCAACTTAATATTTTCATAATAACTTGATGGTAGACGTACCTATACCACCCATCTGCATCTCATCCAACAACTTTTGAATCACCTACTCTATGTCAGATTATGTTTCTGACCTAATCCTCTCATTATTCTTATTTATTCCTTTTCCTTTTAACAACCTTGAGGAAGGATAGCTTTAAGTTAATACCAAATGTTGAAGCCATTTTGATGATCTCAAAATAATCTATGTTTCCTTTACCTCTAAATTGAGTTCCTTGGGAGAAATAGGACTTCTTAAAATTTCTTCCTTTTCCTTACTATTTTCCCACCCTTCTTCCTTCCAATGGGGGACTTACCATCCCCGTTTCTATTCCCTTACTAATACATTATATTTCCTTTACTTATGTAAGGGTATGTTTTCCTTCCTGTCCCTATTTTAGCTTTAAGCATTTCCTATATTTCTTCCATCATAATTTCTTAAGAAGCTTCTTTAAATTTGAAATTTAGAGTGAATTTTTCCTTACCAACCACCCAACACCATGATCATCCACTAAGCCAATACCAATATTCAATAATGATTCCAAAACAAAATTACCTAGCTCAAAGAATTGGAGATGATGTCTCCATTAGAACCAATTTGTCCTCTCCTCTATAATTAATCAAACTTTCCTTTTCTTAATGGGAGTTTGGGGTTATAATTTAGGGAACTAATTTCTAAACTTTCCATCATTATTATGATTAAAGGGATTATGCCTATTTTTCTAGGAAAAAATTGATTGGGTAATATCATCTTATATGGCCTATTTATTTACACCCAAATCATCTAAAGTAGAGGCATTCATAGTCTAAGTCCGAAATCCAAACCTTACTATTTTAAACTAATTTTATTGCTTTAGGCATAGGCTTTCCTAAATCAATTCTCACATAGAACATCACATAAGCTCCCACTTCTCCCTTTTATGTATCTTATATCAGACACACAAAGATCCTTAATTCCTCTACACATCTTTTTAAAACATCATCACTCTAATATTCACTAGGTAGTTTGTACAATCTAACCCATATCTAAACATCATTCATCCATTCTATTGATTGATCAAAATTTGGGGACTAGTTTCTTAGATACAAACCTATATTTATAAAGAACCAAGGCCCTCCTTTAAAAGAATTATCTTTATATTTAGATGATTGGTAGGTTACTTGAAAAAATCCCTTTTTAAACAACCTTATTTTTGGTCTAAGGTAGAGTAATTAGTTCACTCCCATACATATTTTTAATGTGTCTCTACTTGGCCAAGCTCCCATAAATTTACAAATTAGGAATTTATTTTTTTGATCCTTAGAAACTTTCTCTCGATGGCTATTTACCACCGACACTTATGGAATTATATCTGACACTTCAATATCAATACCTTCATCCACTAATATCCTCCATGTTTTATATCCTTTTCCTTCATTATCCAATAAAGGGTGGGGAAAAATCAACCAAACAGGCCCTCCTAAAATATCAGCCTCTTCTAACAAGCTTTCCATTATAATTTACTTTAGGTTTTTCTCATAGATCTTGGCAGACACTTTTACTTCTAGATGAAGTTTGAATTTAGTGTCAATGAAGTTAATTAACTTTATTACACTATTTTTTTTGTCAATATATTATAGGTTACAAAGATATTTCCTCTCAAAAAATTCTTCCACCACCATCCCATTCCATCCTCCTATCACTATACCCCTCCAAAACCTACCCTCACTTGAGCCTTCATCAGCCCCTTACTTTCTTTCAACCTTTCATCTTCCATAATTTGCTCCTACCCCTAAACTTTATTCCTTTTCCATTTCATTAAAATCCCTTTGTAGTAAATTTGTCTTCAAGGTCATTAAAAATGGCCTAAAATTAAATCATAGTTATTATAACCAAATGGTCCAAATGAAATGCTTTTATGACTATACAACCACTCATATATAATCACTTCCAATTGTAAAATGATACATCCAAATTATTCACTGTTTTTCTTTGGTATATTTCCCTAATTCTATGAACCATAACTCATGCCTTCATGTAATTAGCTAATTAATTTTTTGGAAAACTTAGAGTGGTAAGGAAACAAAGTTTGAGGGCCTACATTAGAATTTGAGTGGAAAGTGTGAATAAATTTTTCCTCTATTAATAAGGCTTTTGGATTGGGAAAAATGTTGATAGACATAAATTGTATAATAGAAAAAAGTCTGGTTATGCATATTTAGTACTTGTTAAGAAGATGAATATTTATATGTCATTAGGATTGGAAGTTTGACTATAATTTTTTTACCATGTGAACAATTTCAATTGGGTGGAATCAACAAATGCAATATCTAAAAATCTAAAGGTATGTTAAGAATCCACTCTTATTCGAGATGCAATCAATATTTGGTCCTATGTGACAAATGATGGGATGCTACTTATAAATTTATAAAGTCTAAGATCTCATTTTTGGCTCATATAGTAATGCTTCTCATGTTAGGTGATATGTAGACCTAAACTATATAATAACTCCTTCCTTGTAAAGGATATTGATCTACTTTTATGAATTAAATTAAGATGTGTATGGATGGTAGAACCAAGATAGGTTTGAGAATCAAGGGATGAAAAAATAATAAAGTTTTGCACTTACATACATTATAGGAGGATATATTACATTAATAATCATAGAGAACACTTTTGCAATGGATCCATTGTATGAAATTATTAGAAAGGAGGCTATGCATATTCATTTCTAAATGAGTAGCAAAGGTAGTATAATTATTCACAATAAAACATGACATAAGTTGTAAGAACACTCTTTTTTTAAAATAAAACATCAACTTACTTTCTAAATTGCATCTAATAAAAATCTCTAATATGTGGTGGAATTTAGGTTAATTTGGCATGTAAAGCAATTTACATCAAGGTTTTTAATCATGCTTTCTAGGAAGGTCTTCGTCCATCTCTTCATGGTCTTATTCTTCTAACTCCTGTGAAACATTATTTTGTCAATCACTTCCTCGATGAAAACTTAAGGGGAACATCAAGGCTAGTGTCATCCTAGCCACACCCAATGTGTAAATTTCTTATATAAGATAGGGTTTTGTTGCATATGCCCTTGTATAATTTTTGAATAATTTTATTCAATGAGGATAAAATCACATTTTGGGGGCTTGGCATGGCATTGAAGGGTGGATCCAATAAAACTATCTTTTTTCCATTTCTATGTTTAGGACCTTTTTCATTCCTCTTGTTTGAGGGGTTCTAAGTAGACCCGATGAGGGGACCAAAATTTAGATGCACTTTTCTTGGCATCTGCATTGAAGACATAAAGACATCAATAAGGGTCCATAAATAAAATATGGAAACATTTTCTTGAGTCATAGGGAAATAAAAAAGGGAAGAAAGAAACGTAATTAACATGAAGGAAGTTATGTTGATTGTAATGTATAAATTCAAAGAAGCAACCAATATAGTAGATTGAGGGGGGAAATAATCTAATTAAAGAAATAAATGTTCATTTTTTTTAACATTGTAAATCAAGGTGATGTATGAAAAATAAATTCTAAAGGGTGATAATGCTAAGATTATATGGCTATGTAAAACCATGAAACTCTCAATGGTGAGAAAAAGGCTAAACACTACAATTGGTGAAATTTTATGAACATGTCCACTTCAGAAAAGTCTCCATTTGCACATCTTAAAAGTCAATGCTAAAAATTTACATTCTCAATTTCACTTGATTCGAGGTGAAAAATATAAAGCCTAAAATTTAGGAAGTATACAACTAAATGTCTATTACATAATAAAATGCATTAGTGAGTGAAAATCAATATTAATAATTTATGATAACAAATAAAAAGTAGTGCATTTTTCTAGTTTGTTTTGAACACAAATGGTAATGTTAGCTACTTAGTAGACATATTTTCATAATAAGATACTCTATAAAATCTTATATTAGACATCCACCAAATTAAAATCTAGAGGGATATTATGTAGTCCTTAAGTTCAATTTTTAAGGTTTAAACCAAGCTTATATTTTAAATTCATGTTTTTCTTTTGCCCTGAAAGTAAAAAAAATTCAAGATTAGAAACTAAGTACATACTTCTTACATACATGAAATACAATCCATAATGCAATAGGGACAAGTATTTGATAAATAATTCAAGGCATTCACAAAAATCTTATCACTATGTCCAAGGAAGAGTCTTAATATTACATTTATATTAAAGCCTAGGTGATCATAATATTTCACCATGCCACCCTTAATAATTTTGAATATAAATATGTACACCCCTGTATGACTCAAATAGATTAAACCATTAGCTAAGAATCTATTGATTTCACATATTACCACACCTTTTAGAGTTATTTCATGGCAATGACACCATGATTGAGATAACTAACAATTTCCTCAAAGGTGTAAATTATGTCAAGAGGAGTGTTACTTGATGTTTTGGTAAAGTGTATATTTTTAAATAAATAATTATAAATCAAAATTTATACCTCACTCAAAAGCCATGGTCACTAACCTCCTTTCAATTTTTATGCACACTACATTAAGCAACAATATTATTATATTTCTGGTAGACGTGATGGTGATAAACATTGTGATGGTTTTCACAAAATAAAAGAAATTTATTTATTCAAATTGATGGCAATATCATGGATTATACTAAATGTAATTTTAGGAATAATTACTACTACATACCAAAAGCAAGTTGTCTACTCTTAAAACCTATCAATGTAAGTATAATACGAAAATTATTTCTTATGAATAAACTACTAACCTCTCAAAATAAAATTGAAGGTAAGTTGTAAACTACGAGCCTCTCAAAATAAAATTGAATGTAAGTTATAAACTACTAGCCTCTCAAAATAAAATTGAATGTGTGAATAGTGGAGTCACCCTTGATAAAATACTTAATCTAAATTATTAAAATAAATATATTTCATCCTTAGGACTGGGTGATGTGGTAAGTTGAGGTAATTACTACATGGTAGTTAAATTTAGGTTTTTTAAATTTCTTAGTTATATATTCTATGTAATTGCTGAAATATAATGAATACAATTTCATTAAAGTTGTTTTTATAACAGAAATTGTGAATTATTTTATCAATATAAAAATAAAATTATTCTTATTACAAAAGTTGTGGACTGCTTTATTAGTACCTATTGATTAATACTATAATAATCACTTTTACCATTATTTTTCATCAATCTATTAACCCAAGCACAAATAAAATCAATACTCCTAAACTTTTCCAAATATATTTTATATGAATAGTTTTCAGGGAAAAATAAATTATTTTACTCTATTTTTATTTGCTAAGACATAATGTTGTTACAACTTTCCTCGTTAATCATTCATGTTTTTTAGACCTTTAAAAATAAAATCAAATTATTCTTGGCAAATCATAATTCAAAATCTTTTTAATTAATGAAAAATATCATAATAATGAAATTTACTTACTTTTTTACAAGCATTAATAAATGAGGATGCATTGACTACAATCTACCATCAAATTTGAAATTAACATGATACATTAGCATAGTATATGTGTTATGATTATGAAGAAGTTATTTTCCATAGTACACATGTATCTTAGGATGAATTTCAAGTATCAACAAAATAAATTAAAAATTACATTGCCTCCAAGACATGAATCACATCAAGGGTTGTTCTAAATCAAGGGCCAAGGTCAAAGAGAGAGCATGGATTATTCATAGAGTAGACATGGTTTTGAAGTTCCATAAGGTGTTAGAATTAAGGGGAGGATTAAAAATGGATATAATAAAACACTTATAAATGAGGCTTTGAAATTTGTTGCAGATCTCTAGAGAATGTTCGAAGGGCATTTGAGTTATAACATGGCATGCAAGAAGGAGCAATATGCCAGGTACAATAATGATGACTTATTATGATTCAATCCCTTCACCAAAGCCATCAAATAATGGGAGTGGTCTTGTGATTCTTTTCTAAAGGTGGTGGATAATAAGAAAATGGAAATCATAATCCCTGTCAAGAGGAAAATGGCCATTACTACTCTCAATTACAATGTTAAAGTATTCATGTTCACTAAATTTTACCTTTTTCTCATATCTAAATAAATATTTTAAAAATAAATTATTTTTTATATTTTGTGTTCAACTTCCTCTTGATATAATATTTACCACAAATGTTTTTGATCTCTAGCCAAATTTGTGTGAATGGTTGTATTAAGTATTATCATTTTTTTTTACCAATACCCACCATGGGTGACAATATTATATCTACAACTTTGGTACATTTATTAAACTACATTCAATCCTATATCATATTATGTGATAATGGACTAGAATAGTATCATTTGACTAGTAAAAACCTAAGGAAATAATTGAGGTGCATTATATTCAGCATCTATTTTTGCTGAATTATATTTCAATTACAATTGTTAATAATTACCCAAAACTCTTATCCACCCAGTAATTAAAAATGAAACCTATATATTATATTTTTCCATGGATTGTGGAATGGGATGCTCATAGGTGACAAAAACATACATGATTTTAAGGGAGATGTATGTTAAAATCCCTAATAAGACCTAATAATGTGTTGAAATTGGGTAATTATGCATCCAAAGAGTTTATGTTGCATATCACATATCCAAATGGATAACACTAATTAATTTAAGGTCAGATACAACTTCTAAGTAAATTTGTTGAAATAGATACCCTTTATTCATGGAATTAATGTCAAAGGCTATTTCACAGAGTCAATTTATGCATGCATTAGGCTTGGAATGAAGGAGCTCAATATAATCTATAGATAAATTTATTGGTAGTCTTCTTGAGCTAATCAAACACAATGAATAAAAAATTGCACTCTAAGTAGTGGTCCCATAGAAAGTGCTTGGAGTTTTTATTATATAGGTGCTACTAAGAAAATTAAGGAACTTTTGTCATAAAATTGGTTCCATACAATTATGAAATTTCTTCATTAACCATTACTAAGAAAAGTTATAAAGTTTTATAGATTTATTTTTTAAATCATGTAATAATTTTCACGTGTCTCAAGAGTGTGAAGTAGGTGTAGGATAGATTCATCCTCCTTATTGATAGCCTACTCAAAATTTGAAAATTCTTTCCTACTCTATCTTTTTTATTGTAATTCATTTTTTTCTTCATATAGATCTATTCAAAAAACATATATGAGGTTGCCTACACGGTAAAATTCAAAGATACAACACTCTCCATGGGGCCCTGCGTTAGTGTGTTCAAGATTCATTTATATAGTTATTTCAGCAAGCTTATTTTCTATTGAGGCTTAGCATTAATGCACCTTACTTCTATCAAATCATACCATATTAAACTAAGAATTAGATGTGAATTTTCAAGAAATTTCCACATATATGATTTTATAATTTAAACATGTGTAGGCTTCTAAAGTTATACCACTAGTCATGATTTTAATAAAAACTAATTGTATTTAATATGCAAGCCCAATTTTACTTCAATGGTGCATGTCCATATGACCATGGCAAAAGAACACTTCTAATCAGTTTTTGCTCTTTAATCTTTCACTCCTTCTCTTACAACCTTTTAATCATTATTCTACATTTCCATGTAAATGTTCTCCATCAAATGATGCAATTTACTGTCTCTAATCTATGGGTCTACTCCAATAGAGAGGGTGGTGGGTGTGAAGGGCTCATTGAGAAAATGTTGTGTTAATTTTTGCAGAGTTAAAAAAATTAAATGTATAATAACTAATCTTGTATATCAAATATTGTTTTATTTTACTATATAAAATTTAAAAATAAGCATTTGAAATTCCCATCATACATTTTTAAAATGAAATTTACTTAAGACTTGCTACATATTTGAGAAAAAATTTCATGAAAATCTTGGATAAGTTCGGTTACCTCATATTCATTAATGTCTTTGATTGCAATGTAGAACAGACCCTTAAATAGCTTTGTATCTTAATCCATAGGATTGATCCCACTCAGGAATCAACTAAAACTAGACATTGTATCCTTGTCCAAGTGAAAATCTTGTCATAACAAGAATAATGTAGAAAAAATGTTTTCATAGAACATAGATTGCATGCCATCTATGCGACCTATCTGAATGGGTATTAGAGAAAAAATTATAAACTTGCCAAGTGGCTTGTCAATTTTATGTACATGATGGCTTGGTATAACTATTCAATGCATGTGGCCCCTGTTAAAAGTCCATGAAAATCTAGTGGTTTTTTTTAATAAAATAATGCCACTATGGGCATGCATGATCCCTTTGCATTAAATCTCTAGTTCAAACAGTTCATATATCAAAGATCTTGACTTTTCTTTTTTATTTTTTTGATTGATAAATAACCTAATAACCACAAGAAAATGGTCCTGTCACCCAATGAAAAACTAAAAAATGTATTAAATAATTCTATTTTATTATTTTTTAAAATAGTATATATAATAAACTACAATGTTAAAATTTAAGCATATGATAAAATATTTTGTTTACACATTTTTCAATACAAATTAATAAATGAAGCCAATTAGAATATATACCTTCACAACATATATTAATAACATGAATATTTATATCAAAAGCATTTTAGAATAAAGTATTAGTTAAAAAAATGAGAAATATTTTTTTATTTTTTCTTAACTTCAAAATAAACCTTATTCTAATCAATTTATCACTAATTTAATATCAAACTTTGATAGTATTTTTATAATAGTTAGAAATGAGAAAAGTTGAAAGGAATAAAATGGCCTATCCAACAAAGATAGAAAAGAGGAAAATAATATAATCATACAAATGCTCTTAATAAATCTCAAAATCATACATATAAAAAAAGGATTATGTTCTTGATGAATTTGGCGAAATGAATATCTCTCAATTTTTAATATTAAGTCAAAAAAACATTCTATACATTAACACTAAACCAAAGAAACATTCTATACACCTAATCCGTATAAAAATTGAGTTTTAATTTTAAAAAAACATACACATAATCTTAACGTTTAAAAAAAAAAAAAAATTATATATAAAAACTCTTAATTCAGACTAAATCAACCAAACATAAACGAATGCGCTAACAACAATAAAACAACCCTCAATAATGGCGAGGTGTTTCCCATCTAAAACCAACCCAAATCAATAAGAATATTCGCATTGTTAAATTGGTTACCTAGAAAAGGGAGGGAAACAGCGGAATGATAGTTTTGCCTGGAACATGTTTTGTTTCGCTTGAAATTGCTCCACCTCTTGCTTTGGGGTTTTCATGAATGCAGGGATGGCGGTGACCCTTATAAATGGGGTAACTACCACTATCCCCACGCCAAAAACCCTCAACAATGGCGGCCCCGAGGATGCAGTTGCTTCGTCTGCTCTTGTTAATCGCTCTTGCCTCTCCATTTTCATGCTACGCTTTGAGATGGGTATTCATGGCTCGCCTCTTTATTACATTAATTCAGAAAAAATAAACCACATATGGCTTGTTTTGACACACAGAATGTTTTGTGCAGGGTAAATGCAGTACTAAATGCGAGTCCAAGTTCTGTAAAGGTGATCTTCAATACTTCTTCTGCCATATACATAATAATATGAATTACAGCCTATTATATATACTTATGGATGTTGTTGGCAATGGCAGAAGCATCGCTTCTAAGGTATGGGAAATACTGTGGAATATTTTACACGGGATGCCCCGGGGAAGATCCCTGTGATGGGCTTGACAGGTGCTGTATGGCTCACGACAACTGCATCGGGCAGTCCAATTACTTGAACGTCACATGCAATGAGGCCATGCTCGACTGCGTCCAGGCTTACCGAAATTCTGGAGATGCTCAATTTGCAGGCAATACCTGCGACATAGGCGATGTGGAGAATATTATTAAAGTGGCCATTAAAGCTGGTGTTTTCATTGGACATGGCATTGGCGATGGATGCAAGCCCTGCAACACCAAATTCTGCCTGCCCAACTCATCACCATTATAGACTATGATTATTTACACGAACTGAAAGAGAATGAAATTCTTGTCCTATTGTTACTCCTATTTATGTTTATAGACTAGCAATTGCACCCCAAGGCGCAATGGACGTGCAGATAGGGGAACAAAGGATTTTTAACCAGGTTTTGGTGGAAATTAAATTAAATTATAACGTTAGAGGATGACTGATGAACTAGGACAAAATAAAATCCACAGATAAATTGTAATTGTAATATGATTTTAATTGGGACCACTTCTATTGATAAAGAGATGGAAGTTTTATAGAGCTTTTATTAAAAGATCTATGTATGTATATGGATATACTCACTCCAAAAGGAAACCAAATGTGATCTAATGGACGTTTCGCATCCCACTCCAAGAACTAGTATTTAATATGGAAAATATTATACATCACTACATCTCAAGAGCTCGTTAACGTCTTGACCCTGGTATAGGATGTAGGCACATAATAATTGGAAGTCATGTTTGAGTTTAGACACTCATCTGTTTGAGTTTAGACTCTCACCAGATCAAGATTAAAATGAAGTATTAAAATAAATTCATTTAAAAGTGAATTGAAAATAATTGTTTAAAAAATATTAGAATATTATTTTTTCAAATAATCTAATTTGATTTTGAATTTGAGCTCTTTATTTAATATGCTCAACTCAATACATATTCACTAAGAAACAAAAGTATGTTAATAGAAAATTCTACGGATGGTTTTGCAATTGATCTTGATGTGTAAATATTGTTCTTTTTTAACCCTGTGAAAATTGTAAGAAGTTCCATCAAATTGGTATCTTAGTCTTTTTGTTCTGCATGAGTATTATGTTAATACAATTATTAATATATTAACAAACCTTGAAAGAAATATGTATCATTTAAATATGAAAACCTAGAGGTAATCTGACTCGTTATTATATCAAAATAATATCCATTACTAAATTTAAAATGTATGTTTGGAGGTGCAACACCCTTAGACTTTAATAGATCATTGAGGGAGTGATCCTTGTGTTATTAGTTGAGTCCCAGTTGACTCTCCTCGTCATCAGTCACCCCACGGGACTATGGATTCAAATAACAACGGATATTTTGTTCTCAAAGCAAACACTACAATTGCTCCCCTTGATGGCATATTCAAACACCACCTATGAGTCCTCCTGGTGGTGGTGATGTTGGGCATTCTTGGTGTTCAGCATAGTTCCAAAGGAAATTATCTTGGTTGGCACTTGCCATTTCTCCCTCTAGAAAATGTATAATTGATGATAAAGATAAAGAGAAGCCAACAGATGATTGGAATATTGTACCTAATATGCCAAATGCTCATGCTAAAATTGGCTAGGGGGTTGGGGAGATAAATTAGATTATCTTCCACCTCCTCCACCACTACTTGTGGTTTTTCCCATTGCTTGATATTTAATCCTAGTTTGTTTTTGCCTTTATATGGATCTATATAATTTTGTATTTACCTTTTTTGGTTAGAAATTTTATCGTGTATTAAGCTAACTTGTTAGTATTTTTTTACCTTGGCGATGTTACTATTTTGGAGTGTGATTTTATCCACTCATTATTTTATTTTGATTAGCTTTATAACATAATATATTTTGATTAACATTAGTAGTATAATTTGAAATATTACCTTACAATGAGTGATGCTAGCATTTTTGTCGACCCAAATAGGAATCAAATTGCAGTGTTAAGTGATGTTTATAGTTTTAGTGAAGGAGATGATTTAAGTTGTAATATGAATGTAGATAATAATAAGGAGGTGTTTCTGCTCAATGTTTTGATTACCATTATAGGGAGGAAAGGTGACAATAGCTAGATTAAATCTTCTAGGGATATGGATCTGAGTGGGGGTCTGTGGGGAATGATAATTGATTGGTGGTGGATCAATATCAGGTTGAGGTTTCTATTTTTAGTGATGTGGAAGGTAAAATAGATGTGTTTTTACAAGATAACTATGGTGATGGCATAGCAACAGGTTGGAGGATGAAAGGTGAAGATGAAGGCATTGCTTCTAGGGTGTTAGGGGAGGTTGAGGCTAGGGGTCATAGACCCACATTGGTAGAAGTCATGGCTTGACCTAAGCATGTTGTTCCTTAGTTGAAGTAGCCACTTGAATGAGCAAAATCAAACCCTACAGTTTATTTTTTATGAGAGGAGCTCTAAGGGGTGCTCAAAATAGAATAGTGGTTTATACATAGAGGATTTTATTGATGATGGAAATTTTACTATCAATTAATCAACCATTTCATCTATCATGAAGATCAAAGTGGAATCGTGCCAGTCTAATCATGGGGTTCTAAATGTTCAACTATAATCCTAAAGACATGAGGGTTTTTTATAAGTTCTGTAAAATAATCAATAAGTTACTAAATAAAATATATTTCATTATAATGATTAAAAATCTTATTTATCAAATTATGAATCAGTTAAGATAAGAATCTATAATCCATTCTATTCAACAAAGAAAAATTATGAGTTAGATAATCTCTTGAAAAATAAAAATTTGATTCAATAAATATTTGTATATTCAATAATATCTTGCTTCTTGTTGTAATATTCTCTAAGTTAACTTTCAAAAGACAACCAGACTTAGAAAGAAACATATTTAAGAAAAAAAGATAAGATATTCAAGCACATAACCAACAAAAGAGAAATACAATAACAAACGAACAAACTAAAGACAAGCAAAAAACTAAACTAACAAAAGAATAATAAACTATTCTAAAGCAACCAAATCTAGGCTAGAGAAACTTAGTCAAATCAAAAGACAAACCTAAAGTAAGGTAAAGCTAAGAAGTAAACAATCTAAGGCAAAATAGAAACACAAATTAATCTAATAAACTATAAAAACTATTAAATAACAAGTCTAAATTAAACCAAATAAAAAAGACTAATAATCAAAAAACTTAAACAGATTAATATTAAGATTAAACACTACAGACCTAAACCTTAAAATAGAACAAAAAGAAAGGGCTAATCAAAAGAAATAACTAATACTATCTAATCTAAAGAAAGAACTAGAATTAAACTAAGGAACTAATAAACTCTAAAATAAAAATGAAACTAAAAATAATCTAGGAAACAAACTAACAAAGAGAAATATAACTAAAATAAAGGAAACTTAAAGATAAAATTATATCAAAGTTAGAGTTAAAATAGATTACAATAAAGCGTGTGAGTCTCAAAGGAGAGTTGTCTTAGAGAAAAAAGATAACTTTATTAATAAAACCAAAATTCTTTCTTAAAAATAAGTTGAGTGACAACTTTGCAATCAAATAGATCAATGAAGTGATGCAAAATAGCGAAGTGTTCATCATTTTTCAGTTTGAATACTTAGAATCTGCACATAGAACTGTGAATAAAAATCATCAAAAGATGTTAAGCTTAGAAAACTTTATATTATCAATATTAAATGATAATAAAAAAGCTAGATATACCTATGTTGCATAAGCAATTACTCAACCATCAGATAAAGTATCATTAGGTCTATCTGCAAGAGTTGTACTATCTCAGAGAAATTGCATAGAAAGAAGAAAGATGAATGATTGACTTCACAAAATGTCTAAGTCATCAATACCTATTATTATTTTTTTATATTCAAATAAGTCTTTGATATCTTTTAATGCCTTCAAACATAGTTATAAATAAGTTATAACTAACTTTAGTTAGTTATTAGTTTATATTAACTAATTGATTTTTTTTTTAAAGTCAATTAATTATAACAATTATTGGTTAAGGATAGGTTTAACTAAGACTTAAAAATATTAATTGATCAAGATATTTAAATATAGATCAGGGGTACTAATCTTAATAGGTGGAGACCCTCATCGATTAATAAAATAATAGAATACATATTTTAACTATAAAATAGATAAATCAAAGATCAATAAAAATTTATTTATATTAATCCATAATGCATGTCAAAATAATTTAAACATATATATTTATATCAAAATTAAAATCTACTATGTTTCCCAAAATTTATCAAAATATATCAAAATTCTAAACATTAAAGTATCAATTGAGATGAAGTATCAACTAGAAGTGTAAAGTTCTATCATAAAAAGGTTCAGCATAAAAATAAAGTTTATCCTCTGGATAGACAATAATCCTATGAATCAAAAAATACTTAAATTATAAGGTTTTGTTGTGCATTAAGACAAATATTATACTCTATTTTTATTTCAGGGAACTGCATCAGTCTTGTTCCATATTTAGTTATACTATCCTCAACCTTCAATTTGATTCTCTTCAATATTTTGGCCTCCATACGAGTATCTAGCTCTAACTGAATTTTAGCTCTCTTTTCTATATTTTTTTCTCTATAGTGGGAAGGGGAGTATCCATTGTTTTTATTCTAATAGCATAGCCTCATATTCTCCAATTCAATCTATTAGATCCTATGATAGGCTCACTATGGAAAGTAGTCATACCTAATTTTTTACCTTTTATAACAAGCTCTTCGTTAGAAGGTGAAGGTTCATCTGAAAGAATAACTAAATTATTATAGTTTTTAGCATGGACTATCTCAATTTTTAACTATGTGGTCTGATTTGTAGGTAGAGGATCAATAGTTGGTTTAATTCTTTCAATATTAGCAGGTTGAAGTGGTAAGTGTTGAGGGTTACTATCCAAACAATGAAATGAATTATTTTAAGAGGGATTTTGGGCTCCAATTATATGGCCAAAGAATCCTATGTTACCCCTATAACCTCTATTTATAGGGTTGGTAGGGAAATTACTTAAGATATTCTAAAATTTAGGATTCGAGGTGTCAAAATGTATAGGCATTCTTGTTCTCGTATAGAATCTAGGACCATAATTTTTTGCACAGAAACCACCTCTAAGAAAGTTTCTATTGGGATTGAGCTAATTAGTATCACTACTATAACTTTTTCCTTCATTACTTTTAGCTAAACCAGGTTGATCCCACCCAGGCATTATGAATAAATCTGAAAATGAATCAAATTTAAAGACTGAGAACTAACAAATACCCAAAAATAAAAAAGATTAAATATCTGATATACCATCACTTCTCATAAACTAAATTGAATTTATTTCACATACTACAAATAATCTATTTGTGTTAAATTATAACTAAATTTTCAATTAATAATGACATGATTTCATCCTTGAATATCTCAATGAAATTCCAACTTTCAAATAAACTATGAACTAAACTATCTCAAATTTGATGACACAAAATTTCTAACATGAGATCATCAACTAATATATGAAAACATCACACTTATTCCAATATAATGTCTTTATATAAATTCCAAATGAGAAGTATCAAGGAACTCTAACTTCTATGCCCATTTTTAAAATAAAACCTAAAACTTAAATATTGAGATATAATTTTAATATAAATTCATTTTAATTGAATCCTTAAAATCACACTTGCAACTATAAACTGGAAGGTAGGCTCATAAATTCAAGATTTATCTATATATATATCTATTGACAATTTTTTAGCATATTACTTGCAAAATGGATGACTAAATCCATTCAAATTTCTTCTATATAAAACCAACTTGAACAAACAAAAATTGTCATTAAATAACTAAAACTTGGGCTTCAAAAACCATTATAATCTCATGAAGTCAAAGTATTTTAGAATATTTGAAGACAAACACAACATATAATACCAATTATAAATGCATAAATACTTAGAATAAATCCTTACTCCATCTATACCAAACCCTAATATGATTGTGTGATGCATTTTAATGTCCTGAGTGTATACACATATTAACCATTAATCTTTCATACTACTCCCATATATGAATACTGATATATTTTATCAAGCATGTGAACCTTTTTTGAAATTAAACCAAATTTTTATGCACCATACGAACCATGAACCAATCTATTCATATTACTAAAAATAATATTTTCATAAACGTTCCAAAATACTCTTTTCTAAAAATCTTAACAGTTTCCATATATTGAATAAAATAGAAAAGTAAAACTCAAATATCAAAAGGAAATGTCCATAGCCTTCTAAATCCCAAACAACTCAAAAATAACAACATAAACCTTAATCATCAAACATAACAATTATTCAATTTAAAAATAAGACTATCAACTCACAAATGAATACCCATTAATTCAACAGTTGAACCGACTCTAAAAAATGAAAAGAACCATCAAATCTACAAAATCACAAAGATTAAGAGAACCCATTTGATTTTCTATTTATACTGACTTATTCCAAACTATGCATGTGACTTTCCTCATCAAGATAAGGAAAAGAAATGCATGCACCATTACCATTTTATCCAAAAATATGTGAAACCAAACATACCTGAGGGTGATTCACATTATGCATTTGAAACCTAAAAATTCCAACCTTTTCTACATCTTACATCTAAATGCCTTGTATATTTTTAAGATAACTATAATATATCAGATAGAAACTATTCACATATCATTCATGCAATAAAAAATTCCAAAACTGAAAGTCATTATCCTCCAAACATGCATGCATAGAAAAGATCATTGACACTTAAAACTTTAAACAGTACGTAGTCCATTTTCTTATCTAAAGTCCTTATTTAATCATAGACAATCATTCAAAAATTATTTTTAACTTTCATTAATGCTCTTTTAGACTTAAAAACTCAAACTATAACTTATCTCTTCACTAAAATTTTCAAGTTTTCTCATAAATCATCATGATATTTTCAAAAAAAAAAATTATCAACACTACACAAACATACCTGGTAACACACCCTGAGACTTTTGTCTAATATCCTTCAAAACTTCATCACTATAACTCTAAGAACTCGATGAACTAGAGCTCCACTTATATGAGAAGTTTGTAAATAATGAGCCAAAAACCAAGAAACTCAAAACTTATATCCATCTCCTCTATGTCGTAACTAATTAAGTGAGGTGTTTAAATCTCATTGGCTCACATTAAATTGAGCATACTCTAGAAATCTTTCTAATCTATTTATCAGCAAAACTAAACTTAGTTATTGTTAGCTCCTCTGACAAACCATCCACCAACTTTTATTATTTGAGGTGATCAGTTTTGCATTAACTAACTATACCACCAAATCTTTGGCATATCCTAAAGCTTCAAGATCATGCATTTGCATTTAATTCCTATGCCAACTCACCTTGCCATGGTGTTTATCATTTGCTAATCAATCTCCAACTCATTAAGCCAATGGAATCAATAAATATGCTTCACATTCAATCCAAAGTGTTTGAAACTATAACTTATACTTAGGCAAACCAACATATTTCATGATGGACCTTATACCTTAGCAAATGTCAATAACTTAGCATCATGACCTGATGGGTCACAAATAATGTCATAAGATAGGCCCCTTGAACCATTTCAAAGATCTCAAGACAAGTGATATTGATCCTTTGAAAATATATGTGAGGATTATCCTAAGAACACCTTATGTCATTGAAATTTTAATCCAAGAACAAGTGGAGGTCAACAACTAGCTCCTTAATCAAATAAATTTATATACCCAATGAGACACAAAAGAATGCTATCATGCTTTGAGACCTATGCTCTCTTTTTGAATAATAGTTATGATCTTAGATTGATAATGATTCAGACCTAAGAAATAAAATAGGACCTAAGAACAATGATCTTAAGATATGTATTATGATAAATTAGTCACAATATCATTATGCAATAGAAAGATACCTTTGACTATACAAAACTGAACCTAAAATTTTGACAACATCACCAAATCAATTTAAGCACATCAATATTTTAAATATCCATTATACCACAAGTAGTAACTAAAATGAGCCATGAATTCGATCTTTACCTTCAAAATAGCACTTCAAATAATAGATGTTTTGATTTTCAAATATAGTGTTTTTCAAATGCAATAATCATCCATATAACAACATTATTTGCTCTGAATCAAAATCATATCATATCATCTTATGAAAAAAAATTACTATAAATCTGTTGAAACTATCAAAACTAAAAGTCCATTTATCAATTGAAATGCTATCTTAAAACTACTTTGACTGAAAAACTAAACATATTCACAACTATATATGCATATTTTAATCATTAATCCACCATGATTTTTGAAACCACATATAAATATAAATATGAATTAATTAAATAATTAATATCATTTCATAATAAAAAATAGGCATCTAAAAATATTATTAAACAACCAAGTCCTCGACATAGTTTTAAATTTCAAGACAGGGTCATCCTATGGTAGGAAGTATTGGTTTTTTGAAAAATTTAGGGGGTGTAAAAAATAAGCATAACACTGGCGACCTTGCTAATCAACTTTATGTAATAAAATTCAGTAGAAATAAATTGTTTATTATAAAATAAAATTCTCTTAAGAGTGTGATCTAGGAAAATTATTTGTCAAGTAGCTAAGCATGAACCTCGTTAAATAATGATTTTTCGGTAAGAGATGGATTGTTTGGATAGCATGACACAAAGAAAGGGAATTGAATAATAGGAAAGTTTGAGATAAATGCACAATTAAATACAAATACCTTAAACACAAAATCTAAAA
Source organism: Torreya grandis (assembly GCA_037957365.1). NCBI lineage: Eukaryota > Viridiplantae > Streptophyta > Pinopsida > Cupressales > Taxaceae > Torreya > Torreya grandis. The sequence goes on along the minus strand of JARHVA010000082.1, from coordinate 8,439,514 downwards.
ATTAAGTAACACTTTAAAAACTAAATACAACTCAATATATATTATGTATTTATTACAAAAAACTAAATTTATAAGAATAATTTTTAAAAATGAATGGTGATTATAGAAAATTTATATCTTTCTTGTATTCTTCCTTCACAATGTGACATTTTTCCATCTGTAACTTTTCATTAATCATCAAAATCAAAGTATAGCAAAGACAAACTATAAACCAAAAGGAACAACAAGCTGAAAGGGGAGAAACAGAAAAGTAAAAGAAAAGAAAGAAAAAAATTAAAAAAATAAAAAAGAAAGAAGAAAATAAAGCAAAAAAACAAACTAAAAGATAACTAATCATGGAATGATTTTAAGTGATGGTTGTTAACTAAGTAATGCAACCAATTTCTTTCAATATCTTCAAGATGAAATGCATTATTTGTAAGAACTATGGCAATTATATAAGTTCCAAGCCATAAAGAATCAAATTTATGATGATTTATAAGATCCTTGTGGGATTTATCCCAATATAAGACTAAATCACCAACATTAAACTTTTTTAAGAAACCTTTTATCGAAAAACTTCTTTAATTTTTGTTTAGCTCTTTCTAATTTTTTTAAGGCTGTTGCTTTGGATTTGTCAAGATCTACTAAATCTTGTAATCTTTATTCAATTAAATTTATATCTTCAACTACATATTATAAAGCAGTCTTAGCTAAGAAAATCTAAAGTTTTATTAAATCATCAAACCCATATGCTAACATAAATGGTGAATAAGCAGTTGCTACTTTGACAATAGTCCTATCCATCCATAAAGCTTCAAAAAATTTGAGATGCTAATTCTTTTTGTTATCACAAACTAGTTTCTTCATAATAAAAAATAGATTTTTATTTGTGGACTCAGATTTTCCATTTCCTTACAAATAATACTTAGATGAATGACTATCAATAATAGAGTATTTTCTTAAGAATTATAGAATTCATTTGAAACAAATTGAGGTCTATTATCAAAAATAATTTTGTATGGAACTCCAAATCTTAAAAAAAATATTTTTTTAAGAAAGAGATTGCGTCACTTGTTATCAAACTCTTAAGTGCTTTAAATTTAGGTCATTTAGTGAAATAATCTATGGCTGTCAAAATATATCTATAATCTGCAAATGAAAGTGAATGAATATTCAAAATAAAGTCAATGTCTCATTTTTTTAAAAGTTTTTCAAGAATAACAAGGTTTAAAGGCATTGGAGACAGTTTATCTCTTCCAACAAATAATTGACAACGCATGCAAGAACAAACTAATTTATAATCATCTTGAAATAAAGTAGACCAATAATAACCTGCTCTCAAAATATTATAAGTAGTTTTCACAACATAGTATCCACCACAATTACCTTTATGACAGCCCATAATAACCTTTTGAGTTTGATTATGTGTAAGACATCTCAACAAAACTCCATCTCTATTATGATAGAACAAGAAATTTTTTAATAAGCAAAAATTTGATACTTTTAGTCTTAAAGAACGTCTTTATTTTTTTATCTAAGTTATTACAACAAGACTGATTTTGAAACTAATAAACTAAGTTATGATACCAATTTTCTTCAGCTAATAAATATTTTAGGACAAAATACTTCAAAAAAAGAAAAGTTTGTAGTAGGTTCAATCTCAGTTAGATTTAGATTGGAGGCATAAACAGCAAGCTTGTCAATGTTAATGTTGAAATATCTAAGAATATATGTAATTTTAAATGCCTCATAATGGTCAAGTAATGACCAAAATTTTTATGTGTAATGGTGTAGATGAGTTTGATTAGTCTTATAAATCTTACAATCTTGTCTAACAACTAACTCTGAATCTCTAAAAACTTTTAAATGCTTAATTTTTAATTCTATTGCTTTTTCTAATCATGAACATAATGATTTAAATTTTGTTGTATTGTTAGTATTTTCAAAAGATAATTTGAAGGCATAGCAAAAAAAATTACCAATAGAAGAAATCAAATAAATTCTAGCACCATTACCTTGTTGAGAGCAAGCTCCATCAAAGTAAAGTGACCATAAAATATTCTTTTTAACTATTTCTTCATGATAATTTTTTGATTCATCTAAATTCAATAATTCATAAGTCCCAATTCCAGTTTTAATGTAAGAAATAATAGAAGAAGAAGGTGATTCAATAGGCGTACTAGAAAAATCTTCCTTTTTAATGAATGCAATTTTATTATTTACAGGAATTCATATTATATCTTTCCCAATAAAATCTCCAATTACTTTAGGCCAATCCATTTCTAAAAAAATTGCATAATTAATAATAATATCCAATATTTGAATATTAGTCATGCATATAATATGTTCATCTTGCATAGTTTTAATAACTATGTCATGAAACTTACCATAATTTTTTGCTTATCCAGCATCAAAATCAATAAGCTTCATATTATTTGCTTCATAAGATATACCTAATTGGTCTACAATGGACTTAGGTATAATATTCTTTGAGGCACCTATATCTAAGATATAATTATAAATTATCTTATTTGCAATCTTAACTGTGACATAAAAATGAGGAATGTAATTAGTAAGAGGGTCAAAATATTGACCATAAGTATGTTCATAATTGCTTTCTTCTTACAAGCTTACATCAGTTCTAGGATTTTTTATAGCTTCATTAATCTTATCAAGTTGTCTCAAAAGACTAGATGTCTATAGTAAAAAAATTCTATCCTTAATTGTTGATAAAACATCAATTATATTATAAGTTTTAGCATCAATTTATCTAAAATTCTTAGATTTATAATACTGATATTGACTGTTATTATACTCAGTTAAGAAAATAATTTTTTTAAGTAGTATTATCATTTGATTTATTAGCATTATTCTAAGCTAATTTTTCTTTATCGATTTTTTCTTTATCATTAGAATAAAGTTTATCATTTGTTGTTTTATTTTTCTGAGGGGAACTAGAATCTTTATTCCTAGTATTTATAACATAAATATTTTCATTTTATGATGGATCATCCAAAGTGTTTATATTATACACTAGATCTTCAGATATTTCATCTTTCCTATGAAGAAACTTCTTGAATTTAGAAATAGAAAGACATGTGTCTAGATTATGATCAAGTTCACAAACATTACAGTAATAAGAAATATCATCATTTTTATCTTTTTTACTATTTATATTTAATGAGTAAGGTTTATCATTAAGATGTCTTTTAACAATAACTAGCTCATTTCCTAGACTTTATATGGCTTTTAAAAAATTTAAATTATATGAATTTAATCCTATGGATGACCTATTTTTAAAACTAATATGTTTAATCTTCTTTTCATATTCAATACAGAAACCAAAAGTTTTACTATATTCTATAATGTCTTTATCTTCTAAAGCCATTTTATATTTTAAAGGTAAGTATTGCTAAAATAATGTTTAGATAACTTCTTAGAAGGTCTAAGATCATGTGAGATATTTTGATCTATTTTAGTGAATCTAGAAACAAAATGATAAATAATCTCTCCTGGATCAATGGAAAAATTTACAAAGTCGTTGACTAGATCAAAATCTTCTTTAGTTTTTACAAATGATAACTCCAGCCAATCTTTAACATCTCTCCAAGTGTCAATAACTTTAACAGGAAGACTAACAAATGCATGATAAGCTTTCCCTCTAATGTTTGGGAAAAAACTCTTAAAAAATCTTTTTATTAGTTATTCTAAGAGTAACACAAACTAATCTAAAAACTTCTAAGTGATCTTCTTAAGATTCTCTAGTAGCACCAAAAAAAATTGGTATATTTAATCATTTAAGAGAATGTAAATTCCTAAGATGATTCTCAACATTAATTAGATTAATATAAATCCATGGTGTTATAGCTATCTAATGCTCTTCCTCAGCTTCTACTTCATCTTCACCTTCAGTGAGATCATCTTGTTCTCTATTATTTTGCAACTTGTGAATCAAATCCTCTAGTCTTAACTCTACTATTGGTTGTTCTACCTCACATGTCATGCATGTGTCCCTTTATTTTAATTTAAAATATAGACTAAATTTAAAATTTACCAAATTTGTAAAGTGTGAGTTGCATAAGTATCCCTTTATTTTATATAAAAAATATTTTCCCTTACTTGTGTCGGTCTATTGATCTACCTCACATGTCATGCATGTGTCTTAAATATGGTATCCATTTATGATTTGACACATGGTTTTTTTTTTATACATGCTTTAATAATGTGACATGTTTTCATTCCATTTTTAAATACTTCCTTTTTTGAACATTAATTATTTGTTCATAAAATATTTCCTTTTTGGGATCTGCATGATATTATTTTAGTCTTTTTATTAATTTCCTTATCATATTGGTCACCATGAATTTCTGGTCAACTCTCATTTCTTTGTTTGAGCCTCTTTCTAACTAGATTGATTTACAAAGTTATCATAGATCCCTCTCATGAACCCATTCTAACCTTGTTATTGATAGTGGTACTAAAATATTCACTCTACTACATCATTTTATCTCTTGTGATTATAATTATGTTACACTCTCCTAGTTATATCTTGTACCATTACTAAACCTAAAAAAATAAAACTAAACTCTACTTTGTGTTATACAACACTTATTTACGCAAGGTTTACTTAATTGAGAATATGGATGGTATAGCTTGAGCCTAGTGCCATTTTTTCTTTATAAGATTATATTTCCTTGGAAAGCTCTTAGTATTATAGTACCTTGCTCAGATAATTGATGAATTATATAAGGACCTTTCCACCTAATCTACAATTTACTTAGATGTGCCCTAAACCTAATTTCATATAACAAGACCATATGTTCAAGTTGGAACTCTTTGGATCAAATATTGTGAGTGTGTCATGCTTTTTGAATTCACTTATGTACCTCCTTATTCCAATTCATTAATTTTCTTATTTTTTCCATGTGGCTTAACTCTAACAAGCATTTTTGTAAGGACTTTTTATCATCCAACTATGTTATCATTGCAATTCACATGCCGGGTAAAAGCTACTTCATTGACATCATAGCTTCTAATCTATAAACTAGTTGAAATGGATTATATCTAGTCATATGCTTATAATTTGTTCTATAGGTCCAAAATAATTTCAAAATGCCATCTTCTTAGTCATCTCTCTATACATTATAGAGCTTAGTAAACATATTTTCATTTTTCCTTCCTAAAGATCCTCCATTTTTCATAGTACCCCATCCATTATGTCCTCAATATTTATATTACTATCAAAATAGTCTCCATGGTCCTCTATTTTCTCCACCCTAATTGTTGTTTCCTTAACCTCAGCTTTAACTGGAAACTGAGTTTGATCTATAAAAAATTGAATCTTATTTGTGAATTTCCACAACAAACCACATAGCTTTACCACATTACTAAAACTAAAAATTCATTTTATTTATAACATCATAGAATCAGTGATCATATTTCCATGTGGATTCTCTTAGTTTTTGTCATATTTCCTTCATCTTTTGGATAGTTTGATTGGCACACTTATACATTTTAAATTCTCCTATTAATTTATTTTTACATCAATTAAGGTCAAGTTAGTATAGTTATTATTGAATATGAACTCTAGATATCTATCATTCAAGCATCCTATAAGCTAACACCTCTTATTCTCATCTACAGTGACACCCATTATCCTTCCACTTCATTTCACAGGTCACTAAATATTACTCAAGGTTAACTTACCCATCATATGGTAGCAACATGAAAAGTTCTCTAATAGGAAGTGCCATAGTTCCTAAAATCAAACCACTTACAACTAATTTAGTGAATGTTTGCATTAGTATATGTGAAATAGCTATGATGTTGATTAGTATATTAAGTTCACTAAGATCAACTGATGTGTTGGCCTCAACTTCAAATTTCTCCTTATGTCTCTCCAAAACTCTTTTAAATTATTTAAACCACTTCCCAACAATTGTTAACTCCTTAAATAATTAGTGTTTACTAATCCCTAAATTTAAATTATGCATATGGGATTCATCCTATTACATTGAATTAATTATCCTTGGGGTGTCTATAATAACCACTTTTGAACCTAACTTGAAATGTGTTTCATCAAATAACTTCAAAAAGATTATCCTTCCCATTATAAGTATAATTGTTTCCTCTATATCTTCTCACCAAACCTACTACTTATTAGTTATAATTACTCTTCAAATTCATGTTTGATGCCTCTCCATTCTCCTTTATGTTTTACTTCTAGTCCGATCTCTAATTATTAGTTGTTCCCTACATTCTATCTAGTTTGTGTGTTCCCTTTTATCTCTTTCAAATCCTTCTGAGCATCAAACTTGGTCTCTTCTTCTATAGGTATATTTCCTCCCATTAATTTCAAAGTATCTCTATGATTACTACTTTCAACTACCTTCATCCCTTCATATTTTACAAAATATTTTCTTATTTCATCATTTTTATCGTCACAAATCTCATTGAATCCCCAAAATATTTTTATCATCTTTTGCCTTCTAATACATCATTATAGATTCATTTAATTGATGTAGTATCCAAGGTTTATTTCTTATTCATCCATCCTCCTCTAATTTTCATCCCCATGCTACCTTTACTTGACTATTTTATGTTAGCTATAATTGGCACAGTGACATTTTCCACAACCAATGTTTTCAACAATACATAAAAACTCTTAAAAATTTTACCTTTGAATCCCCTTGAAAAAAAATCATACATAGATAAAAATGAAATGTACCTATCCACAAAAAATTAAGCAATGTACCCATCAATGGTAATCTTCACCTAATGATAAATTGTAAGGGTTATCCCAATGACTAGGTTACACAACTATTCCAACATTTCTTCACTCCAAATAAAATATTTTGTTCTACATTACCTGAAGCAATAGTATTTGATCCTATATATCCATGGTTCTCACAACTCAAAAAACTTGCACTAGAATATTTCATATATTTCTCTATATATATGGGTAGAAATGATCTCTTTTTCATACACTCCTAGCTTAATATTTTTAATTCATCAAACACATTTATCCTCAAGTCTAACTAATTATCTAGGTCCTTATGATTAGGCAATGATATTAACATTATAAGGTCCCAGTAATGAAACCTTATTTAGAAATAATCCTTTTTTTTACTCATTAGGACATGTTAATTATTGTAGTCTTATAGATTGCAATGAAACTCACCATATGTTAATAACTTAAACCAAAACATAGCTAAAAGAGAATACATATAAATATCTTAAATTTTTCAAGGTTAGCTACATATTAAACATCGTACATATCAATATATTTACATTAAGTTTATTTACACACCATGTTCATCATTATAAGTACATATAAAAAAATTATACTAACATAAAGTATGAAGATATATTAGTTCTCAAAGAGACTCAACATTAATCACACAACAAATTTAACTATTCATAAACCAAAGACTTATCTTGAATAATAAACTATTTAGGACAGCTAACCATATTATTCTACCCCTATTGGGTATATATATACTTTGAAGAGAACATGACTCTTCACTTCCTTGACCTTTCATTTCTTGTTATTCTCAATTCAAAGTAGACTTTCCATATTCTAATATTTAAATTAACTTATATGAACAATTATACATACAAACTTGTGAATGTGTCATACATTCACATTTATATAAAACATATTTTAAATACACATTACACTCTTATAATAACATGTGGAAGTGAAGGCACTATTATAATAATTTACATACGTTGGTTTGAGTGATATACAAGAGGGATTGCCATCAACATGAGGTGTTAACCATCATATGGATATGATTCTAAGGGCATGTTTGCCAAAAAATGTTGAATACTAGATGATGCTTAAGGAGAGTGAAGAAGTAAAAAGTAATGTGTGGGAGCTATTGAATATGGAATTAGTAATGGAAAGTTTGATCCAATGTGCAATAGTATTGGCTCCAAATAAATGAGGATAATGGCTCATGTACTAGATTCAATGGTTTTCAACAAGATCACAATCAATTATATGGTTTGAGTTATCTACAAGAGGGATTTCCATCAGCATAAGGTATCAACCATTATATAGATATGATTCTAAGGATGTGTTTGCCAAAAATTTCTGCATACTAGATGATACCTAAGTTGATTGAATAAGTACAAAGGAAAGTGTGGGAGTTGTTGAATAGGGCACTGATAATGTAAAGTTTGATCCTGTGTACAATAGTATTTGCTTCAAACAAAGGAGGATATTGTCTCATTTACATATATTCAATGGCTATCAACAAGATCATAATCAATTATATGTTTCCCTTTTTACACATGGATGATTTTATGGACTACTTAGCAGTGCAAATTAATTCATCAAAATTCATCTAAAAAATGGATATCATGAGATCAAAATAAGGGAAGGAGATGAATAGATGACAACATTCAAGATATGTGAATGGATAGTGATATCATTTAAATTTATAAGTGTGCCAAGTAAATTCATGAGATTAATGAGTTAAGTGATATATTTTTATGAAAGTATCTCATTTTATATTTGGATGATGTTTTGGTTTTCATCAAGATGAAGGGGAAACACCTAGTGCATTTTTGGATTGTGTAGCAGATGTTACATAGGTAGAAATTGATGATAAATGAGAAGTGTAGCTCTATGAAGATGAAATTAATATACTTAAGTGGTGTTTTTAATATCCAAATAAGATTTGAAAATGGATACTAAAAAAGTATGCATGCTAGTGGAGTGGTCAACACTAAAGAGCGCATTCAAGGCATGAAGTTTTCAAGTTCTTAGATTTTATAATAATTTAATCAAAGACCATTTCATGACTTTTGAAGTTATCACAAAGGAATTTCAAGGAGTTTACAAGGCATTTTCTTGAACCAATTAATCTAAGCATTAAATAAGAAGGTTACTAAGATGCTAATGCTGACATTGCCATATTTAAACAAAGTATTCCAAGTGGATTTCAATGTGAGTTGCACAAAATTAGAGAAATATTATGTCAAAAATGGAGACTAGTCACATACTTCAGTGAGAATTTAAATAATCAAAGAATAAATTATCATTCTATGACCATTATTTTTATGTTATTATAAAAGCACTAAAAATTTGATGCATTATTTGTTTTCCAAAGGAGTTTTTGTTGTTTACGAACCATCAAACATTATAGTTCATCATTAGCCAATGGTAGTTAAAATAGTGACACATGAAGTGGGTAGAGTTCCTATAGAGCTACACATCTACTTTGGAAAAATATGAACAATAAATCAAACAAGATTTTTGGCATGCTAAGTAGGAGAGATAGTGTTGAATAAGATATCAATATGGTTCATGGATTTTGACACCATGAAGTAGGTATATGCCAAATACAAATATTTTTTATTTGTGGAGATCATGTGCAGAGCCCATGAATGTGAATGAAATGTCTTTATTGTATTAATTCATACATGAAGGAAATCTATTCAGAGTGTAGTGTTGAATACCCAGGGGGTCAATGCACAAGAACCTAATAAAGGAGAAGCATAGTCCAAAGGGCATACAAGAACATGTTGGTTATAATAAAATAATGGCACAATTTACTAAAGGTTGTTATTCATTGAGAATGGGTAAAAAAAATGTGTGTGAATATGTGTAAAGTTTTTAAGTTTTCCAATTGTAAAAGGTGAATATATATAACACATGATTGTACCAACCATTTTCTATTCCAAAGAATCATGGGATGACATTAGCATGGATGTTTTATAGGATTATCAATAATTCAAAAAGGAAATGATTCCATATTTCTTATGATGGATAAATTCTTGAAAATGATACATTTTATTATATGCAATAAGATAAGTGATGTGATTAACATAGCCAACTTTCTCTTCAAAAAGGTGGTCATAATACAAGGATAGCCATGAAACATAATTTTTTACTAAGCTATGAATTTGTTAGGCCGTTTATAGCTTACATTGTAGAAGAAGTTTGAAATGAATCTAAATTTTAGTTCAATTTACCATTCATACATGAATGGACAAATCAAAGTGGTAAACATAAGATTTGGATTTATTTTCTAGGATGTTTAGTTGGAGAAAATCTAAATCAATGAGATATTATGTTGGCACAAGCTGAATTTGCGTACAATAATTCAGTGAACAGGAGCTCTAGGATAACACATTTTCTAGTGGTAAATGGGAGTAGTCCAAGAGGATTTGTAGAGTTGAGAAACATCAATGAGGTACATGGAATGATAATATAAGATCAATACTATCTAGATTATATGCATGAGTTACACCAAGAGGTGTAAAGAAGACTGAAATGGTGCAGGTTGTAGTATAATCAATGCACAAACAAGAAGTGCAAGAATAATGAGTTCAAAGTAAGAAACCTAATTTTATCACATTTTCAAAAGGAACATTTTACAAAAGGAACATACAAAAAACTAAAGATGAAGAAGATAGGACCATCTAAATTCTTGTACAAATTATTAGTGAATGTTTATGAGATTGAGTTAACAAAAGGATGGGCATATCACCCATCTTCAATGTGGAAGATTCATCTAAGTTCCATAAAGGAGTAGAGAGAGAGAAGAGGTAGAGGAAATGAAGGTGATATTATTTGATTGGAAGGCATAAATGCTAGAGAAAGATGACCAAATAAAGGCCATATTAGACTCTACAATGGTGAAAGAAACATGTGGTTTAAGGAATAAAATTAATACCTAGTAAAGTGGAATAAGTGTGCAATGGAAGAATCCACGTGGTTTGATGTCACAAATATTGGTTTTTATGGATATATTTTCAAGGAGTTCAACTTGTGAGTTGGATCTCACATTTTTAGTTACCTGGGTCTTTGATGTAGGAGCATCCCAAGCATAGAGGCAATTATGAATCACCAAGGATAGACCATTCTAATTTCAAAAATGAATGCATGGTGAATAAATGTGATATCATTTGTGGCATTTAGGTTAACAAGGAGAAATAATTTTCCATTGCAATCGCATATTCAAAATTCTTGCAAAGGATTTGAGCATGGGTGCACCATGAGGGAAACCCTATGGTGCGGCACAAAACATCACAAGAAATTGGCATGAAAGGGACAAGAAACCATATACATGGGTTAAATATCTTCATGTCGAGCATTCAACCCTAAGTCAAATAGGTTCATCCTAACATGTAGTTAAGATTTAAGTAACAAAATTTTGTAGGTATTTCTAAAACTAGAGTATACATGTAGACCTATATAGATCTAACACCCAATATGTAATATGTAATTGAATACAACTGCCAGTGATTACTTTGAAGTAAAGGTAAGAAAGCTTTTAAATTCATAGTATCCTACATGGATTGACATGACATCTCTAGAAGTTTTTACAAAGGTGCATAGGTTCTCATTTGAAACATTGGTGAAGCAAATGTCATGAGGGCTTAGTTGAGGGGAAATTATTTTTGATCACATAACAAGGAGAAATAAGCTTGATTAAAAGGCATGTAGCCTTAGAGCATTGAATGGAGATATATAGATCTCTAATTCTATATGTAAATCTTGTATGTTTTAGCTCATAGCCTTTAAAATCCTATAGCTTATGCTTTAGGATAAATCTTATGTAATATTTGTTTTGATATTAATATCTAGAATCAAAGCTTGTGTTTGTTTCTAGTTATGTTTTACGTGGAAAGAAGCAAATATGTTCGCTTGAGTTATTGGTGTAAGCCATCCCTTCATTCGGAACCCTTACCATGACTACATCATATTTTAATTAGACATAGTAGAACATACTCAGTGGCATAGTACATAGAGTATTCATTGGCCAAATCTACCTTAAGAATATTTAATGGTAGTAGAGAAGGAGTTGAATATATCCCTACATAACCAACATTCTAAATTTCACACAAAGATTTATCACTACTTCTATGTCACTACTATAATATTATAATCCCAAGATTCCTCACCAAGTGTGTTTGTTTCAACACTCAGTAATTTTAGACTCTCATATTATTCATTGTGTGTCCAATCCTCTTATCTATGCTTCCTTACTATTTCCACCCACTAGGGTAAATATAATTTCTTGTTTGTGTACTTTTTTCATAGATATTCCTTATACATCTTTTTTTATCATTTAATTTAGTGTCATTATACCCTAGTGTCACAATTTGGTATAACAGTGGATTTCACTTCTTTTATATTATGTTGTTCCCTTTACGACAATCCTTTGGACTAAAAGTCTTAGACCTTTGAAGAAATGGATTAAGATTATATTAAGTTTGTTTTGCATTTGGTCTTAGGATTATATACCATGGCATATCCTATGTGATAATTTTCAACTATCTCTTAATGATCTTACCTCAAATTCTAATGTGAAAAAAGCTTTCTTAGATGAGCACCTTCATAAATTTAGAGTTCAAACGCCTACCAGATGGTGTATTTATTGGAAGGGACCTATCAAAACTCCCTTGCACTAAATCAACCTCAACTTTTTTATAAGTTTATCTCCCCTCAATGCATTCAAATTAATTCTTTGAATGCTCTCTACAAAGTTGATTCTTCCACAATGATTTGGAGATTAAGGTTTGACAAAATTTGTAAAGTAGTTATTGAACCCAAACATGCTCATTTCCTATGGTGTGTTTTACATCAAGATCTTCCTATTATAACAAACTTATTCATATGGGTGTATTTAATCCCTTATGCCCTTAAGACTCTTAAGCATCTTTTTTGGTTTTACAAGCATGCTCAGTCACCCTAGAAATGGATACATGCCCTTTTTCAACCATTTCATCTAGAGTAATTTTTTCATGAAAAATGGTGCTCTTGGGGATTTGACCATATTACCTACCCAATAATGTTAAATATGATATATATTTCATTATCAGGTATTTTTTCATTTATGGAAAGAAATTAATAATGTTATATAGTTTTAGATGGTTATTTTTTTGTAGTACTAACAAATTTCAAGTCATATCAAATGTCCTGCTACAGATTCAATTTCAAGCAAAGAAGGTCCACCTAGAGGTGGAGCATCTCTAGATTTTATTGGACTTTTGGGGAAGTGCCCCTTGTACAATGAGTTGGGTCCCCTGCCCCCTCCCCAATTCTTATCACTAATGGTCTTCCTCTTAGGGCCATGGTGGTTTTGAAGGTCATGGTAGGCACCATTCATGTAATAGGTGTTGAAGTGGCTCATTTTGGTTGCGATGACCCTCACCAATGCACAATGCTCATGGTCTTGGGTTTGAACATGCTATGGGTGGAGGGCTCCACAACAAATAAATTTTCTTTAACTTGTGTTGTATGTTTCCCTACCTAGGAAAGAGTTAGTGGATGAAGAAAATAAACATAAGAAAAATGACAGTTGGAAGCCAGTACTTGATCTCGTGGATCCATCCGCTAGTGGTAGCCACGAGTAGGGAAAATTTCCTAATGATCCTTTGCCTCTCCCAATTTTTCTTATTGCTCCTATTGTGTAGTCATTGTGTTATGTCATTCTAGTGTCATTTGGGCTTTATCTCATGTTTATTTTTATATTTGTTTAAACCTTTTTTGATTGAAAAGTAGTTGTTTCAAAAAAATTGAACCTTTTATAAGTTAAAGTAGATTTTGTTTCAATCCTTAGAATTGATTTGAAATGAGTTTGATACCATATCACTTATTTTCTTGTAAGAATAATATATATAATTTGTATTAGTAATAGAAATCGCTTTATAATTAAAACCTTTGGAAATAGTTTTGTGCATACCGATTATTGATAGTTAAAAATGGAAAAGGAAGATTTGAACATATGCACTCATCACACTATAAAAATAGAAAAAATCAAAGTACTAAAACCACACAAATATTCTTTAAAAATATTAAGATCATATAAAATATAAATGTTAAGATCATACAAACACTCTTAAAGAAACCCAAATAAACACTCCTCACATAAGATAAAAGAAACCCAAATATACTTTGAAGAAGAAAGAAAAAAAAGGAGAAAAGAAAGTTTCGAGTTATTGAAGTTGACCAAACGATTAAAGAATGCTTAAGTTAGGCCAGATCACCCGTACATAAACGAATGTGCTAACACAAATGAAGCAAAACTAAATAAAGCCCTCGAGCCATTCTTAGATGTTTTCCATCTAAAACCAACAAAAACAATAATAAAAATTATTCGCATTGTTAAATTGGTTACGTAGAAAAAGGAGGGAAACAGCAGAATGATAGTTTTGCCTGCAATATCTTTTGTTTTGCTTGAAATTACTCCAACTCGTGGTTTGTCGTTTTCATGAATACAGAAATGGCAGTGATCCTTATAATTGAGGTAGTTACCATTATTCCCACACCCAAATCCTTCAAACATGGCGGCCCTGTGGATGCAGTTGATTCATCTGCTCTTCTTAATCGCTTTTGCCTCTCCATTTTCATGCTACGCTTTTACATGGGTATTCATCTCTCGCCTCTTTATTATATTTCAGAAAAAAAATAACCAAATATTGCTTTTTTGACACACAATGATTTTGTGCAGGGTAAATGCAGTACTAAATGCGAATCCAAGTTCTGTAAAGGTGATCATCACTATTTCTTCTGCCATATACATAATAATATGAATTACAGCCTATTATAAATACTCATGGATGTTGTTGGCAATGGCAGAAGCATCGCTTCTAAGGTATGGGAAATACTGTGGAATATTTTACACGGGATGCCCGGGGGAAGATCCCTGTGATGGGCTTGACAGTTGCTGTATGGCTCACGACAACTGCATCGGGCGGTCCAATTACTTGAACGTCACATGCAATGAGGCCCTGCTCGACTGCATCCGTGCTTATCGAAACTCTGGAGATGCTCAGTTTGCAGGCAATACCTGCGACATAGGCGATGTGGAGAATATCATTAATGTGGCCATTACAGCTGGTGTTTCGATTGGACAAGGAATTGGCGATGGAGCCAAGCTCTGCAATACCAAATTCAATCTGCCCAGCCAAGCTCTGCAACACCATATTCTGCCTGCTCAACTCATGACTATTATAGAATATGATTATTTCCATTAACTCCGCACAGAAAGGAATTCCATTCCCATTCCTATTCCTATTGATGTTTATGTTTATACAATATTATTCCTATAAATTATTACGTTAAGAAAAGAAATAGACACACTTGCTTTAAAAAACAGTCTTAGAATGGGTGCAAGGGTGTGGGTTGATGGTAGGGCTCAAGTATTTTGTCAATTTTTATTTAGGGTTTAATTTTTTAGGTTTGAAGGGATTGGTTATTTTACATTTATATGATTAATTATGATTAATAATAGCTAAGGGTGCAAGAGTGTGACTTGATGACAGGACTTAAGTGTTTTATCAATTCTTATTTAAAATCTAATTTTTTCAAGTTTAAAAAGATTAATTACTTTTACATTTACACAACCAATTAAAAGTAATAATAACCTCAACTCCATTTCATCAAACATTACCAATTCCTTTAAATATCCACCAAAAAAAATTATAATCTGAAAAAATATCTACTAATCCTCATGTACCTCTTGGTATTGAATAGATTTAATGAGACATGTTTTAAACACTCTAAACTTGTGAAGGTGAAAAAGAAATAAATTCAAACCTTGGGAACTCAAGATTCTAACTTTTGAAAACTATTAAAAGACTAAATGAGCACCAGAAATAATAGAAAACTCTCGTAATACTAATTGCCATGAATGTAAAAGTTATGATATGGTGTCACATAGATAAAGAAATGTAATGAGTTTGTCTTGAGTGCCTCATTGTAAACTTGAACCAAGTTCAGCCAAACAAAATTTGATATAGTTTTGGTAAATTCATAAGGAAAACTATTAATTTTAAAAGCTTTATTATTAATTATATTTTTCAGCTCTTCATGAGATTGCTGAAAATCTGTTAGGAAATAAAAGTTAAGTTTATAAGGGATGACAACAAAACATTTTTTTAAGACTTGAGGGTTAAAGCAAAAGATTCTCTAAATAACTTTTTTAAAAACATATATATAGAATTAAATTTTTTTTTTGGAAAAAATATGGTTGCATTGTGTTTTTTTATTATATAATTTAATATTTTATTAATTTAAATTAAGTTTTTAAAAAAGAAATTAGAACTGCTTATAACTTTTTTATGTTAAAAATTACGACACATCAATATTCTTTAGCTTTTAAGCTTCACTTTCAAAAAGAACCGAGTACAAGGGAATTTTCGTAACCCATCTAATCCAGCCGAAATGTGATAGGGTTGTATGATATGGTGTTTATATTAATAGATATAAAAATGCAAAGATATGAAATTTAGCATTAAAATTCATGAAGCAGGTTAGTGGGTGAAAATGAAAAAATGGATTATGGATATGCTTCCTTCCTTTACTCCTATCAGTGATAAATGTTTAATAATGTTTTGTATATTTTTATTAAGTTAATAATGATTTAGATCTAATTATGATATTGATGATTTATAAATAAAAATATTGTATATAATGAAATATTTTACAAAAACATAACATCTAAATAATATATGTATAAATATCTGAAAAAAATTTCAATTTATTAGTCAATCATTAAATTGTATGTTTTTAGGATGTTTGTGTACTTTTTTATTATTTTTTAAATTATGTGTTATTAAATGATTGTATAATTGCATTTGTCTTCGTGCCTTCTTTTAATAGCATCCAATTGTTATCTTCCTCCCCACCTAAGTTCACTCGCAAATTTTGAGCTCTGCCTCCAAGTTTGGTTTCACTTTTCCTTGATTTCTAAAAATGTGTATCAATGCTTTGGGCATCTCCAAAGAGCCAATGTTTGATCCTTGAAGGGAGGTTTCAGGGATTTTATTCCCTCACCTCATATTACCCTTATCTCACTTTTTTATTTTCATGTTGTTTGATGTTGGTTTGTACTCCAATATGTTTCTAATTTGAATTCAATTCATCTTTAAATACACAAACATCTAGTGCATTTAGGCATCTAAAAATCATATAGAAATAATCTCAAAAACATCTTGTATTTCATAAGATATTCATTGAGTGTTTATGATTGCATTTAGATAAATTAAGGAATCATTAGAGAATTCACTATAGCACTAAAGTTCATATTAGTGACACATTTCACTACATTGCTTTGCATGGCCGATGACATTATAAAAATATCTAAGAATTATTTTTGGTATTGATACACCATTTATGGACCTAAAAAATAAATATGGATCGGATCTATTTTCCTTATAGCTATCAAATCTAGCTACCCAATTACAAAAATAAGAAGTTCATTTTTCCAATGAAATGTGTCAAGGTATTATAGAAAATTAAGGTTTTTGGAGTCCCAAATCTAACAAACATACTCGTTAAAACATAATTTTCCTACGTAAAATTTCCCAAGAATAGAAATTGATGGTTTGGACATGTACAAAGTGGAAGTTAACAATTTTTACATCATTCTATGATTTTTTCAATTTGTTTAGGTCATCCTCTTATCAATGCCAAGCATTGTTTCCCACTATCAGATTCTAAAAAATGTCACTTACATGGTCCTTAAGACCAGTGTATGTGGTTCTTAAAAACCACGTATGTGGTTCTTAAAAACCACGTATGTGGTTCTTAAAAACCACATATGTGGTTCTATGACACAAGCTTAGTATTATCGAGTCAAAATAGTGTATGTGGTTATGTTGTTTGAAAACCAAATAAAAATTATTGATGCCATTCATTTGGCATCAATGAAAATCATGAGCAAAGGATAGCACAAGCAAATACATACTTGAGTGAGACTGGGGCAACCAAATTCAATCATGTCATGCTGAAAGAAATGTATGCAAATGCATTTTAGTGCAGTTAGAAACTAAATTAGTTAATTTTGTTGTATTTTTATTGATTTTTTTCAGCACATGCAAAGGCAAGTGGCACTGAACAACAATCTAATAATCATATCTCTCTTAACCCACAAAACCCTCCTATCCCTTCTCAGTTACAAAACCCACATATCCCTCCTCCCCCATAAAACCCTCATATCCCTCCTCCCCTATAAAACCCTCTTAGCCCTCCTACAGTTTCTAAATCCCCCCATGGTACTCAAGAGGATTTAGTATCCCATATCATTGAAAATAAGTTAGAAATTGAGAATCTAGATAGGACATTAAGGGATCCCTATGCAAAAAACCTCCATCAACTTTCTCTGTGAAACACATTATAGACATTAGTAGGTGAAATTAACTCCTTAATGGGTCAAATTGATAGGTGGTTTGACTATAGAAATAGATGTAGGGCATATTATTTAAAAAAATTGTCATAAACCATTATGAAAGATACAAATATAACCAAAGCCCAAATTTATGACATATTCATTGATGGGAAAACTGGTATACAACTAGATGTGCTAGTCAAACATATTCCAAGCCACTAGTGCACTCACGATTCAATTAAATGTAATTTTTGAGATCAATGGTGGATGGCCTTTGATCACCCACCTTGCAACAATAATGAGGTCCTAATGTATTTTTTGAAAAAAAAATGTATTTTGATTTTGTGTTGAATGAAGTTTTAAACTATTTTGATTTCTCAGATTTATTTAACGAAGGAAAGGACTTTGCACAGGATAGGCCAGGTGTATGTTGTGCCCCTAATCAACCTACAAGAGTACATATAGATAAACCACATCCTCCTAAGACCCTACCCTCTATAGTCAAGGACACTATAAAGATTGATACTTTGCATGTGTTTAAGCAACTTATTAAAACCCTCATTTAGCATACAAGCCATATTTCTCATACTTCTACTAGTGAGGGTGGACATGGAAAGGCTTCATCTAGTGATGCTACCTAGTGAGCTCACTATTGCAAATTATGTGGTGTTATATGCACTAGACCCAAGGAAGAGAAGGATATAATGCATCCTACTCATTATGGTATTTTTATGGGACTAGATGATATCCTCACTCTATTTCAACCATCTGTATTTGATCTGGACACCTTGGATACAACTTCTTAGGTAGCTTTAATATTTTAATTATTGTAAAAAATTATCAGACTAGTTAAATTTTAAATATTTATCTAATTTAATAGATGTTTAATTCATACAGTCATAATAGCATCCAATTTATATGGTCATTATTGAGTCATGTTATTTTAATGTGTCAAATTTTGATAAACTCTTGTTGTTTTGTCTTGGTTAGTATTGTCATATGATATAATATTTAGTTATCTTGGATCTATCAAAATAAAGTTAATGAGTTTAATTAGATTTCATAAAATAGGTATTTGTATCTATATTTGTATTTATTTTTTGAGTCATATAAATTTTAGAATGTTAAATCCAAAATGTCAATTCATTATGTCAAAAAGAGTCAAGTCAAAAAATTCAAAAGGTTTTCTTTATCAAAAAGTCAGATGTGTCATATTGTCAAAACATTTAGAGTCAAAGTCTTTTATAGAGTCATTTGGTCATCAAAGTCCAACCCTTTATTATAATGGATGCATTATTGCTTGTACATGACTTCCAATAAGTTTCAAAATCTATTCCATTGAATAAGCAACAACCAACTAGAGGATAGAGGAAATGAAGGCTAGATGTTCTAGAGCCTCTCATCAATTACCAATGACGGGGTCCAAATGTTTTGGTGACATTTTGTGTAGTGTGTTATTTTCATCATGGTATGTTTTTCTCTTTTTTTAGTGTGGTGTGCTCTATGCCAAATCAGCTAATACCAAAGATAGTTCTTCAATGGTAGTGAAAACTATCTATGATATTTTTGTTTGGGTGGCAATAGACATTAACATAGGTGGCATAAGATGACAATGAGGATTTATTTCTCATGATATTTTTAATTTCTTGAGTTGTGTGTGTTTTTTATTTCCCTACTTGTTTGGAACACCTCTGATATTTGGAGAAAATAGAGAATGTAGATATAATGGAATGTGGAAACAATTGTATAGGAAGGCAGCTAACTATAGAATTCCTTTGACTACAGAGATCCTCTGACTACCTTACTCTTTTATGGATATGATCGACCAATGACACATCCATTATGGTCACATGGAGTAAATGCAGGATGTGTTCCTTTGCATAGTAGTGGTCATGTGTAGCAAGATTCAGATAGTAGTATGCAGACTTAAAAGTATGCATTGGGATATGATTCTATTTAGGCTAGTTCTTGAAGATATATATTCTCCCCATGCTCACATTAAGGGGGTATAGGACAGGATTAATAATGTTCACAAGGGGGTGAATGTTGAGGTATAGTGTGTAAACATTATTAATTTATAATGTTATTATTATTAGTTACAATAATGCATTAATACATTTATAATAATTTATAGGTTATATTTTTTTAGTGAGTCAAATATATTACTAGTCACAATATGTTCAAATATAGTGGGTTGTTAGGAGTTGGTTTAGGTGAGAGATTTCGGTGGAGATTTGATCTCTCCAAATATAAGAATGATATTCCTATATATTATGTACTCTTGTATGAAATTATATGTAGCAGAAGAAATAATATAGTGAGAATATTATGGTTGTGCTAAAATGTGTCTCTATGTATGCTCTATTATTCATGTATTCTATTAATATAATTATGTGCAGACTTTGATTTACCCCATCAGTTGTTACTATAATTTCATTTGCACAACAATTCATTGAGGTACATGAGAGTTAGTGTAATGTTTAAGTGTAAATATGGATGTGTTTTGCAATTGTCCTATATACTTGTACAAATAGCTAACACATGAAATAATTGTCTACATAGATTCCTCTAACAGTGAATTCTAGTCCTATTGAAATGATTAATAGGTGTGATATGGTATAGTTGACAATTTAATTTTTAAATTTTCTATTATATTTCAATGATTTAGTTAATTAACTTAAATTTTTAGGAGCTAAATTTAAATTTTTATTTTGTATATCTATTTGTGTGTGTGTACACATGTGCATGCAAGTACCCATCCCTTTCATTATCATGAGAACGTCTCCCACTCCTATTGGTGATCCATTTCACACTCCCATTCACTAGTAGGAACCTATCATTGACCCTACTAAGCTTCAGTCCCAAATTGATCATGATGATAACTTATAGTAAGTGACCCTGTGAATAATTTTTGTATCATTTTAAAAACTTAACTTGTTAATTTTTTAAGTATCTTGTTCCATTACATGTAAATTTTTTGACAATATTTGCATATGAAAAGTTGGATCTACAGGAAAGTTTTGAGCAGAGGAAGACTCATAGTCATCTACATCTAAGACCTTCAATTGTGAGCAAGGCATCCCAGGGAGAGGCTTCTACAAGAAAGGCAAATAGAGAAATACATTTTGATGATTAGAATCATGTCTTAAGATATTTTTTTGTATGTCTATATCGCTTGATGTATAGTTTTTTCTAGTATTGTATGCTTATACAACATTAACCCAGGATATTGTATCAAACTTGTTCACATTTTTTCCACCTTTATATGGATTTTATGGATCTATTATATGCATAATTTTTTTAACATTTCACTTTTTATATATTCTCATTGATTTCAGCTTTTACATTTTATTGTAATTTATTAGATATTCTATTACATATTCACACTATTGTATGCCTTAAACTTTTGTTGAGCATAAAAAATATACCTTGCAATCTATTGAATATTATTGAAACATATGTGATGCAGGAGAATCATTGAAATTATAATGAAATGGTAGTGTCAAGAGTTCTTAGAGTCTTAGGTAGTCAAATCAATCAATAAATGCCTTGTTAAAGGTCCTAGAAATCAATTTATAGGTTAATTAGATGCTTTGGTAAGCTTTCCCACCAAAAGTAAAATTTGAATTTTTGAATGTATTTCTTATAATAAATTGAAAATATTACAATTGTGAAAGTTTCATGTTGAGTTATCATGGTTATGTTGATTTTTCAAGGCAAAGGAGGAGTGAAGAAGGCCTTTAAGCTTGTATGAACTGTAAATATGATTGTATAAATTATCAATAAAGGAATCCTTGTTTGGTATAAAAGGCATGTTATATAGATGAAAGGTATTATTTCACATATTTTATTATTGTTTTTAAATATGATCTTAATGATCTTAAGATGAATCTTGAATGCTAAGATAAGAAACAAATTTTTATTATCAGTCTATCATGGTAACAGGGTTATGTGTATGAGGAAACTTAGTTTTATTGCAATCAAAAGGGATATGTTGGTTATATTTGTTGCATTCATCTTTTCCTTACCTAAATAAATAGGAATTAATTCAATTTAAGGATAATTTTCACTTTTTTCAAGGTCTAAGTAGTTGAAACCTTAAAGCGTCCATGTTTTATGCATTCACAGTTGTTTTCATGCACTTGTAATACATACTAAACGTTACATGGGTTCATTTTAAGGTTTGGGAAGGCTGAAGAGGGTTCTTAGTACCCTCACATATGTGTTTTAAAAGAGAGAGTTTCTTGTCTTTATGAATAATCCATGAAGAGCTCTCGGGGTATGTATTTCTCATAAAACCCTAAAATAGGGTTTAAGGCAAAAATTAAACCATAAGTCAATTTTTAACTTGTGGAAATTATTTAAACTCTACAATAAAGTGGTAGAATATGTTTATAAGGTATTATAAGTGTTATAATATGAAAATAAGCCCTATAGAATGAGAAAATTCTGACTATGTATTGGTTTCCTATGGGTTTTCATTGAGAAAATATAGAATGTGAGAAGAAAATTGATGTTTAGTCTTTTTCTTGGGTTAAAAATCTTGTATTAAGGTATTTTCATGATAATTTATCATTTTAAAATAATATTTTAAGTTAATTCAAGTCATTGGTTGAAGTGGTTTGAAATAACACCTATCAAAGGTAAAGTAGGCATGTATAAACCTAAAGTGTAAAAGTTATTATTGAGATTAGTTTTATAGGAAACCAATAAAATCATTGGTTTATAATCATATTAGAAAATATATAAGAATTAAATTGGTCATTAAATAGGGTTATTAAGTGTAAATTGGAAGCAAACATCCTTTCCAAGAACCAACCAGGACTAGACAGAGCATTGTAATAGAGCTGGTACAAAGTGAAATTTGATAACATAAGATTGGGCATTGTTGTCATGAATTTAACTTAGAGTTATGGAGTGATTAAGTGGATAAAATTTTGTGGTCTGAGATATTAATAATCCATTCAAAGGTTTATTATGAGTATTATTTTATCCATTTAAGATTGTTATAGTAGATTATAACATCTCAATTGGATTATTTGTTATGCTTACACAGTTCTAATCTCAAAACAAATTCCTAATAATTTCCACATCTATGCTATATTATATTTATATCATAGGTGTAATTTTTGCATTTATGACATAACTTAAAATACAAACAAACATATCTATAATGAGAATGTTCAACTATAAGAAATAGAAATTGGTTCTTAAGGTTAAACTCTACCCAATGGAACACATTGAATCTATTAGCCCATTCATAACCAAATTTTGGTTATATATAACCTAATATAATTTGTTCATGAATTAAAATATTATAATTACAATCTATAAGATTTTGGCAGGTAGTGGATATCCTAGGAGAGTTTAAATTTCTTCATATTGTAATGGATACAGGGTTTATATAGGTTTATAGCAGCTACAATAGATTGAATTGGTAGTTACATAGTCCTCACGATGTTTTTATCATAACTAACATCATATGGGTACAGGATATGCTTAAATAGGATCATTTTTCTATAGTATTCATTGGCATAGGATCATTTGGCTATAGGATGTATTGACATAGGATCCTTTGGCTGCAGGATGTGTTGACATGAGGTACTCATGGAATATCCTTGTTTTGCTTTGAATTTTCTCAAAAAATATTATAAGTAATAAACCATATAACAAAATATAATCCTATATAATTAAATCATGAATAAAAATTTCATTACTTTATGAATTATAGTAATATATAAATATCATATATTAGACTTGTTTCGAGTAGGAATATACAAGAGATAGTCTCATAAAAGCTAGATAGGATAGGATATAGGTAGGTAATAGATACTCAAAACATGTCATTTTTAGGGATCATGACACCCCCCAACTTAAAATGTTGTTTTTTCTTGAGCAACCATCCTTTGCATCTCAACTGCACATATAAATCTAAAGTCTAATGGTTCCCAAGAACCATGAGACCTTTCACCATAGAAGTTATTTCTCTCCATAGCATTTTCATCTCCTATCTTCCTTGTTCTAATTGAATGGATGCTTTCCCTATAAATATGTTATAGGATACTATAATGAGGAAGGTTAGAACATGATATCTAACATATTTAGTCATTTCCTTCTAGAAATCTTGGTATATGAATTGACCCTGTCAAAAGTTGTTGTCAGATTAAAAGGTGAGTATGGGTCCCTTTTATTTAACTCTATGGTGAGTTATCCCCACTTGGATATGTAATATATGCATGTGTATACTCCTATATAATATCTTAAATCAAAGTAAAATTTATAAGCTTCCAACTATTGTTCTATAAACCAAGAAGAGACTTTTGTTCTAGTCATCAGGATAACCCATTATTGATTGATGTTTTCTAGAATTATGGATTCTTCTCTAATCATTAATGTAGTTTCTTGTTCTTTCTAATTTCAATCTATCATTTATTAGCCTCTTCAACATACATTGACCATATATGAAGAAAATGATTTAAATAATATATCACCTATATACAAATTGGGGTTCCAATCTAGGTCATGAGGCACAACATAATTGTGGAGATAAAATTTACATAACTAGGATCGTGCCTCTATTGGTATATTATTATACATATCAAATAAATATCTATGGTCTAATACTTGACATGGAAGATCACAATATATCCTCATGAACTAAAATTTGAGACATTATTCCTCCATATATATGAAGTATACCTTAGTAAGAGGCCTACAGTTGATAAGATGCTCTGTTAGCTTGGCCATTTCCTCAATCTTATCTTTCAACTTCATAATTTATCCCTCACCAACTTAAAATTTCTTATTTAATGCAACATTTTATTTCTTCAATTACTTTAAATGTTTAACCCATTCCTTTATACATTGGATCATACCAATGGAGAGAGTGAATAGTTCATTATACTTTTTAGTTTGAATGGTTGTGGAGGAAAATGCTTTGGCTATAGGTTGGGTATGAACTATTAGTGTTAATTGTTTAGGTATTACAATTTGGGACTTAGTTTTGGCAACTAGGTCCTGTATATTTGATTCTACTATTGATAATGTATCTAGTCCATGGCTTCACTACTCCTTCAACTTATTTTTCAATAGCTCAATTTCTTGTAATGCTTCTTTTAGAGTTTGAAATTCTTGTTACAAGGATGCTACATGATCTTATTGTACTACATCCTCATATTATGCATGTATTGTCTCATTCCATCCATCCTATTTTTCACCCATATCTTTCTCATCTAGATGTTCTTCCTTATTATTTCCATCTAACTATTCTTTTTCTTCAGTTAAATTTCCTTATTCTTCAATTGATTTCTCCTTCTCATTTATCTATGTATCTTCTAAATCATAGGAGGCAGAAGGTTCTTAATTTTTGGATGATGGAACATTAGTTTCTTTGACTTCCTCATCAGATGACCCTTCACTGATGTGAAGTATATTATGGATTTTTGATGCTATTTTATTCTGTAATTTTCCTCTCAACCTATCAGATTTCCTTTTGTAGACTTGTAGTTATTCAGATTTATTAGGAACTTTAGGTTTTGGAGGAATTTTCTCTTATAATTCATCTGATGAAGAAGATTTAAGGATCAATTTTCTCTTCCTCCTTACTATTCCCTTTCCCCTTGAAGATTTTTATATAGGTTCTTATGTCACTGCATGTTCTTGTGTAGCTTCATATTCTTGTATAACTATAGTTTCTTATGCAAGGGGCATCTCCATATCTACTTTTGGAGGTACTTATTATCTTTCCTTTTATTCAAACTCATCTTAATCTTCTACTTTTTCTTCCATTTCTTCCTCTATTTCATCATCACCCTCTTCTTCATCTTCACTTTATGTTATTTCAGGTAATTTTAAAAAGTCTTCCCAGCTTAGGTTAGGTCTTTTTCTATTTAGGAAATTTTGGACAATCAGTTCAATTAAGCAGTGATTGGTAAGTAGTTTTAGATGACCCTTTTGATATTCTACAGCCATTTTTTTTAACATATCCAATAGAAAATTTGGCATATTTATTATAATGCCATGCCTTAAGTGATTCAAATATTTGAATTGGGTTCAATACAAGATGGAATATCTATCTTCACATGTGAAATATCTCACAATGAAAACAATTGCTCTAACTCATACATGTGGTAATGATAGCCAGAAAGTCCTCTATTTAGAGGATATTAAGAATTCATTCCTTTATTGAAAGAATTATTTTTCATCCTCTATGTCAAATTTCTCCTTCCATAAGTATCCACTACACGGTAACCTAGTCACCCTACTAATAAGTTTCTTACTTATCCTAATTTGCATGCCCTTTACAGTAGCCAAATCATTATATAGTGAACTGGTAATTTATTTGGCTATGCTCTAGTTGTAGTTGGTTATCTTGTTAAAATATGGAATCCACCCTATATTTTTTAATATTTCCTTGATATTTGGTTTCTCTAGCAAAATTTTTAGGCTTACTAGTTCATGTCGCACATAGTCACCCCCCATAACTACTGAATCTTAGTAGGAGTGAGTTGTTGAATTGGGCATTTGAGCAAGTAAAAGTGTCAATGTAGGTTTCTAAATTAGGGTATGCAAAAATGATAATGTGAGGTTTTAGGACCATAGGCTCAATTATTATATTTTTAGTTATATAATATACCCACATCTCATAGCTCAAGGTGGTTATACAAAATTATCTTTTTCATTATGGAAAGACCACTCATCCTTGAGTGATGTAATATCATGGCATGTGTGATAGGTTGTATGGGACAAATTGGTATGGGAGATTTGGTGATAGAAAGGATTAATGGGCTTTTGAATGGAAAAGATAGTTTAAATGGATTTATATGGGGGTTCTCATAGCAATAGGTACTCTATTAAATTGATATGATAGCTCATAATTACTATATAAAAAGAATAATTAAAATAGATGCTTCAAAAAAATAAAATGAATACATTAGTCATCATGATTAGTTATTACTGGAGTATATGTGGTTGGTAAGAAAGAACATGGATGATGTCATCATGCCATCATGGAGTGAGTAAATGGTGGCTGAACATGACATGGATAGTTGAAGTGGTAGTTGTTACAGATGATCGATTACCATGGAGGATGATGAAAACCATTAGAAGGTGGCTTAAAGTGGCTAAGAAATATGGATGTATTTTTATAGTCCAATGGAGTGCATATCACTTGTAGGAAGCAATATAAAACTCCTGAGGAGCTTAAATGCAAAAGGTGCATGGAATGGCATAATAATTTGCTTATGTGTCCACTAACCCCTAGGATATATATTAATACACAAATAATTATGTTAATATGGTGGAAGATGAAAAAAATAAACCTTGAAGCATTCTATAGCAGCTATGAAGAGGTCAGGCTAGAGTATAACAATTTATATCTTGTAGCAACAAAAATTAATACTGTAGCAATAGAAAAGGATCATGTAACAATATAAATTAATTTTATAGTAATAATAATTAATACCATAGCAATATTAATGAGTCCTTTATTAACCATAATAGTTGTTAAAATAAATAAGGTTGTGAAGAAGAGTTCAAATAAATACCCTTAATCATGTAGCATGACGGTATTGGTTGTAGGAACCTGGTTTATTCCTGGAAAATGGTGAAGAAGAGTTCAAAGAAATATCCTTCTGCTATAGGAACTATGTCATCTTTGTGCTAAGAGATAAATAATTGATGTTCATCAAGAAACTAGCAAGTGAAAGTTTCCTTATAAAAAAGGTTTTTGTACAATTTGAGTTGATGGTCATTAACTAGTAGATGAAAGTGGAATGGGTCAATAGTCTGCAACTTAACAACTCCATTATCAAAAATTATTTATATTTCATATGTCCCATTCCATCTACTTCAAGTAGATTATCCTTATGATCTTTGTATTTGGAATTAAAAATTAAAGCCCAATCCCCTAGCTGGAATGCTCGAGTCTTGATGTGTTTATCATGCCATCCAATTCTTTGTTATTGCACAACTTGGGGGTGGTGATTAAGCTTGTATAAATAGTAATTAATCTTTTAATAACCATAATATATGTTAAAATAAATAATTATGTGAAGAATGGTCCAAATAAATAGACTTAGCAATAGGGATTATTTTTTTTTACTACACAACTTAAGCATGTAGTAAAAATAATTTATTCTTTGTTGTTGCACAATTTTGGGGTGGTAAGTAAGTTTTATCAACATAAATTAAACCTATATCAACCATAAAAAAATTTAAAATAAATAAGGATGTGAAGAAGGGTTCAAATGAATACCCTTAGCAACAAGAATTAATTCTTTGTTGTTGCACAACTTAAGCCTATAGCAACAATAATTAATTCTTTGTTGTTGCACAACTTGGGGGTGGTGATTAATATTGTAATAAAAGGAATTATTATTTAACAACCATAATATTTATTAGAAGAAATAAATATGTGAATAAGGTTTCAAATAAATTCCATTAATAAGGAACAATGTCACCCTTATGTTGAGAGAGAGACAATTGATGTTCATCAAGAAGCTAGCGAGTGAAAGTTTCTTTATAAAAAATCTTATTTTACAATTTTATTCAATGGCCATTGACTAATATACGAAAGTGGAATAGGTCAATATTCTGCAACTTAATAGCTCCATTATCAAAAAAATGTATCTATTTTATATGGCCCAAGCCATTTGTTTCAAGTAACTTGCCCTTATGATCTTTTTATTTTGAGTCAAAAGGTAAATCCCAGTCCCCTAGCTATATTTATTATGTCTTGATGTCTTTATCATGCCATCCAATTCTTTGTTGTTGCACAACTTCAATGTGATGGAGTGTCACTTTTTGAAGTTCATCTAAAGCATTTAACTGGAGGATTTTGTCTTGTTGAGCTTATGATAGATCGAGTTCCAATTTTAGTGTTATCCTTAATTTATTATATTCAAACTTAATGTCTTATGTTATAAATGTTAGATATTTATTAATAACTATCACTTTAATAAGCTCTCGAGCTTGTGTATTTTTTGAGATATCCTAAAATAGGGTTCTAAGCACAAAAAGTCTTATACCTCTATTTTAAATTAATGGAATCTCTTCAAACTTTAGGAAAAGTTGATGTAAGATATGTAATTTACATATGTTCCCACCACCATGGCCACAGAATCCATGTGAATACCCTTTTTTAGAATTATTTTGACCTCAAACAACATTGATAAGAAGTGTTGTCAAGATGAAAGCTATAATTAGATATCTCTATCTCTGGGAGATCATGGATGAAAAATGGCATTAACACAACATCAAGGGTGGAGATCAACCTCTAGAACTACATTCTTGGAATCCAAGTATGCCTGGTTAGGATATGGAGCACATGTTCTAACCTCAAGATGGTATTCCCCTATAAGGCAAAATTGTTATTTTTTAGGCAAACTTTGGATAGGTGTAAAAAAAAAATTATAAGGCATATCCATGAACTTAAAGAAGTATCACATGTTTAAAAAATATTATACTTTCACCCCAAATCCCTTAGATTTAAAATTATTAACAAACTCATGGCATAAGATTCAGTGATTAGTCCTAAAATGTAGCTTTTATGTAGTTAAGAGATAGGTTATTTTCTCCAATAGACATTTCTGCTTCCGAGACCTCCATTTATAAATCCATCACTTCCAACACCTTGATATATGTAATTTACACATGTTCCCACTACCATATCCTTAGAATCCATGTGAATAGGTCCTTTTTTACAATAATTATGGCCTCAAGCAACATTGATAAGAAACATTGTCAAGATGAAAGCTGTAATTGGAGATCTCTATCTCTAGGGCCTCATGACTAAAAAATAGAATCGCCACCACATCAATGGTGTTGATTAACCTCTAGGACTTAATTCTTGGCATTTGAGTATGCCCAATTAGGAGACAGAGCACCTATTCTGGATTTCCTTATAAGGAAAAATTATTGTTTTTTACACAAACTTTGGACATGCATAAAATGAAAATCATAAGTCATATCCATAAATTGAAAGAATAGTCACATGCCTTTCAAATTCCTATACTTTTTTTTCAAGTTTGAAGGAATCAAAATTACAGTAAATCAAAATATATTCAATTTTCTTTTAAGAAACACTAGGTTGTCATGTCATAGGGTAGCAAACATAAAAAATACATAAATTGAGCAAAACAACATTTCAAGACCTGAATCAAAATTTTAAAAAAAAATTGAAGTTCTCCAAATTTTATATTTTATGACCAATGGTTGATCTTGTATGTATTTTCTCAGACTTTAAGGTTTGCTTAAAGTTGAGTTCTTAGAACTCTATTTTTAGGGTTTCTAGATCTTAGAACATGATAACATCAAGGAATGAGATTAAAAAAAATTGATAAACATAAATACAAGTCCAAATACACCTGATAATCACATAACAACATAGATATGATTCAAATTTAAAACTTGGGTTTATTTAGTTCTTGACCCCACAAACCTCAAGATGACATTTCCCTAGATAAGATAAAACAATCAATTTTCTACATGAACCAAAAGCTTCTCTTAGCTTTGAGAATATGGAAATATATACTAACATTGCCAACCACGTGAAGGTGGAAGCTAATTTGGCATCATTAACCTACAAATAATATGTTAATATGTAATTAAATTTAAATTTATATGTAATACCTAAGAAAAAAATAAAAAAAATTAATAGTAAACACATTTGCATTTGAAAATTCAACATACCTTGGGAGTTCAATCTAAGAAACCACTAGAATTAGCTCTATTATTTATAGTAGTAAGAATTTCTTCATGATTAGATTCACAAACCTTCCATAGAGTCCTTTTTAATGGACTACCCTGATATTTGTGCAATTGAACATTTGTTGCAAGAACCAAATTTGAATAGTGGATTATCTTCTTATGTACTTCATATATTTCAAACAACCATACATTTGAATTTTTGATAGGATATCGTCAAATCCAAGTTCCAGTAACTACTAAAAACCCAATAGGATAGTGAATGTGTTTCCCATATATGACCATAGAAGTTAATTTCTATTTTTTTCTCTACACACCAACACAAGTAGTAGTCTATCCCCTCCTTGTTACCCTCATATGCAATAAATACATAAACATGCCCTACATCATAAAATAAAATATGATTTAATAACATGATCTACTAATATATTTAACAACTTTATTACATGTATGAATCACATGTTAAGTAATGGATGTACCTAGTTTCAATAGATCAAATACATGGTCAAAGTCATGTGATGATGTTAGCTTTGTAAGTTGTAATTCTAGTGGAACTTGATGAGTTTTAATTAAAACTTGAGACCTAAAAATCCATTCATCCACCCATTCTTATGACTTGTACTCATTTCAAACAAATTCAATGCATGCAGAATAAAAACATGCCATTTGCCTCATATAAACCAGCCAAGAATCTGTGTTTGAGCTAGGAAATGAGTATAATTCACTTGATCCTATTAATATTATACAATATTCATAGATTTCCAATTGTTCATCCTCCATCAGCCAGAAATATCTATGAATAATGGACTTTTGTTGAGCGCCATGGCCCATATTTTCATTACATAATTCAACTATATGTTTTTCATCTGTCAAATCATTGACCTCTTCAAACTTCAACTCATCTATTTCAAGTGCTATTTTGATACATGCTCCTGCACCATCATGCTCCCCTTTTCCATGCCCTACTTTAGTAAAATTATAACTATGTTGTATACTAGTGGTCACATGCATCCTAATTATCCATTAGAACATTCATGCATTTTTAAATTACGATGTCTAGATATCTGACCAAATATAATGTTGATTGAAATTAATGTTCTTTTCACTCAAATTACTATAAAACATCTAAAAATAACCTTGCACATACTCTAAATAATGTGTTTGATCATCACTGACATAAAAGTGGTACTCCCTTAATATTTTTCAATCATGCTATGTACTGTCAAGTGAATGCATGAATGTTATATATACAAAAAGAGAAACCTATATTGAATATTAGTATTATGACTGAATCTCTCTTTGTGGTTGCAATGTGTAATTTTATACAAAGTCAACTTTTGAAACAATAGTACCAAGTGAGAATGTATCCTTACTTTACTTTAATTTTTCATCTAACCATCAATATCTGTGTGTGTTCCTTGCATACTCATATACAATTTCCTCCCCAAATTTATACATAAATTTGGAAATAATTATTTGTTTTGTAACAAGCTTGCACCTTTCAGATTCATTTCCATCTTTTAATTGATATGTCATAGATTTATATTTACTAAAACTAACCAATTCTTGTCCAATTTCATGTGTACTCTCCTCATGGGTGCAATTTTTCAATTTTGGCAATCCACAACAAATAATGCAAGTTCCATCCAAATATTCCCTATTATAGAAAAATTGTCCATCTCGTCTTTCACAAAAAATGGATGGAATAAATTCCCTTTTTGATTTTGGAGAACATTTCACTCCGCGCTCCTAAAAAATATTGTCATTATGCAAATTATAATGAACATGATGAAAAATATCATAATGCATCAAAAAATTAGCATGTTGCCTATAACAATAAGTAGTGTGTATGTGATTGATTTTCACATAGAAAGTTTTGGCCATTTTAAAATATTTTTGACTAATAGAAATATAAGGATATTTTTTGGCAAATTTAGAGTATAATTATATTTTATTCATATCCAAAAGATGTTTAGGATGTGGTTCATGGTTAAGATAACCAACTCTTATTTTCACTACATCTCTAATATTAGGCAATACCCTTGTGTTATCTTTCTAAAATTATGCAAGTAAGACTTTAAAGGCATCATCTATAGCCTTTTCTTTTTGTGGGAGTCTACCAGATAATGCCCACAAGTCATTATTATCAATAACATCAATTGTTGTACATCTCCCAATTGATTTCATTATAGTTTTTATGTTTATATGCAATGTTTAGCTTATTTATCTAATCAACCATTTATTCTTTATTTGACAACTTACCAAATAAGTTGTAATATTGCATCGGGTAGTGTTACCATCTTTGGTGCATTTCTTCACACCTACTTGATGGTATGCATTATGAAAATTTTAAATAATTATCATGTTTATGCCATTAATATTATATGTTATTAGTCCTAAGGTGTGCATTGTAGGTCTCATCCTATTCACTTTCATCAATGTACTAAACAATTGGCATCTTTGAGTTTTGTTTAATTTTTCAAAGTGTAAGTCACAAATGTTTTCAACTTTTCTTCTCATATGGTGCTCAAAATTTTTTTAGGCATTGGTTTCAAAATGTTTTCATTAATTTCAATTAAATACATGGGTCTTTTTTTTTAAATCCTAGGAGGTGTTTTTAGTGGTAAATTTGATTGACTTGGTGTTTCCATATTATTTTCTTCATTACTATATTATTCATTCAATAGTGTTCCCATATTGTTTCCTTGATTTTTACTTTCACCAATCGATGTTTCCATGCAATTTACATCATCATGCATACTATCATCATCACCAAAATTATAAACCTTAAAATTTCAATGTGGACTTGTATTGTAGTTTGGTATACTATCAGAATTGATAATTGTACTTTCATAATTTAGTATATTATCACTATTCATTTTATCATTATTTGTGACAATCAATTCATTAGGGATATTATACTTACTTGCATGAAGCTTTTTCATTCATTGACTTTGCGTTTCTATCTACACTTTAATTCCTTTGGTATTTTGCATTTTAACTTCTTAATATTACAAAAGTCATCACCCATGATTGTACAAAGTTGTCAACTTTTAAGGGTGGGGACAACAATCCAACTATTAAAAAATAGATTTGTTTGATGTACAATACCAAGTGGGGACAATAATAAAATCATTAAAAAATAGACAAGTGTACTCTTTAGTTAACCATAAGTACACAAATTTTTTCTACTTTTGATGATGGGTGAGTGATCAAATCAGTAAAAAATAGACTTTTAGAATGTGTAGCACAAAATAGAGTAGAGTATGTAGGGGATAAAACCCTTGATATTAAAAAAATGACATCAACCATACATGGTTTTTTTTCTTGTAATATAAGAATCATATACACGGTATTAGGTATATACACAAACACCCCTAAAAATAAACCTTAAACCTTAAGCCCTAAACCCTATACCCTAAATCTTAAACCCTAATCCCTAAACTTGAATCCATAGAAACCCTAAACCATAAATTATTAACTCTTAAAACCCTAAACCAATCATTTGAGCCCTAATTACCGTCATTTAAACTAATAAGTAGGTTCACATGGATAAATTTGTCCAAAATCACAACACTAACTGCCCTAATTAACTAATTCACTTGATATGTGATGACATGGGGGTTAATAGAACCCTAAAACATAATTTTTTCTCATAAATATGTTCAAAAAACTCAAATTATCCTTAATTGCCTTTGAAATTAGACCCTAAACCCTACACCCTATATCATAAACCTTAAACCTTAAGCCATAAACCATAAACCATAAACCTTATACCCTAAATTTTAAAACCTATACACTAGATACACTAGGTTCTATAATCCTTAATCCCTAAACCCAAAGCCCTAAAGACCCTAAAGCAATCATTTGAGCCCTAATTACCATCATTTAGACTAATAATTAGGTTATCCTAGTTAACTAATTCACTTGATTTGTAATGACATGGGGACTAACAGAAACCAAAATCATAATTTATACTCACTAATGGGTTCAAGTAAGTCAAATTATCCTTACCTTTTTTGTTGGACCCTAAACCCTACACCGTATACCATAAACCTTAAACCCCAAGCCATAAACCCTATACCCTAAATTGTAAACCCTAAGCCCTAAACCCTATACCTTAGATACACTAAGTTCCTTAATTATTAATCCCTAAAATTGAGGCCCTACAAACTCTAAAACAATCATTTGAGCCCTAATTAAAATCATTTAGACTAAGAATTAGGTTCATAGGGATAAATTTGACCCAAATCATACCACTAAATTTTTACTACAATTGAATAATTCACATGATTTGTGATGACATGGGGGATAATGGAGCCAAAAAACATAATTTATTCTCACAAATAGTTTCAATCAACTCAAATTATCCTTAATTACCTTCACATTTGAACCCTAAACCCTAAATTGTAAACCTTAATCCCTAAACCATAAACTCTTAAAACCCTAAACTAATCATTTGGGCCCTAATTACCATCATTTATACTAAAAATTGAGTTTATATGAATAAATTTGGCCTAAATCACACCACTAACTACCCAAATTAACTAATTTGGTCAATTTATGATGACATAAAGGCTAATCAAACCTAAAAACATATTTTATGCTCATAAATAAGTTAAAGAAACTCAAATTATCTCCATTATCCTTCATGGTTGGACCCTAAGCCCTAAATCATAAACCTTAAACCCTAAGCCCTAAACCCTAAATTATAAACCTTAAGCCCTAAACTAGGTAGGCCATAGACCCTAAACCCTATACCTTATACCCTAAATTTTAAACCCTAATCCATAAACCTATAAGTCATATAGAAACCCTAAACCTTAAATCATAATCTCTTAAAACCCTAAACCAATCATTTAATCCCTAATTATCATTGAATTTAGACTAAGAATTGGGTTCACATGGCTAAATTTGGTCTAAATCGCACCACTAACTACCCCAATTGACTAATTATCTCAAAGTATGATGACATAGGGGATAATCAAACCCAAAATCACATCATATGGTCATAAATAAGTTCAAATAGTTAAAATTGTCCTCAATTTCTTTTATGATCAAAGTCTAAACCCTAAAACAATAGATTTAGCCTCAATTAACATCCTTTAGAGTAAGAATTAGGTTCAAATGGATCAATTTGGCCTAAATTAAATAATTTATTACCCTAATTGACTAATTGACTCAATTTATGATGATGAGGGGGGAAATTGAGCCCAAAATAACATTTTATAGTCATAAATAGGTTAAAGGAGCTTAATTTGGCCATAATTTCCCTTGTAATTATACCTTATACTCTAAAGCCTAAACAAGGGATATACACCCTAATCCTTAAGCCCTAAATGTTAAACACCAAACCCTATATTTTAAACCTTAAACCAATTTATTTAACCCCACTTAGTAATATTTAGAGTAATAATTATGTTCATTTAGGGCTCAATTTAATGAAAATCACATTTCTTATTGGCCTAATTGACTGATTGGTTCAATTTATGATGATGTTAGGCCTAATTATGCCCAAAATCACATTATGTAGTCATAAATAAGTTCAAAAAACTCAAATTATCCTCAATTTCCTTCGGGTTTAGGGTCTATGATCTGTTTGCTCACTAGATAGTAACACCCCACCTAAACAATAGTTCCATATTTTTTTAGTGTCCTCAAGGTGGTGTTTATGTCCTCTTTACAGGACTCTTCTTATTTTCTAGGAGCACCTACACCTATTTTTTTAGGTCTTATTCCTGTGTACACAAAATTTGAAACTCTATGTTGTGCCTAGGAAACTTGATTTAGTGTGCAAACCCTAATCATCATTGTAATTATGGCATGGGCAATAAATGTGTGTTCATTAGTAGGATAGGTTGGACATCCTCAACACCCCATTGTGAAGATATTTCTATACATACCAATACTCTGAGGAGGGATCAAGCCCTATGTAGTTCTCCCACCTAGTGTTTGGTACAAGTGTAAGTGAATGCTAGAATGAGAGTAGACTTAGATGCCTTAAATGTGCTTGAGATTTGAAATCTTTGAAATCTAGGTTTAGGGATGTTGTAGACGCTAGTATGCATAATTAGGGAAAATATGGATCAAATACCTTAATTTTTCTCAACTTGTATCTTGTTTGAATATTCTTTTACATCTATTTTCCATCGAGTGGATAAAGGTTAAATAGACTTGTATTTATAGAGATCTTTAGATTATGCAGATTAAAAAATGTGTTTAGGTCAACCTTGGGAGGGGTACACATTTGAAAAAGTATTAATTCAAGAGATTTAGGGCAAAAGATAATATCACCCAGTTGGGGAACCTAGAACTTTATGGTTGTAGTGTCCCAAATGTGGCATTAATGTCCACCTGGCAAACTATTAGGCAAAATTAGGTTGGGATCTAGGAAATTTATCCTAGGACAATGTTTAAGCTGATTGTAGATGTTTGTGGTCTACATAATGGCTTGAAAAGTTTTCCTAAGGATCTAAGATAGGTCTAGGCATAAGCAAGGAATAAGCTAACTCAAAAACACTCTTATCATCTAATTGCTACTTTTAGGTGATTATATTTCCCCCCTTTATGTTAGAAAAGTAGCAAAGTGAAATGACTAGTATAAAGGAAAAAAAAGTGTACCTAGACTTATCTTGGAAGTTAATCCCTGTACCTAAGTTTGAGTATGTAAATTTGGGTCTATGTATGTGAAACATGATCCAATGTAATGACCTATAATGAAACATACAAAAATTAGTCCTTACTTAAGAGATGATCAAAATCAAAATATTAGGTTGAATAAATTAACTGAGTAAATTTGATTAAAGAGAGAGGAAAGGAATGAATACACCTCATTGGGTACATAAACTAATGCATGAACCTTGTGATAACCTATGTGTGTGAGTGTACATAGTGATCATATTGATGAATAGCTTGGACTGAGTTGATAACTTGTTCAATCCTCATAAGGGTGGATCAAAAATTTAATTTGGTTTTGAATCCATCATTTCCCACCCTTGTTCGGTGGATCTTGATATGTGAATATCTTGGATAAGATTGTAAATGTGTCTGACCCTCTTATGTGGGTGTCTCAATAACTCAAGTAGGCCATAACTTCATCATTTCCCACCTATGTGAAGTAGATGCATATATAACTAAATTTTGCAAAGTGCTAAAAGTATCTAACTGTGTATGTCATCTCCATGACCACTCAGGTATATTAGGCAGCTCTAGGCCACTCGAGAATGCCAACCACTATAGATGGAGTAAGGCATGAATCTGGTGACAACATGTAATATGATATCAAGTGTATATAGTGTATAGAATGACATAGAATTTGCCATTCCATTTAATCAACCTATGTCTAGCTAAGTATATGTAAACTATGTGTCACACACATGCCCCCAATATGGTATCTAAATATATTGAATTTGAACTGAGTATGTAATAATTGAATTTGTATAACTGAACTAAATGTGGGAGGGATCATGTCACACATGATGCCCCCAAATCTGAGCAATTAGTATGAATTTAAGCTAAAATGAGTGTATCTAAGCCAAATCTAAACATAACTATCAAACCTATGATTGTATCTATGCAAATCTATATTATACCTAGTGTACTATTTTGGTTAATCCAAACTACCCTAAAGCTAGGGCTACTAGACAATAGCACCCTGAAGTGGATAGTAGTGCCCTTTAGTGCTAGTTCCCTAATCTAGGCACTAATGTTTATCTATTCTAAAATCTAGGTGATCTGAACTACCTTTTGAGTCCCTTTTTTCCCATGTCTACCCTGTGTATGATTTCTAAAACTGAGCCTGTGTGCTAAAATTTATCTATGAATAACAAATTAAGATCCTAATATTTGTGACAAACCCCTATTAATACCCCCTCTTTTGAGGTTAGTTTTATAACCTATGTAATAACTATCCTCAAAGGAAGTAGCTCTACAAAATGTGTTGGTGGAACATATATATGCTAACTGTGTGATATTCCAATACAATGTGTAAACATAACATCAGAATGTAAAATTATATGAACATATGTAGGTAATGTAAGATATATGTTTTAATCTAGCATTGCACAAGGGTGTCAATATAGATGTAATCAATATATAATAAAAAAAATTGAGTAGCTACCTAGGGGGATAGGGAATGATGTCTATCATGGCACCCAAGTATGAAAGGTATATGCATGAGATCCCTTATGGCATCAAAAACTAGTGTGTGTATAACAAGTAAATATAAGTGTCATGGTAAATAATCATACAAGGAAGCATACATGAAAACACATGAGGCACATAAAATTATTCCAAGGGGCCATAATATAAGGGACATGGGCACATGTCACTAAATTTTAGAATGAAGACATACAAGGACATGTTCAAATGTCCACATATGCAAGCAACAAGCAATTTATCTTAGATCCACATAGAAGAACATCTTCAAATATCCACATATATAATTAGGAAAGCACACACAAGGGACATGGGCATATGTCTAAGGCATATAAAATAGATAAGTGACATAGAGACAAAGAACAATGGCATATTCAAATTCCCTCAAAGTCTAAGAAGCATAAGAAACACAATCAAATCTAATCTAGGAAAACTAGAAATCAAAGCATGTATAAATGTGTAATACAAATCTATGTAAATTCTAGGATATACATATGTTGAGTTTAACTAGTGATAGTTGGAAAAAAAATCTAAGCAATGAGTATCAATGGTCAATATCAAGATATATCAATGAATAAATTAGAATGTATAGTATGTAAAGATAGAACCTAGTAGTAGTAACTATGTAGGAGTGCCCCCAAGTGGGTGGATGTATCAAATGAGTAAAATTGGATCTAGTGTATATGCCCCCAGTGGGTAGATGATAGCTAATCTAGATTAGTGTATTGGACTAGAGTCCTATATGTAATCTACAATCACTTGACAAGAACAAGTGAAACATATGTGTATGATAAAACTGACTATACTAGGATAACTAGCAAGTAGTAGGATGTAAACATAGAAATGCATACAATATAATTTTTTTTTTGTATTTTGACATGTTATATTATTTTTGTGTTTTTTGAGTATAAGATATGTATAAGCAAATGAAAATAAACTATGTATAAGGAGCGAGAGAGAGAAGGAAGTATGAACTAGACTAACCAATTAATTTCATGGGAGACTCACTATCATTATGACCTATGTTGAATAGGGGAATTGTGATTGTGTGTATGATGTGAAAGGGAAACTATGAGCCCATGATCTATTGTATAGTATAATATATGTCTGAATTTGCCTATATAGTGATTTGATGATGTTGTGGTACTAACTATGATTCCCTGTGAATTTTAGGGGTCTTAAGAACCCATTTGGTAGAAGAAGAAGAAGTTTTAGGTGATGTAGGTGCCTTGTACTAAAAACCCCTAGAACCCAATAAAACTAATCTTAGTGTAAACTGAGTAGAGTAAGGTCCTCTATAATCTGTGATGTATCTTTGACATAGGGGTCTCTCTAGTAATGGTATTTTTGGGAGAGTATGTGTATGTGTAGATACCATAGGAA
Source organism: Torreya grandis (assembly GCA_037957365.1). Lineage (NCBI taxonomy): Eukaryota > Viridiplantae > Streptophyta > Pinopsida > Cupressales > Taxaceae > Torreya > Torreya grandis. Next base: position 8,399,156 of record JARHVA010000082.1, on the reverse strand, counting down.
TAGACTTGGCCTAAACTAATGATTCTATATTTTAATTTATAATCATGAAATATTAGGTAATGGTGATAGAACTATAACTGGTGTGCATATTGGAACTGTATCTATAAACTATACTAGAAATGTTTATGGGATAGGTAGGGGATACTCATATGGGACACCCTCAACCTTAACCACCTAATTATCATGAATATACTTTAGGTATTGGTGTATTATATATGGGATGGCTTGAATATGCTATAACCATGGCCTACCCAATAATATATCAAATACACCTATACTAGGTACTATTAGGAATCGAGTGGTTATGTGTGCTAGTCCAACATGTAATAAAATCACAATCTCCCTAATGGAGCTCTAAACATGGACACTAAAACCACTAATGACTATATATATTTTTAATGTATCCCACTCTATGTAACCCAAGTGTTTTAAGAGTGTCATAGTGCACATGTTTATGCTTGACCCGTTGTCAACCATAACACTCTAAATAGGATTGTGTTCTATGTATGCTCGTATGAATAACACATGTAAATATGTGTCATCATCCATAATATCCTACTCTAAAAATGTGATAAGTGGTCTAGGTGGAACTGTAGTATGATACATGTCAATAATGTTATGTAATGGATGTGTCTCTTTTGTAACTATGTGATATGAATCTGGTGGTGGATGTACTTGGTATGTATAGTGAACACTTGATGTACCCCCTACCTCATTTATTGTATGCTTTGAGAAAGGATCTAAAAATATATTTAGTGCATTAGCCTCTATTTTATATTGTTTTGGTGCTTGTGTGGGTGTGCCCACATCAATAATGTTATCCTCAATGAGATCTTGTATCTTGTGATTTAGGCTAATGCATCTATTTTTCATGTGGCTTGGTACCCTGTGACACTTGCATAATGTATTTGAATCATATCTCTTTGGAAGAGGACATGTCATATCAACATTTTTAATAGGAAGAAAAGATCTAACATTGCATTACAATAATTTCTTATAACCCATGCTGGTGACTCTAGGATATTAGTGAAGACTTTGCACTAAGGAGCAAATAAAACCAATTTGGGGGATGGCTCGGAAGCTACATTGACTATGGCATTTTGATCAATTTTTTTTGTGGCCTTTGCCTTATATAGATGTTTTTTTAAAATCTTAATAGTTTATTTTGATCCATTTGTGTACTTGAGTTTTCCCATTGATAATAACTTAACCTCTCTTTCCTTGACTGTGTGGCAGAAATTAGTAAATGTAAGAAACTTCTTGAACAAGATTGCTTCATGCAGTGCTAGTAATAAATTTTTTTTAAATATATCCTAAAGATTTTTGTCTATCATGGAGCTAGTCAATTTTCATAATATTGTCTTGTATCATAATACATAATCTGAGATAGGCTCATTTGACTTTTTCTTTAACTATTCCACTTGTGCATATGATATCCTATCTCTAATGTTGATAGAGAAGCATGCTAGGGAACATATCAACTAATGGATTTAATGTCATTATATATTAATTTATTAAATCATAAAACCACTATAGGTCATTACCCATGAACTATATTGAAATAAATTTGTAAGAATATAATCGTTAGACATATATTCTTAGCATATTATGTGAAAAGATTTAAAGTGATGCTCTGGTTCACCTTTACCATCATATAATGTGAGCTTGGGTGCCACTAAACTGGATGGAAAATGAGTTTTCATTATGTGATGTGCCAAAGTTGTATGCAAGAGAATGTTGGAATCCAAGGCATATGATGACCTAGTTGCTCCCTTGTCAAGATGTAACACCTTAGATTGCAGAGTATGAATATCATGTATAAGGGATTGTATATATAGAGTGGGGGAACGATCCATAAGTGGTGTAACTATCACTAATGGTTGAATGACAATTTTAGGTTTTATTATCTAATTTGGTTGAGTTGGCCCCACTAGAGGTGTAACAAAATTATTAACATAGGGGTTGAAGATTGACTATTATTTATCTTATTATTGATTTCTAATATGTCCTATAGGATCTATGAATGATCAAGAGGTTGTTCCTAGATTCTATCTCTGAAGCCTTGTAATACCTCATATTTATTCATAATTATGTCATTATTGTTAAGTGGAGGTAGTTTGTCCTAATTTTCAATGTGTACCTCATCTTGTTCTTGGTTGCATTGTTCATCTTCAAATGCAATGTCATTAAAATCCACATAATCAAGGTGTGAAGGATTAATATCTGGAGTTGTAATAGGTTATTTGTCCATTTTATAGGCTTGGATAGCAAGGATCTGAATAATCTCTATAAGGGTACCACCTAGTCTAGCATTTCTTCTTAATGGAAGAGAGAGAACTTTTTTAGATGGCATATAGTAAACAAATTGAAATAGATATATTAAAATAAAATGTTTGATTTTTTAAAAATGAATAATAGATAATGAAAATAAGATAAAAAAGGATGCAAACCGTAAGAGAATCTAGGGTTAGTGTTTTTTTAATCTAGGGTTTCTTTACAACAATGTAAATTACATGTAAATAAATTGAAACCCTAATATGTGTAGGATGGATTACAAAAAGGATCAATTCAAACATTAGTCATGAAAACTCACAAATGAATACATACGAATTGGAAATCTAAGCCAACTTATTCAAGCGAGGTTTGTTAATGATAACGAAGGACAAATTAAAATAAAACAATACTAGTTACCTTCTCAAATCAATTCCACCACCCAAGAGCGGCTCCAAGCATGTTCTCCCCTTAATCTAATGTTCTTGTCTTTGTCAACAAGGGCTTCTTTGCTCCTCCATTGCCTCAAGAACACTATGCATAACCTAGGCTCAAATAGAATAAATCTATAATCTAGACTATCAAATGAAGCTTACAAATAACACAAATCATCAACATAAAAGGATGTGTAGATAATTATGCATTATAAATCTACAATTTTTTATCTTAATAAATGGTGTTTTATGCCCTTCTATTTATAGAGTTTAGAAGTGGTCTAAGATCAACCATGACCATCCATCTCAAGATTGAGATGTGTAGCCATGGATTAATCTAATATTTGGAATTAAATCCATAAATGGCCTCATAATGATTTAGGAGGAAGGGGCATTAATTAGGCATGGGTGACCCATAATCTATATATTTTATGCATTTATGGCTTATGGATGCCACCCCATGGATGATGTCACTAGGTGATGTAGATATTTGGAATTAATTTCCAATACTGAATTAATCAATAACCTCCATGAAAAATCCATTTAATCCCTTGATTTAAATTAATTAACCTTAAATAAGATTAATCAATATTTGTGCAATTCTTTGGAAATTGTCCCTCAATTAATCAAAATGGTCAAAAAGTCATATTACTAGGTTGTAATTTGACTCGGGAAGAATTGGAAGGAAATGTTAGATGCTTTGGAACAATATTCTCATTTATAATGTTGCCAAAACAAAATAACAAAGGTACATAACCTGTACTAATGAATTAGAAGAAAATAGTGATCCAAAGCATAAAAAGGCAAAATCATCATTTTGACTCAAAATGAATTGATCAAAGTTAGGAATCACATAAAATGCATTACCCCATTTATGGATACATTAGCCTAAATTGGCACTTGTATAAGACAAGTTCAAACCATTTAATGTGTTTTTAGTGATTTTGGATTAAATTATACATTTGAGTGCAATTTAAGTAAGAATAATAAATTCAACACAAATAGTGTTAGGAATTAGATGTCTACAATATGAAATATTGATTTAATTGGTTATATTGTCTAAAAAAAAAGAAGTATGCAATCCTAATTTATTACACAAAAAGTTGGATTAATATAATGTAGGGTTTGAAGTAATATTTGAAGTAAGTCAAGTTCACCAAATGATTTAACCTTTTAAGGTTTTATAAGTGTAATTACTTATGTTTGGTTAAGTGGTTGAGATGTCTAAATTAGTCAAATAATATTCAATAATTAAGTTCTAATTTGTTATATATTTTGACCTTCTTTGACTTTTTTAAAATAGTAATAAATATGCTTAAATAGAGACTTATCTGGAAAAACTATCACGAATGATTTGGGTTCTAAATAGTTTTGAGGGTCATCTATAGGGTCTTGAGATATGTTTGCTCACTATACAGTATCACCCCACTTAGACAATATTTCTATATTAATGTAGTGTCCTCAAGGTGATGGTAGTGTCCTCTTTGCAAGATTATTCCTATTTTTTAGGAGCACCTATGCTTATATTTGTAGGTCTTATTCTTGCATGCATGAAAATTAAAACTCTATGTTGTGCCTAGAAAAATTGATTTAGTGTCCAAACCCTAATCCTCCTTAAAATTATGACATGATCAATAAATATGTGTTCATTAATAGGATAGGTTGGACATCCTCAACACCCCATTGTGAAGAGAGTTGCCTACATATCAATACTCAGAGGAGGGATCAATCTCGATGTAGTTCTTCCACCTAGTGCTTGGGGCAAGTGCAAGTGAATGTTAGGTTAAGAGTGGACTTGGATTATTTCAATGTTCTTGAGCTTTGAAATAATTTAAATCTAGGTTTAGGGTTGTTGTATATGGTAATATTCAGAAGTAGGTAAGAATAGGGATCAAATAACTTAATTTTATTCAACGTATCTTTTGTTTGAATAAGCTTTTGCATCTATTTTCCATCTAGTCGATAAAGTTCAAATAGACTTATATTTATAGATATCTATAGCCTGTGAAGATATGAAAATGTGTTTAGGCTGACCTTGGGAGGGGCACACATTTGTAAAATTATTCATTTAAGATATTTAGGGGAAAGGACAATAGCACCCAGTTGGGGACACTAGCACCATGTGGTTATAGTGTCTTAAATGTGGTGTTAATGTCCAATTAGTATATGGCTAGGTAAAACTAGGTTGAAATCTGGGAAGGTTATCCTAAGATTATGTTTGAGTTGATTGTATATGTATGTGGTCTTCACAATGGCTAAGAAAGTGTGCCTAAGGCTCTAGTATAGGTCTAGGGCTAATCTAGGAATAGGCTAACTCAAGTGACACTCTTACCATCCAATTGCCACTTTAGATGATTATAATTGACTTGTGAATTTAGTAAAAAATTAAATATTAATTAATTAATTTTTAAAAATATAGGTTTCAAACTAGATTATCCTATCTAACTTCCACCAAAGGGTTTTAAAAAAAAACTAAACGATGCTCAAAAAATGATGGGCCATAGAAAGCTATCTACTCTAATTTTTATAAAAAATGATACTACCTATTTAAATTTTTTATGTTTGACCTACTTATACTTGATCATTTAAAAAAATAGTATTTTAGAAACTAGACTCAAAATTCTACAAATCATGTTCCTGTGACATCTTCAAATTTTGAGTTTAGGTGTCTCAAATAATCCATAAAAGTTATGTCTTCTTAGTTTTTAGGAAAAATATTTCCACTTAAGACCCCCTTTTGGCATTCCAATTCCACGCACTTTTAATTTATTGTACTCTTACAAATTTTACTTGAACTCTGATACTCAAGACACACTTTAAACCCTACATTTTCTTTATTTCTTTGGTTTTGAAAAAAATAACTAGGTTCGATTTATGGTTTTGCATTTGTTTTAAGCCTAGTCAATCAAGTATGTGTATTTGTATTGTTATATTATTAAAATGCATTTATGTATATTATTTTTTTATGAACTCACTCTCTATTACACACCTTTCTTGGGTTAGATCTTGTTCATTAGAGTAAATCTTAATTTATATTTTTCTTTCTAGTATTTTTTCCATTACCTTCTTTTAGATTGAATAACCTTAGCTCATTTATATTTCAGTGAAAATCCTATGTTGAGTTTTCATGAATATTGTTCAAACCTTAGGATTATTCGATCAATATAAACAAATTAATAATCTCATGTGTCTTATTGTAATGTTTCCTACACAACAATCACATAGGAATTTATACTCAATGTGGGGCTACTCATTATAGAACAATATCCAAAAATAACTACTTATATTTCCTATACTAATGTATAAAATAAATCCTTCTGGGGAAACATAGGAAGATAAATAAAATAAAAAATGAGGTGATGCTCTAGAATAAGATGGATTAATTCCATATCTAAATAAATGTTGAGATATATATATGCAAGATAATAAACTAAGCATGATGTAATAAAAAAATGCAAGAGGTGATCTAATCTATATGATATTAGATAATAAATAAGAAAGCATAGGATGAAAAAATATAGGCATAACCACTTTTATCAATTTAAAAATAATTCATAGAGACAATATATTATTATCTCAAAAGGATTGAAACAAATCTTACATAGAGAATAATTCAATCTTTAGTTACTAAATTACAAAATGCATGGACCTAATTATTCTAACGAATCAACAATTTCTCAAAATATCTCAATTCATATAGAGAGTAAGAAGGTAATTATGAAATTAATATTCAACTTCCCACTATCAGAAGTAGATGAGAGCTTAAATACAAAACCTTGCATTTTGGTTCTTTGTTGTCCACCTTCAACAAAATATGGTTTACTTTGAAAACAAAATTTGATATGGTTTTGTAAAATTTATAAGGAAAAATATTAATTCCAAGATATTTATTTTTATTCATATTATTCAACTCTTCAAAAGAATATTAAAAATCCATGGAAAATAAAATTTTGGCTTACAAAGGATGATAACAAAACATTTTTATAAGGTTTGAGGGTTAAATCAAAAGATTGTGTCCCATTAGATGACTAAATAACCATTGTGTGTGTGTGTGTGTGTGTGTGTGTGTGTGTGTGTGTGTGTGTGTGAGAGAGAGAGAGAGAGAGAGAGAGAGAGGTTAGAATTTTTTGTAAAAAATAAATTAGAGATGCCTATGACCTCTTTATACCAAAAATTAGTACATACTAGTATACTTTAACCTTTGAGATTCATCAAGAGATTCCTCATATGGTTGAAACACTAGTTTATAATGGTATAATAGGTCAAATATATCTTTAAAAGTTCCATGATATGGCCATGAGAGACTATCATAACTTCAATATTCTCATTAGTTTGCCTAGCCCTTAAGCATTTGAAAACTTATTTCAAGGCTCAATCCCTATACAAGTGAGCACATATTTAAGCTCCTTTAATAGCATGACACTTAATTTTAATATTTTGTTTGAGATGAGTAACTAATTAATCTAACCATATGATAAAATGGATATGATCAAGTTACAATGTAACTTCCTGAGATTATTTAGCCATGACATTATTATCTCCCTTTTGAACTTGCACCACCCACTTACCATAGTGTCTGAGAAATGTGAAAATGAAAGTGACAATATTATTCAAACATTCAATATTTTTGGTATCAAAATACAAACATGGCACAATATTTCAAACTTGAATAATTATTTAGAGAGTACCCTCAAGAGAAATAATTAAAATGTTCAAAAATAACTGAGTATGAGGAAATTTATGTAACCCATCTCCCTAATCTAGATGGAATGTGATGGGGTTGTATGATATGGTGTTTATATAAATAGATATAAAAATGAAATGATATGAGATTAATATATTAAAATTCATGAAGCAAGTTAGTAGGTGAAAATTTTGAAAAAATGGATTATGAATATGCTTCCTTCCTTTACTCCTTATCAGTAATAAATGTTTACTAATGTTTGTATATTTTTATTAAATTAATTAATATTGTTAGAACTAATTATGATATTGGTGCCTTAAAAATAAAAATATTATATATAATTAAATATTTCACAAAAACTTAACATTTAAATAATACATGTATAGACACCTAAACTTTCTCATATGTATTAATCAGTAATTAAATTGTATGTTTCTAGGATGTTGTGTACTTATCGATTATTGTTTTTTTTAGGTGTTGTTAACCAATTATATAATTTCATTAGTCTTCACATATTATTTTAATAGCATCCAACTTTTATCTTCCTCCCCACCTAAGTTCACTCACATTTTAGGCTTCACCTCCAAGTTTGGTTCCACTTTTCCTTGCTTTCTAAAAATGTGTACCAATGCTTTGGACATCTCCAAATCATCAATGTTCAATACTTGAAGGGAGGTTTTGGGCCCTTTATTCCCTCACCCATATAACCCTTATTTCACTTTTTTTTCCTATTGTTTAATGTTGGTTTTTACTCCAATATGCTTCTAATTTGAATTCAATTCAGCCTTAAATACATAAGCATCTAGTGCATTTATGGATCTAGAGAATATCTAAAAGTCATCTAGAAATAATCTAGAAAGCATATTGTATTTCATAAACTATTCATTGATTATTTATGAGTGAATTTAGATAAATCAATAAATCATTATAGAATTCATTGTAGCACTAAATTTCATGTTAGTGACACATTGCACTACACTACTTGCATGGTCAATGAATTACAAAAATATCAAAGAGTTGTTTTTTATATTGATACACCACTTAGGGGATTAAAAAATATAAATATGGATCAAACATATTTTCCTTACACTTATCAAATCTAAATACCTAATTATGAAAATAATAATTTCATTTTCTCAATGATTTTCAGTGAAGGCATATAAAATTAAGGTTTTTGAGCCTCAAATCTAATAAACATACTCATCAAAACATAATTTTCCTACCTAAAATTTTCCAAGAATAGAACTTGATGGTTTGGACATATACAAAGTGGAGCTTATTGCTTTCTAAATCATTCTATGATTTTTGAAATTTTTTTAGATCATCCTCTTATCCATGCGAAGCATTGTTTCCCACTATCATATTCTAACAAATATCAATTAAACTCTCGATATTAAAGACACATTTATAAACCCTACATTTTTATTTATTTCTATATTTTTATAAAAATGTGTTTAATTTATTTTATTCTTATGAATGTTACTTGAACTCCTGATATTCAAGATACATTTTTAAACCTGACATTTTTCTTTATTTCTCTAGTTAAAAAAAAACTAGGTTCGATTTATGGTTTTAAATTTATTTTAAGCCTAGTTAATCAAGTATGTGTATTTGTATTGTTTTATTATTTAAAATGCAATTGTGTATATTATTTTTTTGTGAACTCATTCTCTATTACACACCTTTCTTGGGTTAGATCTTGTTCCTTAGGGTAAATATTAATTTATATTTTTGTTATAATTTTTTCCATTGCTTTCTTTTAGATCAAATAACCTTAGCTCATTTTTATTTCATTGAAAATCCTATGTTGATTTTTCCTCAATATTATTCAAACCTTAATATGATTGGATCACTATAAAAAAAATTAAATAATCTCATGTGTTTTATTATGATGCTTCCTACCCAACAGTCACAACATGGGAAGTTCTACTCAATGTGGAGTTGTTCATTGAAGAATAATCTCCAAAAACAACTACTTATATTTCCTATACTAATGTATAAAATATAGATTTCTAAGGGATATTGGAAGATAAATAAAATAAAAAATGAGTTTATTCTCTAGAATAAGATGGATTTATTCCCTATCTGAACAGATGTTAAGCTATATATATGCAAGATGATAAACTAAGCATGATGTAATAAAACAAAATACAATAGGTGATATAATCTATATGAGATTAGATAATAAATAAGAAAGTGTAGGTTGAAAAAATAAAATCACAACTACTTTTATCAATTGAAAAATAGTTCATAGAGATAATATATTATTATCTCAAGAGGATTGAAATAAATCTTACATAGAGAATAATTCTAGATTTTGTCACTAAATTACAAAATACATGGACCTAGTTAATCCAAGGAATCAACAACTTATTAAAATATCTCATTACATAATTAGAGAAGAAGTTATTTATGAAATTGATATTTAACTTCCCACTATTAGAAGTAGAGGAGAGCTTAAATAGAAAACCTTGCATTTTGGCTCTTTGTTGTTTACCTTCTACAAAATATGATTAATCTTATTTTAAAATTGGTAGACCATATTTCCTTCCATGTCATAAAATATTTACATTGAATTTAACTAAATTTTGAATATTTAAGAATAGGAATCATGTTTTTAATATTTAAATGAAATTTTATGGGTTCCCTTTTTACCTATGAGCTTCTCATAAAATATAAAATATTTTAATTAAAACTAGCTTGTTAATGTTATCTTACTTATTTTTAGTTTAATTCATGGAAATTGTAGATTTTTATTTTTATCTAGTTTTCACGTTTTAATACATTATATATACTTAAATCTTGTCTTTAGTACTTGACAATGATAAGCTTGACATGCATTTGTCATGTATACCTTGAGCACTCAAACCAGGCCTTAATTTTCCATCCTATCACACTTGCATGTTATCTTATGAATTAACCCTTCCATTCTATTGTTATACACCTATAAGAATCTCATTATTTTTTTCAAAACAAATAAATCTCATTCAAAGACATCTTTAGACCTTCATTTTAGTTTGCATGTACATGAGACAATTTTAATAGTTATAGTTGTTATTTCCATTTGATAATGACATAATCTAGATAGAACCAACCCACTCCTAAGAATAGCTATTTTGTAAAATAAAACAATCCTTAGAGTTGTCCCATAAGCCTAATGTATTAGTGGTGTGATGAATTATTTAATTAGATCCATATACTAAAAAAATCAAGGTCTCATTCAAAAGTAACTGAGCATTTATCTAATATACATATATACACTATTGCACATTGAGAAAATGTTTCTTATTCTTCCCAATTTGTTTGCCTATCTATAGGATCAATCACAAGACAATTTTGAAGCACTTAAAATATAATTAAAATCAAGAGTTTTAAAGTACCAAAGCCAATAATTAGTTTCATAAATATAGATAAGGAGCACAATTGTGAAATCATAGTAGGTGGGATAACTATGTGTGGTTTGACTTCCCTCCTTTGAGTATTGGATGCATAAGCATTGGCCAATCATAAAGTAGAGGTGATTAGGATCAACTCAACCCATTATAATTCCACCATTTTTGTAGGGTTCTGACTCTCACAAGAACATATAGTGTTTCAAATAAAAAGAGACTTATTGATGAATAGGTGTGCATCATTAGGGTTCAAGATCATAAATAGAAAGTAATAAAAGATAGAACTACAAGTGACAACATGGTCAATGTGCCACACTTTTGCATAAGTCATTATAAACTAATGATACTAACTTAATCATGTGAAATTTACCCAACATAGAAAACATATTATTTACAAAAATGAATGATCCACAAGCCCACTTACCCTTGATTTACATTTCCAAAATATAGTTACAGTTAAACGTTCAATCATAAAAGCTAACTATATTGATGTATTTAATACTTTTTATGTTTAGCATATGCCTTTGTCCAATCACAAGAATAAATCTTAATATTTTAAATTCATATGTATGCTTGAATGTCATATCTATTGATCAGAGTTACATTTCAAATTCATATCTTAATTATGTTAATCTCACCCATTAAACCAAATTAGGGTAAAACATATTGGTGAACCCATACACATATTGAATAGTGTAAAACCATAAGTTTTTCCTTAGAGTTTTATCTTTATAGGTTTTTTCATATTATAGACATGTTTCTTTCTTATTTCTCCCTTTGATTTTATGGGTTGTCTATATTTTTGGTATTATGAGGTTTTGTATGCTTTATATGCCTAAACACCCTCAAAACCCTAACCATTCTCATATTGATTCTTCTAATATTCTTCATACCTCTCCTTAATATGGTCCTATCTATTTTCCCTACATAGAGTTCCATGTTATTACTATTCCAAAAGATAAGGGACATTTCAAGGATAATCAGGATATGAAAAACACTACATCTAACATACATTTGTGAGGACATATATAATCTCTTAAAAAAGATGTTGAAGACTTAACACTAAATATTCAAACAATTGGTAATAAAAAAAAATTTCACACCAATGTTACCCAACATGGTTTTGCATTGAAATATTTACAAAATTGTGGATACACGAGATAATAATCAAAGATAAATACATAATATATCGTTAATAATCAAAGACAACATGATCATGGGTATATAGATGGTTTAGAAAAAAATAAGTCAAACACACACTAATTTTAAAAAATCAACATAATAAACTTATAAAGACTTTCCTAACACACATATGTCCAACACTCTATAGGATTCATCTATTTTGGATGTGTCCACAAAAAGAGAATTACAAAATAATTTAGGTATCAAGTATACAGGAGGACAAAATGATGAACTATTTAAATTAAAGTTATGGTATCAAAAAACCTCATCAAATGAGTTATTATTGATGCTAAATAAATTGAAAAAAGAAATCAGTATATCATTCTTGTATGCATTAGGAATTGATATGCAACGGTTAAATATAGAAGACCACATCATTACTAATTCATATAAAGGACTATGGACACAACTTGGATAATTTTAATGGAAGTGATATATGGACCAAATAAGTTACATTATTTTATTTCAAGTCACACTTCATGATACACATTACAACCAATTGTTGGAATAACCTTGCATACATAATATGAATGTAATACCATGAACCTTACACATATGTGTTACTTTTACACATAAAGCACACTATATACATGTCAGGTAGACAAAGATACTTTCAAATACCATAATCTATCACTACCGATAATATCATACAAAAAAGAAACAAAAAGTACAAAATAAATCATAACATGACATACCTAGCTACCCAACATGGAAACTCCATTAAAGAGATAGTTCTCACAATTACCATCACCTCCTCATGTGTTACTAAATAGGTTACTATAATTCAATCTTATCACATTTCTACCTCCACAAAATCTTGATCTGAACAAGCCTACACCAAATAATTATGATGGTAATGCATATTTTGGCTATCATTATATTATGGGGCATTCAATGAATAAATTTTACAAATTAAGACAAAAAATACAATATCTTATTGGTAATAATAGTATTCAACTTGGGAAACCTTTAGGGGAACTAAGATCATAAATGGATAACAACTAGAATTTGAACATATCATGTTCACTAAGAATAACTAATGTATCCATGAGAAACTTAGGCATGTTAATAAAATAGAATATCATACAACACATACTCAGATTACAAATTCAAATTCAAAATATCATATACATAAAAAAAGGCATAAAATAACTATGGTAGATATAATGAGATAGATTATTATCACTAGATAAATGACCTCTACATGATCTTTTTTAGTAAGAAGTGACATATATTATTTTACATAATTTTGTATGATTATTTGGGTTATCATCTATTATCCTTCTAACTTATACATACACCCTCATAGCGACCATTATTATATCACTTGGTTTTGTTTCCAATTAATTCATACATGTTCATGGTTATCATGATCTGAATAATCCAAAAATAGTAATCCTATATTTTTTTAACTCTCATGGCAACCCATATTGCTCATAAATAGATTGTCTTTTCACTCACAATCCCTTTTAGTGATCTAAATCATTACCAATTATTGGTAATATCTATACTTATCAGAACCAACCTAAAATAGGTTTTACATTCTTCCTCACTTTTGAGACAACAAAACCATAATATCTACATAAATTTGATAATTATCATAGAGATAGAGTGTCTATAACATGATCATCTCAAGACAAATATATTTATTCTTGACATTATGCATATTTGGCTAAATTTTGACTTACATATTATGACACAAGGATATAAATTTATTTATCCATATCCCCTTTCACTTCCCACATCTCTTTGAGAGATGATTTCAATGGGTGCATATGGCTTGCTCTCACTTGCACTACATAGTGATAATATCACATCTTGTGCACACAATGCCTTAACACATGTTGTAAATTATTTTGATCCCTCCCATTATTTTATTTTCAAAACAATTTCCACTTGGAATCATTCTTAAACATTTCAAATATTCTAAAAATATAAAAAAATAAAATAATCATAAAATACAAAAACATTCAAATATTCAAAAAATTTGAAAATAAGACATGAGCATGACATGATTATTATTTTATAATATGTACATATGTAATTTATCACATATTAGGTACATGGCATAGTGTTTACATACAAACATGTATTTCACAATATTTGAGTGTTATGTAAAACATATAGATTACACATGGAAATACACATGTTGGTTTTCCCTCTAAACCCAGTGGCCATGCCAATACTAGGGGCATCTTATTCCACAGGTTTCACTATTACATGTTACATATTTCTATGATATTTTACCATGTTGAGACACCTATATTACATACACTTGCCTTTCTATTTAGTCATTTTTTACTAAGTGATACATGATATATTATGATGTGACATTGATACATATGGATGGTGTAGACCATTTATTTTTAATATGCTCCATTGATGTTGTTTTACATAATAGCTTACTTTGTATGTGAATATTATGTGTATCCATTGGCTTTGATTGATGTGACATATTTGATGTCCTATGTTTTCAACATTTTTATGTCCTCCTGCATGTATCTTGGTCTTTTTTGTTGTGACATTTTATGTCCTTTGTATGCATCATTTTTCCTTATATGTGACACTAAAAAAAATTGAACTTGCTAACATTGATGGGTTCCATGATCTATATCATGCATTTTTACTATGTAGTCTTATTAATTTATACTTATAATTCATGATTCATCAATACACCTATCTAGGCATGACACTTATATGCCCTACATTCCATATGCTACATACATGCCTTGATCAATAAATACATGGTTATGATGAGATATTATCGACATGATCAAATAATATTAAATTTGATATATGTATACATGACATGATATAATTCCTTATTTTTTTTATATGAGTGACTTGTAAGATACATCCCTTAACTCAAAAGTTGGGCATTAGAGTGGGCTTGTCTAAGAGATTTCAAATATCTAGATAATCTAGATATCATATTTTTTAGATACATGTTACATATTGGCACATTGATATAGAGTACATGGGTATATCCCATGCATATGCATCAACTTTATAGACACTTGAGCACATATTCAGATATGCTTAGGTACATATGTATGTGTATATGCATAAAATTTATAGGAACAATATTACAAGTTTTCACATACGTATATAATTAGGATACATGTTCTCATTTTAGCATATAGATGCATAACATTTAATATTGGTTGGTATAGATCCATGAGGCATGATTCTAGGTCATGCACATATATAATAGCATAGTTACAGTTAAATGTAAAATGGTTTTCATTTCACTTAAAACTTATCAAATATGTGTTCATGGTGGGGAATGGTCATGGTTCACTCTAATTCAATCATGCATTATATTTTACTTTGGTAAAAACTACATAATCAAACATGTGTACATGATGTAGGCATGAACATTTCTAATTTCATTTTGATCATATATTTTTTATTTTACCTGGATCAAACTTGATCAAACTATTTTAAAATATATATAATTGAATCTATAATCCATGTATAGTGGTTGATTTATCTTTGAGTAAACCATCCCTAATGATGCAAAAGCATCATCACATTTTGTAAATTTTGATCTAATTCAAGTGTATTGAGTCTTTAAGGATCCATTAAAATCATTTTAGATCTTTATTATTCATTCTAATTTTATATGTCCTTGTCAAATTTTAATTAGGAGTTACATTGGCATTTTCCCACCAATTTCCTCAATTTGAAATTTTGAATCTTTTGACAAGGTTTTAGATCATTAGTCAAGTGTGTAGGAGTTTAAAATAATGTATTAATGTTGTGTATACCCTAAAGTATTATATGGTACCTAATTTCATACATGACTCATGTTATTAGACATCTTGATGGGTATGTTAGAAGTTAAATTAGTTTGTATCCTCCCAATGTACATGAGTGAGTTAGGAGGTTAGTTAGGTTAGTTATAGGATATAAAAGAGATTGTAAATGATTTTGAGAGAAGTGAGAGTCATGGGGATGGATTAAAAGTTTAAATAAATAGAACCCCAAAAATATTAATATACAATTTCTTTGTTTGAAGAGGATTCTATTGGCAGACCCTATATCTTTTGTGTTAGCAACAGTGTTAAATGTGAAAATTAAGTATATACAGAGTGTGTGAAGAGAAATTTAATAAAGACATGTTTTTGTTGTCATTATTGTAATGTTTTTAAGTTTATTTCCTTTGGTTTTTAATATCTTTATATTCTATGAAATTTCTTTCATGTGTATGAATGAAATACTCAAGACAAACCTGTAGTTACTTTGAAACCTCACACAGTCAAACTATAAAGAATGAGAAATGATAGAACAAAGCTATCAATGATATCTTAAACATTTTGAGGAAGTATAAACTATTTTTATAGATATTATTAATCCTTCACATGATTTTTATACCTTTCCAGAAACCTAAATTAACATTCTGACTCTTTTCAAGTGTATACGTTCTAATGTATTCATATAATAAAGCATAGAGTAATGGGAAAAGGGTGAATAGAGTTAAAAAAGGGAAATAATCATTTAAAGAGGTTAATAATGATATAATAACCCTAATATTAATTTTAAACTAAGTTGGTATCCTTAAAACTTCATATAACCCTTTTTGGGTCTAGAGAACTAGTTTAAACCCTGTTCTAGGGTTTCATGACAAAATCATAGTTTGTGGAAGATTCCACTAGTGAAAAACCCTAAAAGTTTGTGAAAATATGGGGTTATAGATAATTTAAGATATTTTGGAGTTTATTTGTCTATACATACCTTTGATTATGGTCTAAAAGAGACTGTGTGTTAGACAAGACAGTGGGAGACCTAATAGGCCTAAATAGAGGATAAAAAGTGACTAGAAAAGTGGGTTAAGAGGTGAGTTAGGGAATATAACTTCATGGATAGATAGAAAAAAATATAAGGTACCTTAAAATGTTTTTATTTTCCTATGTTGAGATTTTACTTATTTGTACCATTCAAATAAGCCTAAGAAAAAGGCAACTAAGAGAACCTTGTTAAAGCAAGAAAATGGTGTATGTATTAAAGG
This sequence comes from Torreya grandis, assembly GCA_037957365.1. Lineage (NCBI taxonomy): Eukaryota > Viridiplantae > Streptophyta > Pinopsida > Cupressales > Taxaceae > Torreya > Torreya grandis. The sequence continues at coordinate 8,382,182 of JARHVA010000082.1, read as the reverse complement.
GTTATTTGAAGAGTTTGTGGATTAAGTGGGAGGTAAGATAGGAATTTTTTTATATTTATATGGATGTCATTAAATACCATAAGGTCTGAGGAAACCTGAGTCAAGTTTTTGGAGCCAAATAATTATTTATTTTGAGTCAAAGGAAAGGAAAGTTGGATCTAAGCATATAGCAGAAAGACTATTATGTGAATGTAAGTAAGGATGAGTGATAAAGCATATAATTAGATAAAGGTTATTGAGAGAATACTAATTTAAATAAATCATAACTACTCTAAGATATCAAAAAGATAAGCAAGAGAGATATAGAGGTTTTGAAACCAAGAGAAAGGATCAGAGTTAGGAGTTATTGGCAAAGGTAAGTGTAGGTGAGTGTGTATCTTGTTTTTATCCATGAAATACAAACTTATTGGTGATAGTTGCATCACCTAATTATCTCTTTCATTTACCAATATAGTTATTTGTTTGAGTTTAACCTATCTGCAAGGTTCTCTCTTTCTTTTTCCTACATATTTATTTGGGTTAGTACATTTCTTACTTTTCCCCATATTCATGAGGTTGGGGCATGTTTCCTTCCCAACTCATAATTTTTCATAGTTACACAATTTTTTGGGTATGATTACCCAAACTCTACAATGCTTCAACAATAAGCATCATCTCTAAAATGTTGTAAGGGAAACGTGGATTTCACCAACACCTAGGTGTACTCTAACCCTTGTTATTAAAAATTTAATTTTTCACATTTAGACATTGACTAATTCTATTTTAGTTCAGGGTGAGGTCAATTTATGGAGCCCTAAAATCCAAAAACATTTTTTTCTAGTTCATGGCTTTTATAATTATTCATCATAATAACTAATTTCTCTATTTTTTCTCCTTTTGAAATTCCTTGAAAACACTACATTTCACATTAATTCCTTACTACTTCTAGATCAATATGTTATTTTTGGCTCATGCTTTATATTTACTTGTGTTTATCATGTTTTTCCATCAAAATTCATGTCATTACCAAGATGGAAGATGATTGTGTGTGTATTTCTAAAATTAAGCTCTCTTTATTGGTTGGATGGTGAGAAGGGTATCTCAAAAAGTGGATCTGAAAATAGGAGGTTACCTTGAGATATAAAATTGGCTTCAGATCTCCAAAATAGCTCATGAAGTGGGATCTTTACTAGATATGATGGTTAAAAGGGCTTTTTTATTTATTTTGGATTTCTAGTTAATTGTGTGTGTCCTTTTCTGAAAACATTTTATCACATTTAATATTTAAACCTTTGAACTAAATATAAATGGTGGGAGATGTTCCTTATTAAATTGATAGTGTAATGGGTTTTTATTAAATGACATCAAATCCTTTATTTTATATTGGTTCTTTGTTGCAAAGTGTCCAATGATTATTCAACTCCTGGCCCACAAATTTACTATCTTTTTTAATTTTGAATAAAATATATTTGGCAAATCAAATGACTAATAGGTATTTATCTTAATCTAATGGTTGGAGGGGCTTATCCTTTTAAAATAGATATTTTTTTTGGATCTTAAATAAAATCAATGGTAGGATGGGACTTTCTTTTCATCATAACTATCAGCTCATTTTACCTATTCAATTTTTTTCTTTTGAAAAACCATGCGACCATATATTTATGGGATCCACTATATTATTTTTAGAATAACTCTTACTTATCAAGTGGCTTTTAACTTTTCAATGCATTTTATGACCTACATATTTTATTTTAAATTGTTTTATATTTCTTTTTTTGGTAGATCTATGGTGGGAGATGTTCTTGTTAATCTAATGTGTTAGTTTTTTTAGAAAATGATATCAACAAGATTATTTTTAAACATATCCTAGAGTTATATCTTAATATTTAGCTATTTAGAAAAAATAAAAATATATATAAATGGGAATTTTCAAAAGTTGTTTTTTCTTTCATTTTTACCTCTATAGTTTTGTAACTCCACCAAAATAATACATCATTTCTGATCTTAAATATCAAAGTTTTCAATTCTGGCTATATATCCCCTTTGAAAAATGTTCAATTTAAAAAAAAACAAATTAAAATTTTGCACTTTTATGCTTATATCTAATGACCTACAAAATGTGAATTTTCCATGTTTCAGCCACCATAGTTTTATTTTCATGTTATGCTCTACAAATTAAGTCTTTTACTCAATTTTTAAAAATTAACTCATCTTCTTCTCCATTTTATTTTTATTTTTTTTCCTTCAAACCTGATTTATTATTTTTCTCTTTCCCTCAATGGCTACCAAAAACTATGTACACAAGATAAAATAACCTACATATTTTAAGTGAAACATGCAATGTGATATAAAAAGTAACTTATTATGCTAAAAATGTAAAATCCTACTTTAATTTCCATGGATAATGTGAAATTAAACAAAACCAATACTTTGAAAGGAGAATTATATTTATTTCATAATTATGTTTGGTCATTCAACAAGCTTTAGATCAGCATCAAGTTTCTATTAAAAAGTCTTGATTATTTTGGAATTTACTTCTTCTACAAGCTCACCTCTACCTAAAGATTCATCCATTATTCATTTTTATTTTGTTTTGAATCAAATGGATGCTTGTATTGATTCCCCAACATTTATGGTATTTTTATCATGCTCTTAATTGAGCATGATTAATGATGTGACCAAGAGCATATCAATTCCAAAACACAAAATAAAATAATAGATAAAATTATTAATCATAAAAAAGAGAATCTAAAGTTTCATTATTCATTCTAAAAAATACATAAGTATTCAAACAAATCATAAATTAAATATAGAGTTGGCATGCACGTCTAAAATCCTATTAGAATCCTAGAGTTAATTGAATTTGCTATTTTTAGAATTTTTTGAAACCTTTTATTTTTATCGAATTTTGCATGTGATCTCAGATGGACCAACTAACTACCCCTTATTCTCTACATGTCTTATTAAAGCTCAAGGGTACCTTGAAACTACAAGTTCATGTGTAGTTATAAGAAAAAAATGGAAAATTATAAAAATAGTGAAAATAAAATTAAAATGTATTTTTCAACCTTAAAATAGTCAATTTTAAGCCTAAATTTTGTCAAAAAAGTTGGTAATCATATATAATAGCTTATGACTACACAGAGATATTTTATATTTTTTTAAAATGGGGCTCAATCAAGTTTTTGGATCAAAATATGTCTTCTACAAGATATGTTACCACATGATTCTTCTTAGGTTGAAAATAAATTATTTCCTACAATTAGTTTTATTTAATATTTTATCTTGTATCCTTGTCCAAATTATTAAATTATAGTTCTGAAATCCAAGTGTTATTTGCTTCTGTAATCCTTCCATTATACCAAATACTTGTTGTAACTACCTTGTCTAATATTTGATGGTCTTCTTATCCAAAACTTGTGATATCTCTGTTTCTTATTCATTTGCACCTTCTGTCTCCAATAAAATTATTATTGTTATTATTTTATTTTATTATTCTCTCCATGAAATTTGTATAAATAAAAAACATTAAATACTAAATAAATATCAAAGTTTTGTGGTAAATTTACCTCATAAGCATTATCTAAAATACCATTTCTCTCTAATTTAGTCACTTGTTTGTTCAACTCTGCATATTTTTTAGGGATCATAATATAATATTATTAATTAGGTAGAGATGATTCTATAATTAAATCAATATGATTTTTAATGTCCCTCTTTGATGGTAAACCATCTGGTAACTCATTAGGTAAAACATCAGCATAATTTTCCAAGACCTTTGCTACCTCTACTGGTATTTTCACAACATATGCTTATTATTTCTTTTCCATTGATGCATAACATAATATTTTCATCTTTATCTCCTAAGTTACAAAATATTTTTTTGATAAAAAAAATTCTACATGCCCTTATTCTTTAATAGGTAAAAGAACTATCCTTTAACCATTATTCCAAAGGTGTGTGTTCTCTTCTCTTCATTATGGATTATTTTCCTATCATAATGACATGGTACTCCAAACAACACATGGCATGCATCCATTGGATAATATCTAAAAATATTTCATCCAATAAGCCCTTCCTGTGGAAAACTTGACTAATTACATCTTGTTAATAGTAAATCTATTTCCATTTTTAAACTAGGAAATACTATAAGGGTGAGGATTTTTTCCACAATGCAAACGTATTTTCTCTAACATTTCTTTAGAAACCATATTCTTACAACTTCCATCATCAATAATAAACTTACATAACTTTCCTCCCAAAGTGCACCTTATTCATAAAATATTTTCATGAAACCATGTGTCAATCATTATATTTATCTTGCACATCATTTCCTTACCATCATTTTTATTTTCATCATAAGAATCTCTCCCACATCTATTGTGACTTATGCATTTTAATCCTCTTGCCTCAAATTCTACCAAATTTTCTCTTAATTTCTCCTCTTTCCTCCTCTTTTATGCATAATAATGAAAACCCTCAAGTGATATGTGCCCTTTTTCACCACAGTTATATCAAATAAAATGTCTTTGTGGGTTTTTCCATCCTCTACCACCACCATAGCCTTTACCGTTCTAAGAACCTCTTCCTAATTGTTGAATCTTAAACCCTTATTTGACAACTTCTTTACTTTTCACCCTATGAGATGATTCTTCTCTTGTGGGGTTAAATTCACCATGTTACTTTAATGGGGATGATTGTCCTCTCATCATTTCACATGATATTCAAAAATATTATCTAATTTGCTTTTCTTTAGCCTTCAAAACTACTCGATATGCGTCTTCTATTTTATTGATTTTATGCATGCTTAACTCATCTTAGATATAAAATGTTAAATTATCTACATACATTGTATCCATTTTTTCATATGTTTATTCATGCTTCACTCAAATGGATATATTGTTGTCTTATCTTATTTTGGATTTAGGTTACATAAACAAGACAAAACTATAAATTATTTAGATTACATAAGATATAGAATTTCACATATAAATATGGGAGTAACTAGTAGAGTTTTAAAATTTAATATTTATAGAAACATTAAAATAATTGAGTACTTACCTTGTTTAAATTTTTTTTTAGTGTCTTATTTGATCATAGTAATCAAATGTGTTGTGCAAGGGATTTATGTTGGCTATGATTAGGAAATAAAATTGAAAACTAAGTAGGATAAGTCCATCACTTGTTGGATGCATATATAAATCCATAACCTTCTACTAAGTACCAAAACCATTTAGTAAATAAGTGCATATCTATGAAAATATAAATTTTTGATCATATGCCTAAAACTGACTCCTATATATGTAGTTACTTTTGATCCTACATAAATAGATATGTTTTCCTTGTCCTTACTTAAAAACCTTAGCTTTTGTTCTTAAAACTAATATGACCTATAAAAAATGGTTAGTGGGTTGGTTTGGATTGACCTCACCCATCTCCAGTGACTAATTGAGAGTTCCAAACATTTATAATACTCTGAAGAGGGTTCAAACCACATATTTTTCTTTTGAATTCAAGTCTAAGTCTTAGGTCCTCCTTTCATAAAAGCATATAAATAGATATATCCTTTACAAACTTTAGATTTTGAATAAAATTAAAATAAATGTATAAGTGATGTAAATGTTCCTTGTGTTAATCAATTACTTCCTCTCCCTAAAATTCCTCTAAGGGATTTTTATAAGTATAGTCCTCAATTTTGAATTAGGGAATTATTAGCATGCAAAATCTAACCAAACAAGATCTAGCATGAAAAATAAAGTACTCCAAATGGTTATGTGACCCAAAGTAGATTCAAAATATACATTAGAACATATATGGTAACTATGGACAAATCCAATGAATTGGATCAATATGTAATTACTAGATCTATCCTAAAACCATATAAAAGGAAAGACAGTAGGACGGGACTAGAGATCCTTGTGACAAAGTCAAGAAAGACAAATAGAGTAAGATGAAAGATTTCTTAATTAAGTAAAATGGTTAATGAGACATAAGACCAAGAAAATGTTCCAATAATTTTCATGTTTTCCTTTAATAATTTATATATGTAAAGTCACATAAAATCATTATAAAAATAAGACTTATAGTGAATTCAATTGTCTACAAATATTCCCCCCTTAATCTAGTATTTAATTGGAATAATAAATATTGGTTTAAAGGGATAAATAGAGTACAAACCTATGTTGAAGTTATTGAACTTATAATTTTCCTTTCTCATAGTGATTAATAGTGTCCATGTGTACCTATGAAAAAATATGTTTTTAATCAGATAGATTACTATTCAAAATAGCAATATAGTCATAAATGAAAAATCACAGTAATTAAAGAATGACTACACCTAGAAGTATGTAGTATTTTTTTACTCATGGAGTATGTTCATGTCATTTTAATGGAGATTTCATGGGACCACATGACCTGTCCAAATGGAAAAGGTTCTTATAATCTTATTTTCTTCTTGGCCAAAGAATTGTACAAGCTTTAGAGAATTACATGTGGAGAGGGAACCTTGTACTAGGATCAAATGTAAATCTAAGTAAATATGGATATCTTATTTTCTAATAATATGAGTCTAAGTAATTTTATTAAACCATGTGTTCTAATTTTTCTAGCAAAAAAATTAGTGATATAGAGTGAAGACCGATCACTAGTGAAATTTTCAAATTTACAATTAATGAAAAGACAAATAATATTGCATGTATTTAAAAAATGAATATATTTTAAATATAATTTAATGTTAAAATTTTTAAATTGTTTGAAAACAAAATGGTGATTCATCACATCACTTTAACTAAAAAGGTAAGCCCACAAAAATGGCAATGTGGCAACTCATATACAACTACTAGAATTAAGACACATATCAATGGGTGTGCAAGGTAGATCAACGTACCTACACAAGTAATGTAAATATAATCTATAAAAAGGATGGAGACTCAAGAAAATTTGTGTGTGTGTGTGTGTGTGTGTGTGTGTGTGTGTGTGTGTGTGTGTGTGTGTGTGTGTGTGTGTGTGTGTGTGTGTGTGTGTGTGTGTGTGTGTGTGTGTGTGTGTGTGTGTGTGTGTGTGTGTGTGTGTGTGTGTGTGTGTGTGTGTGTGTGTGTGTGTGTGTGTGTGTATTCCATGCACTAAATGATAACTATGATAAATAACAATGAGTTTGTACAAAAACCTCTAACATAATTTCAATAGTAAAAAGGAAATCCATATTTAGAAGATAAAATTTATGTGCATAAAATCCATGTTCCATTAATTGATGCATAAATAGAGGAGATGGGAATTATCTTTTCATTATGACAAACTAGATGGAATGATTTAGAACTGTTCAAATTAATTGATGCATAAAATAGAGAGTGGTTTTCCTAACCCCAAGAAGCCACATTTTCATAGTGATTAATTTCCCTCCCCATTCACTAAAATGGTAAAATATTGAAATAATTATCAAAATTCCAAAATTTTACTATAGATTTGAACTCATGATGAACCTCCTAAGTATATACAATGAAGAAGTTATTCATATCTCACCAAAGGTGATGATTTTCATCAATGCCATAATTGTCGCATAAAGTACAAGACTAATTTCAGGTAGAAAGACACTCTAATCCTACAATAAAATAAAACCTCCCTTATACCCATATATTCAAGAATTGTATGCCAAAGAAACTAGAGGATTTCCCATTGTACAATCTATAGACCCACCTATAAGGGTTCTAGAAGAATGTATCATGTGTTGGTATTGGTAGACTACAAAATGTGCTAAGCAAGTAACCAAGGTTGTAATTGACATTTTGAACCATATGGTGAGGCTAAAAAAATATATCAGGTGGACCAACATCTTCACTTCATAATTCAAGATAAATGTGGAGAAGCTACTCACCAACATGATAATCCAATCATTTGAGTACTATTTTTTGGTACTCTTGCTCTATTTTATGTAGTGGATAACACGTGAGGGATAAGTATCTATTGATGTGGATTACTATCTAGAGAATGCATTCTCAAATTTCATATGGAAGTGATGTGGATAACACTATATAGTTCCATAATTTTCTAGGGTGACTACTACATATTCAATCCATAGTCATAGCCAATCCAATATGTCATGGATTATCTCATGCCTATTGAAGTTATCACCAAACTAAATAATGGATTTTATATAAGAATTCATGAGATACATAATCCACCAATGCTTCCCCTTCCTTTCTTTTTAGATATATAGCAAGCAAAAGTATAATTTTTCTACAAACTATGTTGGTTGTACAGAGCATTCAACCATTATAGTTAGTATGCCAAAAGTTGAAATCCCACAAGCACAACAAAAATTATATATTTCAGCATTGTAGGAGGCAATATCAAGGTGCAAGGTACCTATTATGTAACTAATTCTAACACCACCAAAAATGATCCATAAAATAGCATCATGGTTGAGTAACCCTCAGAGACTCACCATCACAATTGAATATGATATGGAACCTTTGAGATTCAAACCAAAGAAGGCACATAAGTTGATAATCAAGGATATCAATAATTATATGTATGAATAATAAGAGGAGAAATAATGGTTTTATTGGAAGGACATAACAACATGTCAGGTCTAAAAAAAGTTTCTTTTATTCTCATCATCAAAATCCCACCTCCTTTAGATTCAATCAGGGTTGACACTTTTTTGCAAGAGGAACAAACTTAGATAATGGTATAAGCCATATTTGTATAAAAGGCATTAGGTTTCATCACATAATAAGAAGAAACCACTACTATACATGGGCTAATAAAAATAAATTAACAAACATAAGGGGTCAAATGTAAGGTAAAATACCCATTTTCACCATTCATTTTTGAAAGAACTGAGGAAGAGATCAATGTCATTACTTCTCGTTTAGACCACTAGTATGGAAAAAATGGAAACCTATAGCTACTTGACCACACCTAATATTTTTGGATTGAATGGAAACATTTGTAACACATGAGGCCATAGTTGAAGAAACACAATAATAAGATGTGATGAAGGAACTTGATAAAAAAATGTAATAATAAATTCTTGGTTCCCCTAGTATCAAGGTTAAAGACAATCATTCCTAAGCATCAAACTACACCATTTGCATAAACCACTCCCCCATCATATCCATCATCCCCTCCACAATCCACTCCTTAATCTTCCCCACTACTAATAAGACCACTTTCACCCCAATCCCCATCATTTTGTAATAGACTCCTTTCAACCCAATCATTCATGCATCTCTAAATACATGTACACAAGTTGATTAACCTCTAGTTAACCTCTCAACCAAGCTCACCCAAATCATCCTCACCCAAAAAAATAGAATAGTATATAACCATATACATCACAAAGGTGGATGTGGAATAATAAAAATCAACAAAAGACAAGGCCCAAAAATAAAAAGATGAGTTACATAAGTAATAAAATAGGGTTATCAAGGAAGCAAAGAAGGAAAAGGACTACCAAGTAGAGGAAGAGTACAATAAAGCCAAAAAAACCAAACATTCAAATAGGCTAAAGATAAAATGATTGAGGACATACATAAGCAAGAGGAAGTAATTTGATAGGGCATCTATAGGTGAAAGCCGATTAATGCGATAATAGGTGTACAAGTAATGGATTTACCAGGATGAAGGTGTAATATGGCGGTAAAGGCATGGTCAGAGAGCAAGAAATGGTATAATAAGAAGGTAATATATCTATCAATCTAGGATCTTTCTTGTGACAGTGGCAAAAACTAGTTCATGTTTATTTTAGATGGCTTGTTTTTCTTCCTTAGGGGTTCTTAGGTTTTTCAAGTAATAGAGAATGGAATCCTAGAAGAGGGTTAGGTCAACAAAGGTGTTTAGGGCAAAGGAATAGGTTTTTCATTTATTGATCTTTAAAAACATAGAATTTATCCTTATAAGGAGAAAATAGGAGTTTTTATGAGGTTTTGGTAGAGGAGAGGAGTGTTAGGTCAAGGTTTGGGAAGAACTTGCCTCAAATTCACTCTAGAAGCATGATCAATGATGTTTTGGATCCATAGGAGCAGAAACTAAGTATTGGATTTTAAGTGACTTTTGAGAGGGTTTCCAATAATGCTACCTTGAAATCTTGATTTGGTGATGATTTAGAGTTTTATAATTTTCTTTACTTAATTTGGTATGTGAAGTAAGTAACTTCATTCAACCTGCTTTGGTCTTAAATTCTAAAGTCTTTAGGTTTTTCATATCACTCTACTAGGACTGGGTGATTTTGAGTAGTAAAGCTACACATAAACTCTAAGATGGTTTAGAAAAGAGCCTAACTCATTGACTTCAAGCTCTTTGCATTACTTTACTTATTTTTTATATATGAAGTAATGCTACATTGAAACCCTGATTTGGTAAAGATTTCAAGTTTTATGATCTACTTTACTTGAGGTGGTATAAGAAGTAAGTAACATCATTAAACCCATTTTGGTATTGGTTTTGAAGTCTTCAGGTTTTTCATATTACTTAGCTAGGATTGAGTGGTTTTACGAAGTAAAGCTACTCGGAGACTCTGAGATGTTTTGGAAAGGAGGCCAACTTTTAGTTTAAGTTAAGCTATGTTGAAAGTCTGGATTCATCTTTGAAGAGTCACTTAGGTTTTTCACACTACTTCACTTGTTTAGATATGTGAAGTAAAGCTATCTTTTAACCTTGATTGGGTCTTAGATTTTGAAGTTTTTAGGTTTTATGTAATACTTTACTTGTTTTAGTCTGCAAAGTTAAGTAATTTTGTAATCTCATTCTAGTTTTGGCATATTTTGACTTTTGGGTTTTTATGTTTACTTTATCTGACTTGGTTTGTAAATTAATGTACATTTGTAACTCTATTTTGGTATGGGATTATGCAGATTTTGGGTTTTACACTTTACTTTGCTTGGTTTTTGAGAAGTAAAGTAACCCAGTGAATCTGGTTTGTTTTTGTAAGGAGCTCAAACATTTAGTTATTTGTTTTTTTGGGAATGATCGATAAATGGGTATTGTGGAAATGACCCAGGTAGACATTTTTAAACTAAGTGTAAACTTTTATGGATGCCACAACCAAAGGATAAAGTATGTGATCTTTGATCCTCATATGTTAGAGTAGAGGGTTATGTTAATAGAACCACAAGGATGGATATTTATCAAGTTGATTATTCAAATGATCTAAATGAGGGTGCATAAATTTGGAACACAAATTTCAATAGTTCTAATGGTGTTGTAGATCTAAAAGGATAATCTCCTAGTGCTGGTAAGGGGAAGGTACAATGGGATTTGCCTTTTTTCCTGACCCAAGGAGGGTGGATAGTAAGGCTCATCATTACGGTCTTATAGAGATAGGTGTAGGAGATTATATTTGAACTAATATACATATGATTAGAGGGGAATTCAATCTGATTAACATTTTTTGTGAATAATTAGGTGACTCTAAAATTTTAGCTCTAAAACAAATGAGTTCCAAAGGGGGTGGAGGTAAATACTACTAAATCCTAGGGATTTTTAAATAGATTTGATATGATTGGTGTGGATAATGAGGTGGTTGACCCACAAGTACTAAAGGATATAACTAATGTGGGAAATATTAGGACAGATGGCAATATGGGGTAGTTAGAAGAGATGTTATTTATGGATACTACTAGTAATAAGCAATCTTTGGGTAAGGATCAATTTTTGAACAGGTCACAAATCCATTTTAAATTAATAGGAAATGTAAGGATGAGGGTAGGGTTAATTGCACTCATGCAGTGAAGGACTTTAGCATAATGAAGAAGTCAAAAAAGAGATGTGTAAAATCTTGTATTTCTCTAGTTAAACTTATGTTAGGGGAGGATACTCAGATGAATGAGGTGATTTCTATGGATGATAAAACTTTGGTAAGTAGATTTTATGGTTGAATAATGGGGGAAAAGACCCTCTAAGAATGGATTTTGAAAAAGTGGGAAGTCATTCTCAGTTACTCACTATTATTTTTTTGTTAGCATGGGGTTGGATTCATTTCTATTTTTAGGTAGCGGATGACATGGAAAGCATTTTAAAACACTGCTGGCAATGGAATTCGATGCCTTTATTTCTCAAATGTTGTTCCCCCTTTTTTGATGCTAGATCAAAAAGGGTAGACTCGATGCCTATCGAGGTCAAATTACCCAATCTCCTAGTTGATTTATGGTCTTTGGATGTATTAAAATCTATTGGGAACACACTTGAACATTTCATGGATGGTAATTTGAGTTTTATAGAATCTAGTTTTATGTTAATTGCTAAGATTCTTGTTGGTATAAATCTTTGTGAAGGATTATTAGGTGATTTTACCCTTCAAAAAGGTATTCATTTGTCGATTTATCAACTTGATTATCAATGGATACCTTTCAGATGCTTTATATGCCATCAGTAAGGACATCTAGTGGCCAAATGTAACTTTCCCTTTAAAAATAAGTGTCACCAGTGATATGAGGTTATTCAACAAGATATATATGAGGCTTAGAATGTGTCACAAGATACTGAAAGGTGGGTGGTTACAGAATAGGTATAGATAAAAAAATGTAGTGAATGAGCCTATGATCAATGAGTTACTTTCTAGTACCCCATTGGGTGAAAATACAAAGCATGATGAACCTATTAATATAACTACACATGTTGACTCTTTGAAGGAAGGATTTCTAAATTCTTCATTAGGAAATGTGATACAGTTTATGGTTTTCAATGATTATTTGAAAACCAATACCAAGATGGGATATTTTGAGGCATTAAATGAAGCTGAGGCTAGGTCTATTTCAATCCTAGCCATGAGTTATATAAGAGAGGTGGGAGACACTATTTATGAGTCACTCTTTGATAATATTGTTGAATATAGGAACAATTCAATAGATTTACCTATAGTTATTGAAGGGGAGAATTCACTTGAAAAATTAGATACTGGTACTAAGGAAGGGAAGGTAAGAGGTCATTATAACTTAAGGAAAAGAATAGTTAAAGCAATTGTTAGAGATGCTTTTTTCAAGGGACTAGGTACAAATCTAAAATGAGGTAGGAATCAAAAAAGGAGAGGAAGAAAGTCTCATATATCACTTTCAAAAGAGAAGGATTCCATAAAATTAGTTGAAGGGAAATAATCTCACATTAAAGGGGTTATTATATCATATTCAACCCCCAGACAAGTTTCAAAATGATTTACATTTCTCTTAATATTAGAGGGTTGAGACATCCCTCCAAAAACCTAGCCCTCAAAAGATTGATCCAAGTTCACAATCTTGATCTCTTATTGTTATAAGAGATTATGTGTGAGGGTAGAAAGCTCTATATATAACTAGAAAAGTCTTTAGGTTGTTGGGAATTCATCTACATGGATGCTATTGATTGATCATGGGATCGAACACTGGGTAGCAGCCTTAGGATTGTCTTTGTATAAACTCTTAGGCTTTCAATTCTAGTTTAGGTATTGAGCTCTTCCATAAAGAGATTGGTAAAGAGCTCAATATTTTGAACATCTATGGTCCTTACTTTGAGAGATTTCCATACTGGGAGAAATTTTTTGATATGGATTTGTTGAAATTAGACAGGGTTCTTTTAGGTGGTGATTTAAATCTTAATTTAGGTAGAGTTGAAGTTTGGGGTCTTCATGTTCAGGTTGGTCCTTTATCTTATTTTTTTATACAAATATTTGAAGAGGTTGGGTTAATTGATGTTGCTCATATTATAATGTGTCCTACTTGGAGGAATAAAAGGGTTGGTGATGATAGGATTGCTAAGAAATTGGACATATTTCTTATATCTAAAAACTTTTATTTTGAGCAGATTAAAATTAGGTAATGGGTTGGAACTAGGGGTGATTTTGATCATTTTATAGTTTTTTTAGAGTTGAGTTTTGGGGGAAAAACCACCTAGTCCCTTCAAACTTAATTCTGAATGGTTGAAAGATGCAAATTTTGTCTTTATTATTAAAGACACCTAGATTCCATATCAGGAGGATTTGAACTTATCTATAGTCCTTTAATTTGAAACAAACTTGAAACTGATTTAAAAAGTGGCTTCTTGTTGGGACACTAAGAAAAAGAAAAAGCATGAGGAGTTAAGGTAGGTTGAACTCTTATTAGAATAGTAGACTCAAAAAGGTTTGTTAGGTTTTAAAAATCAATAGGAAAAGGATAAGGTCTTTCAATTGGAACAAAGGAAAAGGAAGTTATTAGATGCTAAAGAAGCTAAGTGGAGGTTAAAAATTATAGCTCTTCAGTTAGCATGTGGGGATGAAAACATGAAATTTTTTCATCAATATGTGAATCATCATAAAAATGTTAATACTATATGGTAGTTGACTAACAGAGAGGGTAATGAGGTATCAAACTTTGTAGATATTGGAAAATTAGGCAAGGATAATTTTGGAGAAATCTATAAAGATAGTAGGGTAACTATTATTAAGGTGATCAAAATGACTACTTTCTTTCCCAAATTTATGAATGACGGGGCTAATGAAAGTCTTATGGCTAAAGTTTCTAAGTAGGAACTATAGGAGGTTCTTCATAGTTTTTAGAAGGATAAGAGTCTTGGGCCAGATAGGCTACCATTTGAGTTTTTTATTATTTTTATGAGCTTATTGAAGGAGATTTACTTAAAGTTATTGAGGATTCCAGATCACAAGGAAGAATTCTTGTTTCCCCCTAATTTAAATTTCATTACTTTGATACCTAAATTAGCTAATCCCACGACTTTTGAGGATTATAAACATATTTCTTTGTGCAATTATATCTAAAAAATTATTGCAAAGATTATTGACAAAAGGATGAAGTCACTATTGTCAGACACCATATCACAAGAATAATTTGGCTTCTTATCTGGATGTCAGATACATGAAACTATTGGGGTGGATCAAGAAGATTTACATTCAATTAAATCTAAGTGACTTCTTTCTATGGTTGTTAAAATTGATCTCTTAAAGGCATACAATAGATTTAGTTGGTTGTATCTTTGGCTTATGATGTTGCATCTTGGCTTTTGTTTAAAATTTGTTAACTAGGTGATGAATTTATTAACAAATGCTTCTTTCTCCATATTGATCAATGGGGTTGTTACCTATTTCTTCAAACCTAGTAGAGGACTGAGGCAAGGTTTTCCTTTGTCTCCCCTACTATTGTTTCTCATGGCTAAAGGTTTAAGTAGGGCTATCATTCAAGCTAAAAATACTAGTGGTTTCAAGGGCATTAGGATGGGAGACTCTTTATTTTTAACTCACTTGTTGTTTATTGATGATATTTTGTTACTTTGTGATGGATCGAGAAGGGATGCATGCAAGTTAAAGGAAATTATGGATCTATATTTCTTGGCTACTAGAATGAAGATTAACACTGACAAATCTATAGTATCTTATTGTGGTATTAGCTAGATGGATAAGGGGTTTTTATCCCAACTTTTTTCATTTCAATAGGTGGATCTAAAAATTGGTCTTAATTATCTTAGGGTTTTTATTAAACGTAATGATTATGGTTAGAAGGATTGGCATTGGATTACTTCCAAATTTGAGAAATGTTTATCAGCATGGTATTTTAGGTGGATCTCTAGGGGTGGAAGACTCACTTTGGTCAAAATTATTTTGGAAGCTATACCAGTGTACTAGATGTCTCTAGATTTTATTCCTAAAGGGATTTTGGAGAAGCTCAAAAAAATTAGTTTCAGATTCTTATGGTTAGGGAGTAAGGACAAGAAGGGCATACCCCTTGTGAAATGGGAAAGGATTGCTATACCTAAGGAATATGGGGGTGGGGTATTAAAAATCCACACATGTTTTCTAGTGCTTTGGCAGCAAAAAATGTTTGGAGACTCATTACTAGAAGAGGTCTATGGTGTGAGTTTATCTTACAAAAATATATCAAACTTTTTACTTTGATTGAATGGATCTGTAATACATAAAAATCTCATAGGAATGGCTCTATTATTTGGAAGGCTATGATCTCTATTTTTCAAATTATTGGCAGGTGGTTAGTATGGAAAGTGGGTGACAGAAGGAAAATTAGATTGAGGGAAGACCCCTAGGTTGGATGTGAAAAGGCTTAGAGAATTCCTAATATACTTATTGAACAACTTAGAGGGTAGGGCATTTTCTACCTTTCTCAAGTAGTTGATCCAAATCTCACAACTATATGGAGTCAAGAATGGAAATCAATTAAGTTGTTAGGTTTGGAAGATGTTGAGAAAGAGGAATGGGTTGACTATATTAGAAACCTAAAAATCTATCATGTTAGATTAAAAAATGCTCCTGATGAGCTAATTTGGTCAAAAATTCAAATTAATGGCTTATACACACCAAAGTTGGGGTATAAATCTATTTGTAATGTTCATTGGGAAAATGCATAGGTATGGTGGTGGAAAATATTGTGGAAGTTGAGGTGCCCTTTAAAAGGGTGTGTATTCTTGTGGTTGGTTCTCAATAATAAGATTTTAACTTAAGATAATTTAATAAAGAGGGAATGAAATGGTTTGAATAAATGCCCTTTATGTAAGTTTTATGAATAAAATGTTAATCACTTATTTCTCACATGTGATTATATTGGTCAAGTTTGGAGGGAGATTGGGGTGTTTACTGGAAAGCAAATTATATGGAATGGTGATAGTATAGACGAATCTCTCTTTAAGTAGATGGGGAATCACGATTATAAAGAGTTCAAAGCTTTACCTATCCTTATTCTCTAGGGAGTTTGGATATCCAAAAATGCCTACATCTTTAATGATAAGGTCATATTACCTTATGATTTGGTCTATCAAAGTTTTAACATCATTAAAAAATTTACTCAACTGAAGAGAGACAAAGCTACTAGACAAATTATTGAGGAGATTATCGATAAAATATGGGCTTGGATTTATTTTGATGGGGTGGCACAAGGATAACCTTGGGTATTGGGGTTGGAGGTATATTATTCTTTAAAGATGAAAACTTGGTGAATTTTAGAGAAGGATTGGGGAGTAGTACAAACAACTATGCAAAACTTATGTCTCTAAAATTATCTTTGATGCTTGCTACTAAGATGGGTGTTACCCATCTGCAGGTGTTTGATAACTCCCAATTTATGATAAACTATGTGAATGGTGTGTTTCAGATGGATAATATATGACTCTAGCCTATCTTATAATTGATTACCTCCTTAAAATATATTTTTACTAATGTGACTTTCTAGCATATCTACAAAGAGAGAAACAAGATAGCTAATGAATTATCTAAAGGTGGTATTCAGTCAATTCCTTGATAATGGTTGATATCAAAGCTTCATGATGGTCACATGGGTGATTATGAACATACACCTTATAACTTTTTTTAATTGATTTGGTGGGTTATTTTTTGTATTTTTATGTTTTTCCTATTCTTTTGATCACTTCTATTGTCCTGTATAGTGTGGATATTATTTAACTACACTGGTTTGTTTGGGCTCATTCAAGTTGTTGTTGTTATACTTTATTTAATTAGACATTTTTTAGAAATGATTTTAATAGCATTTAAAAATGTAATCTCATTTTATTAATGAATTACGATAATATTTTCTCTAGAAAAAAAAACAAAAGGAAGTAATGAAAAAAATTTGAAAGAGAAAGTGGAAAAAATTGTAACTGATCAGACTACCAGGGAAAAAAAGATAAAGAGAAGAGGTGAAAGGAAGAATAGGATAATAAAGATGAGGAAGTAAAAAAAATAAACAATAAGAAGAAGATAAAATTAAAAATAAAGAAGAGATTCAACAAGCTCACATTATTTATGAAACCTTAGGCCAAGCATAGGAAACATCGAGCTAAGGTACATAGGAGCCAATGCCCAAACAGCAGGGACTTAGACAAAAAAATAACCAGAAATGGTGACGGTCAAACACAACCTTTATGGACATCTATATTTTTTAGACCAATAATGTTGATCTCACATGAAGGAGACTCGTATAAAAAATAAGATACATAAGAGTCATAGTGGTTATATTTTTAAGCCCCAACCATTAGGTACAGAAACTCCATGCTACATGTGGCATAGTTACATCAAGCACCAAAGACACTTGTGGCTTTAACAACACATATTTTTCTAAATTTTAGGCCTTAATAGGTTCTCATATATGGTACATAACATAATTTGGAGAATAAAATTAAATGGACCATTGCATTTCACATATCCATCATGTAAGTGGCCAATGAAATCCAACAAGATAATGAGTTATTGTTATAGGAGATTAATGATCTAAATGATTTCCTCGAGAAGTTCAATACACTAATTGAGGACACCTACCCTACTTTGGTATAATAAGTCTTAGATATCTAGGTCGCGTTAGAGTCACTCCAATTCACAACCCTCATAACCAAGCACATTTAGGATTTGGTAAAGGCATAATGAATTGAAAAGATGATATCATAAGTGTAGAAGCTTCACACTAAATTTAATTCCATATTCAAACTATTTGAGGAATATGATAAAGTCATGAATGCAATCACCATATAATAAAATCAAATTTTACACAAGTTTCTCGATTAGAAAGCTCAACTTTAGGATGCAAAGAAATAAATCAATGATGATATGACCAATGTTGACATATCAAAGGTATTGATGGAAGGTCAATTATCACTATTATAAATGGATGTCACTCTTCAAAAATCACTATTATACAGGCATAATTTTATTTGTAGATCATGAGTATGGGATCTGGATATGTTTCAAAACATGTTCACAGGGTTCCAAACACAACAATATGTGGAGTGAATGGATAAAATCATGCAATAAATCTAGAGTAAATTTATAACCCATGAACCAATCATTATATCTATGAGATAAAATTACATTCAAGGATTTATACAAATCCAAGCACATCTTCAAATGCTCTTTAGCATGGTAATGGATTCACTAGTAAATTAGAACAACTAAAAGAATTATTTGGTTAATATCTTGAGTTTAGTATAAGATATCCAAAATGGGTCAAAATACATTTCCCCTATTGAAATCATCAATACATTATATATAAATAATATTCCTCAAGTGCAATAGACACAATAACTCCCTACCACTCAACCAACCTAGAAGTAGGACCCAAACACACCATCTTCTGTAGCATCTACCTCTATAACATCATAGCTTATGCATAACCTACCCATCCATATTCTTCTTTAATAACACCGACAATACTACCACCACTATAGTAAGGTATTGTGATTCCACAATTTGGGATTCAATAATAATTTTGTGTGCAAGAATACAAGTTATGAGTGGGACATAAAAGGTTAAAAACCTATAAATAGAAATCTCCTAGTTACACCAACCTATTAAAAATATGTGAAGGGTGTTAGGTTTGTATGCTAATTAAGTGAAAAATCGAAAGGGTAGCTAAGTAGTGTATAATAAGTGAAAACTGGGAAATGACACTTAAAGAAGAACTATGACCAAAGTTGCTTCACAAATCAAATGTAGCACAACTCATAGAAACTCCACCTATGGATATAAATCAATTTTAATCTTCTATACTTCATCAATAACTTTGTCTTAAGATGAGACAACTATTTAAGTCTGATAAAGTGTTAGTAGTAAGATGCAAATCACATTCCATACATATTTTTTAGAATTGTATGTGTACAATAGATGCATAGTTTTTTATATTTTGTATAATTTAAGTCAATGTAATGGATGTAAGAATGAACATTTACCTCATAATAAATAAAATAGGAAAATAATGGTCAAGAAGGTGAATATTTATGTTCTCTTCAAATCTTATATATATTTATCATGTGTAAAGGATTATGTTTAGCTCTCTAAAATAATTTTGAATTCAATATAATTCTTTGATTTTTGAGTTGATTTTTTATATTTTACTATAATTTATCCTTAGTATTGAGTCAAAATCTATTGTTTTATGTATGTAGGTATGATAATTATGATATTTTATTCAATAACACTTGTAATCAATTTCAAATAAAGATATGGGTATTCTAGCACATTATTTCATCTTTATGACTCAATTTAATAAATTAACATCTTGTGACGCCCATTGCAACTCTTGAGACTACAACAATTATCTTATCATGATGAGGAAATCCAAGGACTGGTTCTAACATTCCCAATTTTAAGGTTTTCTATGAAAAATACCAAAGATAATCCCCATATAAGGGGAATAAACAAAAGGTGTGAGAACCATAGGACATGACTCACAACGTAGATAAAGGACATTTTTAACTAAGGCACATGAATATGATCTAATTCAATAAATCAACAAGGATGAGTGCTTATTTCATCCTATGAATACAAGTAATAAAATCATGGATTTCATCCCTATTCTATATTTAGTACAACATAGGTTGCAACATCATCATCTAAAGGAGGATAACTCTTTTTAGTTCACAAATGTGAGTGCAAGGGAAAGATCTAAATTTTATCATGGGTAGTTGGAGTGAGAAATAAAATATCTTTATAGAAACTATATGTAAAATGAGTCTCAAATTGGTACCTCACCCATAGTCATACTCCATCGGATGGCTTAACTAAGGCAAAGATATTTTTGTCAATCAAAAATTCTTCTCTTAGACCAATCAAGCCATTCAAATATCATTTCTTGTGTGATGTGGCACCCTCAAATGTTTTCAATTATTTTAGCATCCATATATGTGTAAATAAAATGGAATATACTAATTCAAGACCATTAGTGTCATCATCACAGTGTGAAGGAGATCCATGATGTTACTCCCAATAATATAAAATCATTTAGGTGTCGTATTATTC
This sequence comes from Torreya grandis, assembly GCA_037957365.1. Classification (NCBI taxonomy): domain Eukaryota; kingdom Viridiplantae; phylum Streptophyta; class Pinopsida; order Cupressales; family Taxaceae; genus Torreya; species Torreya grandis. The sequence continues at coordinate 8,361,505 of JARHVA010000082.1, read as the reverse complement.
ACACTAGGAATGTTTTTCTAATATTTATCAAGCCTAAGAGTGAATTTGAGGTCATTGCAACCAAATATTCCACCATGAAAAATCATACTATACAACAATAAAAGGTGGAACATATATTAACATATTATAGTGATGTCTTTAGTAAACCTAGTGGTGTGACCTTACACCTCTAGGTGACACATCCCATTGACTTGATCCCTGAGATCATTTCCAACTGGACTAGTATGTAAGCACTTAGTTTTGAAAAATGAAGAGATCAAGTTATAGATCTAAGAACTAATCTATAAATTCCATATTTGGCCCAACTCATCACCTTGTTAAAACCTAATCATATTAGCTCAAAATAATAATGGTATGTCAAAATTCTATATTAAATACATGGCCCTTAATAACATGCATTTCAATAATAGATATACACTTCCACACATGGATGACTTTGTAGACCAAATCAATGGATAAAATTTCTTCACTGGGAATTATCTGAATTCATGGTACCTTCAAGTACCTATTGAGACATCTAACATTTGGAAGTAACATTTAATTCCAAATAATGTCCATTGGAATGGTTATTCATGCCCTACATCTTGAGCAATGAATTTGTAACTTTCATGTAGATGATGAATGATTTCTTACAACCATTAATTGATCCTTTGTGGTTTTTTACTTGGATGACATCCTTATTTTCAAAAATATATGTGAGTATCACCTATAATAGGTTTGACAAGTTTTAAACACCCTACACAATTATAATTATATGCCAATATGGATAGGTTTTCTTTTATTTTAAAACTTATACAATATATATGATATAATATAGATAATTATGGTGTACACATTGACCTATAAAATATTATAATGTCATCAAAGCTTATCCAACACAAACAACACTTACAAAACTCATAATCTTCTTGAAGTTAGCCACTTTTTATTGTTGATTTGTGTTTCTATTCTCTCATATTACATGGCCCCTAAACCTATAAATAAAGGAAATGTGGGGGAGGCCAATTTTGTGTGGAATTCATCACAATAATAATCTTTTGAGGAGTTAAAATTGTGACTTTACTCAACCCTAGTTCTTTCCTTACCAAATTTGAGTATCCCTTTGATATTAAAGTTGATACTCTAAAATATACACTTGTTGTAATTATAATATGTTAAATGTATAATCATTAAGAGAGGAGGTTAATAAATGAGCCCAAATAATCCAACTTCAATTTCAAACCTTTCAAAACTCTTAATCAATTACCACAAGCATTCATGAAGCATACACATCATTCATAACAATGAACAAGAGATACAATGAAAGATCAAGCACATAACTCAAGACATATGTGGGAAAACCTCTTGGGGGAGAAAACCCACTGGAACCTATAATTAGATTACTATCCTATAATAACAATAACTAATTTATACCATCTATAATTAATCAAGGAATAAGCATCCCTTATTTTAGTGAGATTGCAATCCCATAAGGAGTTATTACACCTATCTAGCTGAGTTGCCATAATAACTAGAACTTTAGCAAGTTTTACCTTACAAGGAGGATACAACCCCCTAGATGTTGATCTACCACAATAATACCTATGTACACATTCACCTTTGAATTTATGTCTTCAACACCTAATGATGGACCTATGATTATCACTCTTCACCTTCACTCACACTCAATCTTCAAACCTGCAAGAGTACTATTATGGCATCAAAAATATGACCTATAAGTCATACACACCATCATCAACATGATCTACCCTTAAACTCAATCACTGGTCACCAACCCTTTCCTTCACTTCACAACACTATTCTCTCCAATTCAAATTCCACACACAATTTTCTCTCAAATCTAGAAACCATCTCATTTGGTTTCACTATTTATAGATCCCTCATGAATTATCAACATCTTGGTCAGCCATTAGGCATGCCTTATCCATTAAAGAATATAAATAATCAAGACATATCTCAATACCATCCACATATGTTGGTCATATCACTCATGGATCACCCTTAAGCAGCTACACCTTTCCATTAGGCCTTTGTAGCTCTTATAGTTCTCATGGAGACCTATTAACCCATTTAGCACATCATCAAGAAAAAAAAGAACATAGGACCAATTAAAAATGCATATTTCCACTCCATATGACTCCTTTGTTATTATTAAATGCTTACGGTCATCATTTCACTCTTGTGTGCAAGCTCAATCAACTCAAACATTAGCTTTGTTCATGAGGACATCATGAACGAACACACAGTCAACTTCTTAAGCATTTTTCATACTTAAGATAGATTGATCACACCTCAAAAATCCATAAAAATTATCCTCATATAGTATAAAACACTCTCCAATATCTAATACATCATGAAACATTGAAATATCATTAACACAAGCTCAATTATCCTACTCAGGTCACTTACAGCATAAACATGAACACATAGTCAACTTTGAACATCAATATATTTGACTGTACACACTTTTAGATATTTAAATATATATTTCCATATGTGCCTTGGATTTATCTATAAAATAACTTTTCACACCATGTGAAAATTCTTCATAGATCAAAATATATGGCCCAAAAACCAAACACTGGTCATTCCTTTGTTCAATTCAAATATTTGAATTCAAATGGTCACAGTTAAACTTTAGTCACTAAAAAATGCATCTTGTGCCCTCACATCTTAGATCTATGATGCAACATTGATATTTTTATAAATTTAACTCAAAGTGAACCACTAACCAAATGTTAAACTTTGAACACTTGGCCTCATCTCTTGCAATCTTGCAATCTTGATCACACAAGCTTCATCGATCTCTTCAAGATTGTCCTTGCTTTAACAATGTTAGATAATTGTCACTTTGACCTATTGAATTTAATACACACCATTTATATCAATATTATGAACACCCACTCACCATTTATCCTTGGAATAATCTCATTCTTTATCTCTTCTTGAAGTTAAACTTCGAACACTTGTCCTCATCTCTTTGCTTCCAAACATCTTGGGATGAACATGCTCCATTGATCCTTTTGTAAAGAAATGATCTTTAACTTCATTAAACAAATAAAACTTTTTATCATTTTAATCAAAACAAACCATAGATCTTGATTTGTATGAATTCCTATGAGTCATTGGATCTCCATTTCATCCTAATCTTTAACATCATGAAAAATAGATTAAGTATGGGCGCCATTGTTATCTGCCTAGAAGGCCAACTTTAGACCTCAATAAATTTTGTTATGCTTAGATGAATGATCTAAAATTTAGACCATATGATATCCTCACATATTAAAATCTAACCATGTGTTAAAATACTCCTGAAACCCTTACACATGCGAGATATAACTCCATTAATTTTCTCACTCATATTTCTTCTGCCACAAAGCCAACCATGTCAAGAACTGTCTTAGAAGGCCAACTCTTCACATGCATATGATGCACTTCATCACATGACCTAAAATTCATCACATATTAATTATTAATAAAACTAAATAAACCCATATGATCAAATTATTCTAAAACATCCACACATGTGAGATATGCCATCACCAAACTGCTTACTTAGCTCTTTCTTGCCACATGCAAATTTGGCTAAGTATGGGAAAACACTATCAAATTACCTAAGATCCCAAATTTGCACTTGCATATATTTTGTCATGATTATTCACATGAACTAAGATTTATCACATAATATATAATCACAAATTTTATCACAACCATATGACCAACTCCCCTTAACTCATCCACATGTGGCAATGGTGATGTCAACAAACTGCTTACTCAAATTTGTTGCCACTAGACCCAAAATGTCTAGATGAAAATAATGATCAACCAAATGAAATCCATATATGAACACAAGTATTAAAATAATATTTAACCTCTTATATTACCCCTTGCACATGATCAATACTCCATACTCATCCCTGAACATCTCTAACCATGTCAAAACTGAAGATCAACCAAGATTTCTTTAAGCATACTAGGACAAAAATATTTTACACTTTGGAATTATCATTTAATCTATCAAGGCACTTCATCCACTCAATATTACACCTTCATGACATCACCATGACATCATTAATAAATTTATAATAATCTCCCCCTTTGCCATTGATGTTAACACCCATCAATATATAGCTCACCTTTCTTCTTTCTCTTCAAGCACTCCCATAATAAGAACTTTCTCCCCATTTGACACAATGATAAAGTGGGAAAAAAATAATATTAAGGACCTAAAAATACCATAAATAGGAAAGGAACACCTTATAAATATGATACAAAGTCCCCCTTACCTTGATCCTACCTCTTCTTGCCTTAACAACATCCTTCTTGCTACATGCCAACATTCTTCATCAACCAAGCATTGTTACTAATGAATAAATAACCCAAAATAGTAATAATTTATGATATAACTTACCAAGAAACATATATAAGGGACTCCCCCTAATATTTTTGATCAAATGCACATTCTGAGCATCTTTATATCTCCATACACCATGAAGAACCACCATACAAAATTACTAGCCTTTTCTCTAAGTCAAACCACCTCAAGGACCACCAATAGAACTTCATACCACTCACCAAATAGGAAACATGTTCTAAACCAACCTGATAACTCACCTTGAAACATACATACCTTGATCTTTTGGATTAATTGAGTGAAAATCACTCTTCTTCATTACTATGCCTATTTAGACTCCTTGTATCCCTACCTAGAACTTGCAAAGCCCAAAAATTTTAGTAAACACACATTTAATACACTAAAACTTTATATTTGGAGCACTCTCATATTCCCCTTAAATCACACCAATTTTCAACACCTAGCTCATCTTCTACAATATACTTCCTTCACAAACCAACTTGTCAATTAGGCCTCCATCTTGACAAAAACATGAATAATTTGAAATCCACAAACCTTCATATCTCTATGAAGCATGATTTTATAACCCATTTGGCCCATTGAACTGATTAATAATCCTCATATATCAACTCATAATTCAAACCACTTTTCTAGTAGATCCCAAAACCCTAAAAACTTAAAATAAACAAAGTCAACAAACCTCCTTCTGGTCAACACCCACCTTTGAAACTTATTATATACCTAGAGAAAACCATTGCACACTTTTTGAATAATATTTGATATTCCACATATTTGGGAACCCATACATCCTATAACCCATTTTCGGACTTGCATACTCTTAAGCACAAACTGGGAAACTCGAGAGCAAATAAAAATTCCAATTTGACTTCAACATACCTTTAGACCAAAAAACCACCTAGAAAATTATAGAATAAGGTCAACAAACCTTTCTATGCAAAAATATCATCTTAATAAATCACAAATCTTCTTTTACCACTTGAAAACCTTCAATCTGACCCTACAAACTAACCATGTATAGCTATGAAATCACTCTGTTATCACCACAACATATCTTCCACCTAGACATACATGTTCCAGATGAAAACACTCATCTCCAGCCTTCTATGACCATATGAATAACACCACATCAACACTTGCTTATCCATTGAAAGGAGCCTCTTAAGAATCATATATAAAAACATCCTTTACACCACAATACCCTAAAACAAAGTGAAGCTGGGAGTGGCCCACATTTCCTCAGTAACCATTGGAATCCTTTTACAACTATAAGATTTCTTGATTTTTTTATTCTTCTTCTTATTATAAACTATGACATCTAGTTCCTTTTCTAAATCACTATCCTTCTCTTCTAAGATTGAATTGATAATACATGGAGATAACAAAGATTCATGACATACTTTTCATTTAAAGAATCCACCTTGCAGTTAGGAACCTCATCATTAGGCACAAATAATTGATGTTTTTTGCATGATACATGCTCATCAATAGCAAGATGTTCACTTCAACCAGTACCTTGGTGTTCTCCTTAATCTTGGTCTCTTTATTCACAACATGAGTAGACATTGAGATCCCTTGGCACTTTTCACCTTTTGTAGTATTCTCCACCCTATCAAATAGATTATTTGGTTCTACAGTCTCACCATGACTCATACTTACCACCTTTGGTTTCCATGAGTTAACTTTCCTTCTACCTTGCACTCTAGGAGCCTAATTGAACTTATTCTAACTTGTAGACCTTTTCTTGTAGAATCCATAAATGTTACCTCTTTATTCAAATTTGTAACAAATCATACTCCTTGAAGGAAACATAGTTTGTCTTACCTTGTTTGGATAGAAACTTGCAATGTGTCATATGTCATTAAATTTGAAGCACTTAACTTTGTTCACACTTTTTGATTGATGACACCCATCATAGTTCCATGCAAACTCATTTCTAATAGGTGTCTTGGATTTTATAGCTTTATGCCTGAACTAATTACATGTGAAATAGTAACCATTAAAACTTGCATACCTCATGGAATTTGGTTCTCTAATATGGTTTGTATTCATTATACCATCCCCATCACTCCTTGTCTGATGATTTGTCTTCAAAGTATGATTATCCTTGTTCACATTATCCTTCATCTTGTCTTAAGTTACATTCTCTAGTTATTTGTTGTATCTAAGACTAGTTATATCACTAGCATGCTTTTGACCACTCATAATATTATCTAGATCACTTGAGCTCTTTTCAAATCTCACAAATGACTTTACCTTACTAGATGTCTTCTCTAACTCAAATTTCAATGACACATTTTCAATTACATACCTTGAACATTCATCTTCTTTATATTTTAGGCTTGTAGATAGGATTTCCAATTGACAACTAAGATGCTTGACTAAATATTCATGCTCCTTGGTGTCTTTAGTCATTCTTGCCTCATACACATTGAATTTATCTTCACAGTATTTGAGTTGAGACTTCATCTTATTATTGATCTTCTTCTCAATCTTTATTTATTCAAGAGATTTTATCAATGCAGTCTCATAGTCCACCTTATCTTCATCATCATATGAATCACTCTAAGTAGACTCCTTTCGATGTGAGGAACTTTCTTCCTCAGCCATGAAGAGGGATTCATCTTTAACAGGACTATCATCTTCATGATCACACTCTGAGTCGTTGTCTTCACTCTCATCTAATGAGCTATAGTATTTATTGGTGTAGAGACTCTTCTTGTTTTTGAAAAACTTCTTGTTGTCATACTTTCTGAAACCTTTATTCATCTTATCATATATGAATGTCTTGTTCTCTTCATCTTGGTCTTTATTATGCTCTTCATCATCATGCTTATGAGGTCACTTTCTAGTAAAATGTCCAATCTCTCCACAATTAAAGCATTTGAAGGGTAGTTTACCCTTATACTTACTTGAACCTATTTTAAATTTCCTTGTAAACAAAAAAATTAGTTCATCCTCATCAATATCAGAAATGTCATCCTCCTTGGGTTTCTTACCTTAGAACATCTTCTTAGGCTTCATCTCTATCTTGAATATTACTTCCTTTTTTAGTGGTATATCATCATTCTTCCTCATCTCATAGGTAGTAAGGATTCCAAACTTGAGAGAGAGGGACCTTAATACATTTTTAACTACAATAGAATATTCAAGGTTTTCTCCAAGACCTTTGATGATGTTCACAATCTCATCAGCTCTCTGCAAAAAAGATGCCATAGAATCTTCTTCTTTCATCTTGATACTTTCAAATTGCCTTCTGTGAATCTCTAACTTAGCAAGCTTGACCTTTGAATCTCCATAAATGATCTACATTTTTTCCCATATCTCTTTAACATATTTATAATGGATTACCTTGGTGAACCCAGTCTCTGTAAGACCATCAGTAATGTCATTCATTGCCTTAGAATTATTCTCAAATAGATTCCTGTCTACAGCACTAGATGAAGGAGTAGTAGGAGAAACATAACCATCCACAATATATTTTCATACATCAAACCCTAGGGACATAATGTATGTCCTCATCCTTGCACTCCAAAAAGCATAATTGGATCTATTAAACATTGGTTATTACTTAGTAGAGAAACCTCCTTGATGACTACCCATATTATACCTTAGATCAAATTCAAGCTATCAAAATTTTGCCAAAGGACCTACTCTAATACCAATTGTTAAAGGTACAATCACTTGTGAAGGTGAATTAGTGAGCCCAGATAATCTAACTTAAATTTCAAACCACATCATTTATAGCAATGAACAAGAAAGACAATGCAAGCTCAACCACATAATTCAAGACATATATGGGAGACACTCTTGGGGGAGAAAACTCATTAGAAAATAAAATTGGAATACTATCCTATAATGACAATAACTAATTTAGACCAACTACAACTAATCAAGGAACAACCATCCCTTATTTTAGTGAGACTCTAACCCCACAAGGAGCTATTGCACCCATCTAGTTGAGCTTCCACAACAACTAGACCTTTAACAAGTTTCACCTTTCAAGGAGGATAAAAACCCCTATATGTTTAAATACCACAACAACACCTATAAACACATCCACCTTTGAACTAATGTCTTCAACACTTGATGATGGACCTCTGATTATCACTCTTCACCTTTGCTCACACTCAATCTTCAAACATGCAAGAGCATTGTTATGACATTAGAAATATGACCTACAGGTCATACACACCATCATCAACCTAATCTACCTTTAAACTCATCCACTAGGAACCCACCCTTACCTTCACTTCACAACACTATGCTTTTCAATGCAAATTCCATACACAAGTCTCTCTCAAGTCTAGAAACCATCTAATATGGTTTCACTATTTATAGAGCCCTCATAAATTATCAACATCTTGGTAAACCATTAGGCATGAATTAACCCTTAAGTCATCTAACTCATTGATACACATCTCAATACCATCCACATAGATTGACCATAGCACTCATGGGTCACCCCTAAGTAGCTACACCTTTCAATTAGGCCCTTGTAGCTCTTATAGGTCTCATGGAGACCTATTCACCTATTTAGCACATCATCAAGCACAAAAAGAACTTATTACCAATTAAAAATGCATATTTCCACTCCACATGACCCTTTTTTCATTTTTGAATGCTTACAATTATCATTTCACTCTTCTGTGCAAGCTCAATGAACTCAAACATTAGCCTTGTTCATAAGGACACCATGAACAAACACACAATAAACTTATTAAGCATTGTTCATAATCAATATAGATTTATCACACCTAAAAATCCATATATATGGTCCTCATGGAGTCAAAAATAATATCTAATAGCTAATACATCATGAAATATTAAAATAGCATCAACACAAGCTCAATTATCCTTCTTGGGTCACTCACAGAACAAAAACAAACACATAATAAACTTTAAACCTCAATATCTTTGACTATGTACACTTTTAGATCTTCAAATATATATTTCCATATGCTCCTTGGAGTTCTATACAAAATATATTTTTACACCATGAGTAAATTCTTCATAGATCGAAAGATATGGCCCAAAAACCAGACATTGGTCATTCCTTTGTTAAATTCAAATATTTGAATTCAAACGGTCACAATTAAACTTTGATCACTAAAAAATGCATCTCATGCCCTCATAGATTAGATCCATCATGCACCATTGATCTTATTCTAGATTTAACTCAAATTTCACCACTAATTAAATGTTAAAATTTGAACACATGGCCTCATCTCATGCAATCTTGCAATCTTGATCACACACACTTCATCGATCTATTCAAGATTGTCCTTACTTTAACAATGCTAGACAATTGTCACTTTGACCTCTTGACTTTAATATATACCATTGATCTTGATTAGTATAAAAACCCACTCATTATTGATCCTTGGAAGAAACTTGGTCTTTATCTCTACTTGAAATTAAACTTTGAACACTTGTCCTCATCTCGCTGCTTCTAGACATCTTGGAATGAACACGCTCCATTGATCCTTTTATAAGGAGCTTGATCTTTATATTTGTTTACCAGTGAACACTTTGACTTATTTTACTCAACATGAACCATATATATTGATCTATATGAATTCATGTTATTTGTTGGATCTCCATTTGTTCCTAGTCTTTAACATTGTGCAAAATAGACTAAGTATGGGGACCATTGCTATCTGCCTAGAAGGCCAACTTTGGACCTCAATAAATTTTGTTGCACTTAAACGTATGATCTAAAATTAGGACCATATAAAATATTCACATATTAAACTCCAACATGTGTCAAACTAATCCTAAAACCTTTGCACGTGTGATATATAACTCCATTTATTTGGTCACTCAAATTTCTTTTGCAACAGAGTCAACTATGTCAAGAATTGTCTTAGAAGGCCAAATTTTCACATGCATATCTTTTGATGTGCTTCATTGCATGATTTGAAATTTAGTGCATATCAATTAGGCACAAAAATAAACAAACCCATATGATCAACTTGTTCTTAAATGTCCACATGTGTGAGATATGCCATCACCAAACTGCTTAGATCTTTCTTGCCACATGCAAATTTGGCTAAGTATGGGAAAACATTGACAAACTACTTGGGAGCCTAACTTTGCACTTGCATATATTTTATCAGGCTTAGTAACATGACCTAAGATTTAGTACATAAAATATGGTCAAAAATTTGATCACAACCATAGGACCAACTCCCCTTAACTCATCCACATGTGACAATGGTGATGTCATCAAACTACTTGCTCAAATTTTCTACCACTAGACCCAAAATGTCTAGATGAAAACAGTGATCAACCAAATGAAATTCATACATGTACACAAGAATTAAAATCATATAAAACCTCTTATATTACCCCTTCACATGCTCAATACTCCATACTCATCTCTAAACATCTCTAACCATGCCAAAATTGAAGATCAACCAAGCTTTCTTCAAGCATACTAAGACAAGCATATTGCACACTTTGTCATTGTCATTTAGGCTATCAAGGAACTTCATCTACTCACCAGGACACCTTCATGACATAACCATGACATCATTGACAACTCTCCAAAATAATATATCATAAGCACCCAATTTCCTACAACATTCATGTTGGTGTAGGCTTTTTCATACTTGCAGTTATATCTACATGGTTGTTAGTCAACTTGCTTAGGGTTGTTAAGGTCATTAAGGAAAATACACTTAATGTGTTTTATAATAGTGAGTTGAGTTTTTACCTTTTTATGACCTAATATCTCACTATATAACTTACTTCCTTTGTACTTTTTGTATAATTGGTTAATGAAGTTTTTGATGCATTTGATGCAACTTATTTTGTAGCAATCTTACTCTCACATAATCTTAGGGTTTTCATGCAATATTTGATGTTCAAATATATTGAATTAATATGACATGGTATCAAATCTTGGATATGATGGTTGTTTTGATATTTTTGAAAATCCTTGGTGAGATCTTTCTTGTGTGTATCTTATAGTCTTTCTTGAATTTTAAGTTTTTCATAGCCTCAAAATAGATAATGCCATTAGATTCAAAAGGTGTCAAAACTTTAGGATCAGATGTAAACATGACCTAGTTTCATGAGAGTTTATTTTGATCTTTTATAGGGTTTCAAGGATTTTTTAATGATTTTGCATGAATTCGTACAGTTAGAATTTCCAAGATAAAATATTTTTCTATGTTTTTGGAGATCCTTAGTCGATCTTTGGTGGATTTTCCATAAGCTTTCTAGATCTGAAGTTTTTGAACTTGGAAAAAATTTCACACCTTCATGCACAAATTGAATTTTTAGTATTTTGTTGTACCTATGAGAAGTTTAGGGCGCTATTGCAATAAAAATCCCTAAGATCAAGACTTCAGACTACATGCATAATCAAAACCCCCAACATCTAGACTTCATGTTACATGTACAACCCATAACCCTATTATCAAAACTTTAGACTAACACACATAGTCAAAACCTCTGACATTGGGATTTTAGATGCATGTATAGTCAAAACCCCTGATGTTATAAATTTTGACTATTGACACAACCCTCAACCCCAATGTTATAACTTTTGAATATCAGTGCAGTTTAAAACCCTGATGACTAATGGAGGTGATTGCAAACCCAACATAAAACTTAAGTGTGAGAATAATCAATAACTTCAACCATTAAAAGGAACCAATACAACCCTGATGCATAATCTTGATGACTATAATACACCTCATAAACTTCAATGATAGTCCATAGGATAGGGTACATCACCCATCTTATACCTTAGGCCCTAGTCATATCGGAGTTAAGCCCCTAGTCACTTCCAACCCTAAATTACTTAACTTTTGCTTCAAAGGGCCTTAAGTTTTTTTGTGAGGAAATCAATTCAAAAAAAAATTAAGCTTTTACTCTAAGGGCCTCAATATTTTTAGGTAAGTTAATTCAAAATATTCTCCACCACTATTTCCACCCAAATTTTTCATGTGAGCTCAGATTTTCTAATGACTATAACTTTTGATCGGTAACTCAGATTTGAGTGTTATATTCTTTAAAAGTGCTTGTTTTTTCATGATCTACATATTGAAAGTAATCTTTAGTCCACTATAACTCTCTTAAAACAAACATTTTCATACTATTGGATACATTATCAATTAAGTGTGATGTCCCTCTATTTTTTTCATATTTACATATAAATTGCTCAATATGCATTCTCAGTTGTGCCCAACATCTATGAAAGTGTCCTTGTATTTAAAAATTTAATGGGGGGTCACTCTGGTAGTTTTAATGGGATACTATGTGATGATATGTAATATTCTTTCATGTATTTATTCTTTACTTTATTCAACAACCTCTTTTATTTCATCATGGATTGTTAGTCATTTCTACCTCTTATGGCATTCAATTATCATGAATGGAACATTAAGTTTCTACTTACTCTAAGAAATAAGGCTTCTATAGGATAACCATGAATAATGAAAATGAACTTGAAGTAGATGTAGAGAAAATACATGGTTTAATAGATGTGATCAAGCACATGGTTTTAATAGTTCATCTATTTATCCTTAACATTTTCACATGGAATTTACTTAAACATTGAATGAAGTATGGACCACATTGGAAAAACTCTTTGGGAAGCAGGATGTGATAAGAGGTCATGAACTAGATAATGAGCGCATTATTTTGAGCCTAGGTGAATTTGACACACTACAAGATTTTTTCACTAAATTCAAATATCTAAGGTTACAAATAAAAAATTATGGAATAGATAAGAAAGATGATTGACTTGTTCTATCTGTACTATCCAAATTGGTCTAGACTATTATGTGTTTGTGTCCACTTCCCATGCCACAAAAAAGTGATCTTGGAGCTATATGCAAGATGCCTTATTTAGATACATTTTTTGTCGACTTGACTCAAGAGAAAGATAAGTTGATACAGATGGAAACAATGAATTCCTCACAATCTCATGTACTTTTTGATAAGAAAGAGAAGGATTCAAATAATAGAAGAAAAAAGATCAAGAAAAAGATGTAAATCATCCCACCTAAAAATCAAACAAAGATACCTCTTATTCTAGTGTTAATCATAAGAAAGGTTGGATCAAATGTGGTTTTTAATTAGGAAATCATGATGAAATAAAATATTTGAAGAAGTAGATTCACCAACTGACTAAGATACTCAAGAAGCACAATATCAGTGTCCCTGATTATACCAATCAAAATTCATCAACTAATGAATAGTCTAAGGCAAATGATAATGGTAAAGAAAAGACAAAATATAATGGTAAGGGAAAATAAAAGGGAAATTCCCTAGTTTTATTTATACCTTCAACTCCTACACGGGCCATTGACTCTGGTGGTCACATGGCCTCTTCACAGATAGAGTTCAATTCTTTGGAACCATGTGATGTGTCCTCTATACAATTAGGTGATGACATGTCTAAAAAGGTTCTTAGGAGAGGGTCTATTAAAGTGAGTGGTGAAACATTAAAATAATGTTCTAAGTGTCCCCTCACTTTCAACTAATATCCTATCAATTTACCAGATCACTCACCTTGATCTGGGCATTAGAGTTGAGTTCACTCCAGATTTAATGTATGTTATAGAGATGTATTATGATACTATATGACTAGATGGAATGGTTGATCATCAGACTTTATTATATAACTTCTCACACTTTTCTCCTAGTTCTCCTTCAAATTATTCTATGTACTCACCTAAAAGCGATGACATTTCTAAACTTGAACATACTTCTGATATCGATGACTCATATTATAATATAGATTATCATATTAGTGATGAGGACACACCTCCACCATTTCCTTTTCACCTTCCATATATTTATTAGTTATTCCCTAATCAACCTACCCTTGCTCCACTCCATACATTATTGGGAACAGGTATATTGATCTCAGACACATTAGACATCAAGCACTTTATCCCATAGTTTCAAGGTATTCAGTATTCATTCATTACCTTTACTCCCATTACACCATCATTACATAGAGAAATTGGCCCTTCTACCTTACATTAGGAGAACAATTTATTTTATAGGAATCACACCTTGGTTTAAGATCCATCAAGACCATGGTGGACACATTCATTATTCCAAGGTGATCCACTCTTCATTGCATCTACTTCTGATTCATAGTCACTATCAGGAACTCCATTGTAGGATATTGTATGGATACAAGTAGTTGTAGACTCTATTGGGGATTTTTATCCCTCTTCTCTTCTTTTTTCTCTTTTAGGGGAGGATTTTTGTCTTATGAATTTTCTCATTTTATCCAATTTATTTGAGTTGAATTGTACTTGGGTACCTCATTAGGCCTTGTTGTTGGGACCCAATTATTTTACCCACCTAAGCTACACTTCAAGGAGGTGTTGGTGTAGACTTTTTTATGTTTGTAATTTTACCTACATGATTGTTATTCAACTTATTTAAGGTTGTTAAATTCATTAGGGTAAATACACTTAATGTTTTTCTTTTCTAATAGTGATGAGTTATTACCTTTTTAGTGACCTAATATCTTATTACATATTGTACCTTCTTTTTACTTCTTGACTAATCAATTAATGAATATTTTTGATGCATTTAATGCAACTTATGTTGTGGTAATATTTTTCTCACCTAATCCTAGGGTTTTCATGCAATCTTAGATGTTGAGATATATCTTTAAGTAATCTGACAAGTCAAAAATTCATAGATACGTTATGTATTTATCCTATGTATAACAAGGAATTTTACACCATCGGTCAAACATGTAGGAAATGAAACATTACATTCTAGGAATGAAGACCATCATCCACATAAATCATAAGCCTCTATATTTCATAATGACCGAAGTCAAGTTAAAAAATAATCACAATCAAAATTATTCTTCCCACCTCCAATAGTTTCACCTTAATATTAGGAATAAGAAAGGTAGGTCTAATCAAGTTATAGATTACTTAATCTACCATCCAATTACAACACTAACAATAATCATGGGTTCATGTGGCCACAAGACTTGTAACAACCCCATTGCATGCTAACTAGAAATATGTGATTTTTTTTTTAAAAAAACTTATAAACTATAAATAGATTACACCTCATGTATCTAGTTAGTGATCAAACAAAAATACTCCAAGATTGATAACTATAAATAAGGACGTCACATCAAATAGTCACTAATCATCATCAATATATGAAAATACATCATAATATAATCATAAAAAGTAATTACAAATATCGAGCCACTAATGGTACAATAATCAACCACTATTGTCAATCTATAGTAGATAGGTGATTATAAATCTACATCATAATGTTTCCAATATACAATACAAAAATATAATATAAGGCTCCTTAGAGCTTGAGTTCCTAGACTCTCTAATATCTATAACAATATTCAGAGTCATCTCATAAGTAGTACTATTTTGGGGAGGGAGAGCATCATCCAAGTGTTTTTCCACACCAACCATAGACCAAAAACCCTCCACACTAATCCCATCAAGGAATGGCCCTCTCTTCATAGATGAGTAGATAGTGATGGTGCAAGAATCTAGAGAAAATAAGCAAGTACCTATGTGTTGTATGATTTATAAAACTAAACATGCAGTGTATCATAAAATACCCATTATATTATAATATATCGCATAAAAATGTAAATCATATTCATGAAATGATAAAGTCTCACTATATATAATTTAACCCCAAGATTCAATTATTTTACATCCTTCTAGCAATCATAACACACAACATGCTAAACATAGGGGTAATCAAAGTAAGTAAGATTCCATGAAACACAAACGATTCCATCATAACGTTCATTACACACTCAAAGGTTGTATGTATGCATACAAAATGTCCTACTAACTGTCACAAAACTATTGTTAATTCAAAGAGCCGAACATAAAAATCAACAGTACATAGAGGGAATTTTAATCAAAATAATATTCTATTTTATATTCTCTTATTCTAATTAATAAATCATTCATATATATTATATACGTATAGAAATATGATTCCTATAATCTCTCCATTGATTTCTCTCACCTGAAATATCTCAATATTCTATATATGATATATTTTTATAACTTATAACAATATATCTTAACAAATAATATATTTTAACCTAATATTTTAATATTGTTTATAATAATATTTTGATTAATAAATTACTATTCACTAACCAAATTACTATTTACCTCTCAGTAAATACTCGGACTTACACAATTAAAAGCTAATTCCTAACATTCCTCTTCATAATTTTTACATAGTGCAAAAACATTCACACTCTTATCTACAGTATGCTCACTCATTTTATCATGCCCTATTAATCTCATGACATTGATATAAAGAGAGACTCACTCCTCCTATGGTTTTATAGGTTTATTACAAACCTTAACATGAATAGAATGAATAGAATTGTATGCCATCGCATACTCTTTGGTCTGTATACTACTAACGCAATCTTGTTACACATGACCACAATTATATGAAGGAACATATCCTACATTTACTTTACATGACCATAATGGATGTGTCACTGAGGCTTATTTCCATAAATAAGTAAAGAAGTCATGAGATATCTGTAGTAGTTCTTCTCCTAACTGTTACCAAAACACTATTCATCTCCTATGGTTTTCTAGATCTCTACCACAAACCCTTTCAAGATCTATGAATTGACTTATAGTGGTACTTTTCTCCTTTTACAATGTCTTCACATTAGGTAATCATGTTTGGAATTTTCACACAAATTACATATCTTGAATAGGCATATTCTTCTATTCTTATTCTAAACACACACAACTAAAACTATAAAAACACACCACATAAAATGTCACCACATCATTGGTGCAACCCCATCATTGGTGACTAATGGGAGGTCATTGAAATACCTCATTCCTTCATGTATCCTCCAACCTCCAGTATATCATTGCTCACTCAGATGGTATGTCGATGTAGCTTAGCTGATGAAGATTTATTATTTAAGTGTCAGATGTATTGTTTTGTTGTCAAACATCAATGTTTTGTTAGTTGAGTAATCTCAGGTTCAGTATCAGCCTCATATCCATCTTCAAGAATTTTTTGGATTTTATTATCTTGAAATTATATAAATTGGATGTCACATTTAAGTGATAATACATTCTTATGCTTTTAAACATTTTTATAATATTACAAGATACTTTACAAAGAATGACTCAAATGACATTAATTTAATTCAGCTAAATGAGACCCTAATATTCACCTAAATGATAAGACTCAATAACAAGACTTTATTTTATTTTTGATATACATAAAACTATTAAATAAAATATCATTATGGACCCAAATACATACGGACTATAGACAAAATTAAAATTTAAAATACTAATACCTCATTAAAATTGTCATTATAAAACTAATGAAACTGATAATTGGCTATATTATTTACATGACCAAACAACTAATGCCCAAAATATATTATAATAGAATTGACCAATATAAAATATGTTGACACACTTTTAAGACTATTAAATTTTATAATAACAAAATAACAATAATTTTAACAAATAGTAAACTCAATGAATTTTTGGAAAGACTACAAATAAACATGAACTTGACTAAACTTTCAACCTTAAGAAGTAATGATAAGACTATGCATGAAGTAGTTGAAAATTTACTTTTATGTTCACCATCGAGGTAGATGGCATGACAGCTACAACAAATTGACAAAATTATGCTGGACTAAAATACATCAATGTAAACATCTCATTGTTTAGAGTCTGAGCAAGTGCATGAAGATACCTAATACAAATTTTGATGTTAAAATCACTTCTTCGATCAGATGGCATCGATCTTTGGCATGAATACCTTAGATGAATGGATGGTGAGTTATAATATATGTTTCTGGCATTGATTTTGCTAAGGATGCCAATGATGTTCAACTAAAACAAGATATATATATATATATATATATATATATATATATATATATATATATATATATATATATATATATATATATATATATATATATTACTAATAGGTTGAGAGGTGAGGGAGGACTTGCTAACCTAGTAAGAATAGGCAGAGATAATGACATGCATCTAATCAAAGCAACCAAACATGCATCACATTGATCAAAGCATTGAACTATTAACACATT
This sequence comes from Torreya grandis, assembly GCA_037957365.1. NCBI lineage: Eukaryota > Viridiplantae > Streptophyta > Pinopsida > Cupressales > Taxaceae > Torreya > Torreya grandis. The sequence goes on along the minus strand of JARHVA010000082.1, from coordinate 8,343,026 downwards.
TGTGAGTAGGCGATGAAAGTAAGTTTTCACAATAGGGAAAGATTAGAACATACAGTGAATAAAACTACCATATGAAGTAATGTGCCACTTATGCCTCTTGCTTCCAATTCATTTCAGACTCATGTTATTCCTTTCACCATTTTTTAGGTTGTGCTTTACACATGCTCTTGTATCCGATGTTATTTCAATGTGCATGTAATATAATGAATTGATTTTACAAAAAAATCTTGAGATAATAAAGAGTGAATAAACCTTGTCTATTATGCTAATAATCTACACTAAAATAGTACATAAAAAAATCATTTATATCATATCAATGAAGAATTTTATACATAGGGGCAACCAAAATCAACAATGGAGTTGCCCCATTCAAATCTCAAACTCCCATACCCACTTTGATACCATTGTTGTTAATTCAAAAAGCCAAACACAAAAATCAATAGTGCACAAAGAGAATTTTAATCACAATAATATTATGCTCTATATTCTTTGATTCTAATTAATAAATCATTCAAGGATATTATATATATATATATATATATATATGATTCTTATAATCTTTCCATTAATTTATCTCACCCAAAATATCTCAATATTCTATATATGATATATTGTTATAACTTATAACATTATATTTCAACAAATAATATATTCTAACCTAATATAGGAATATTATTTATAACAATATTCCGATTAACCAATTACTAATTACTAACCAAGTTACTATTTACCTCTTGGTAAATACTTAGACTTACATAATGTAAAAGCTATTTCCTAACAAAGCAATAACCAACACGTATATATTTTCATAGGTATGGGTCTAGACATAATAATTATAATATGTAAAATCTGGGTATAACATACTTTAATACAGTAGGACTTTATGACATCCCATACTATCATAGATTATTGTTCATGAGTACCTTATTCAATCATGAACAAATAATCTTACACTTATAAATATTAATCAAGCAAGTACAGGATTATGCCACCCAGGTATATCCTAGATTATACTAAAAATTAAACAAAAACATAATATTTAGGCACACATCACGATGCACTATTTTATGCTATCAAAGTCTAAAATATTTTAACATATATATCCTCTCACAATATGTACTACACATAAGTTTTTAATTCAATATGCATAAATATACTAACAGTCATTTATGACACAAGTCAAGGTTTTACAAGATTTCATAATCAATAATTCCATGAACCTTTAAGATATAGCCTAAGTACTATATTCAACTAGACCTCTCTAGAATCTATATTCCATTCTTAATATGTACTTGTTAGTTCTCAACATAGAAGGACACATCTTCTAACTCAAAATCCACCACAAAAGGCATTCACGAATACTTTTTATGTGTTTTAACTCTACACAATCTATAGGTTCATACAACTAATTCTACAAGCTAGTGCAAACACATACTAACTTTCAAAATAGTTACTATACACACACTTAGTCCATCAAATGTGTGATTGATCCTTGGTTATCTTAAAAACAAAATTTATGATAAGTAAATTAATCTACCATTCAGGTATTATGAAAGTAATTTAAGGATTCCATATTAACTTTGAAATAAATATCCAATTATTGTAATTAAAATTCTCTCACAAAAATCCCTAAATCACAGCTCATATTTAAAAATATATACAACTGGAAACAACATGGTAACCCCTAATCCTAACATAACTCGTATCAAAATAGTTTATAACTTATATCATTCCTATGAATGTTTCATCTGTTTTTATTGTATAGGATAGAATTAAAATAATAGGGTTTCATCCTATTCAAATTTAAAACCGTCTCTACCCATAGTTTGCATATAATAGGGATCATTACCAATCTAATCCCAATGTTTATTTAGAATATCTTTATTCCAATAACTATAGACATTCTAATAAAATCATATTTTTTTTATCAATGCATTTAATTCCATATTAGGTGTGTTTACTAGTCTAAAATAAGAATCAAATTGAACTACAACTTTATATTCTTGTTATATGTGTCTAATGACAAGACTTAGCTAACTTCATAATTCAATAAAAATCATTAATACCCTTAGTAACTATAAATAATACATATATATATATATATATATATATATATATATATATATATATATATGTATGTATATATATATACACACACACACACACACACACACACACACACACACACATTCACTCTAAAATATTTATCATATTTCTAGCATAAAAATCAATGTACTTGAGTTGGTAATGCAAATCAGTTTCAAATCATAATACAGAAATCCTAGGCAAAAATAAAGTTTTACCCAACATTTGTTCTTGCTTAAAAGAGGAAAATAAGTTTCCTTCATACATTTCCAAATTCCTTTCACAACCAAAGTATATGGATCATTCCAAACATTGATTATGGAACAAGGGGGGAGGGGGCGAGGAAATACAATATTTAAAACAAACATAAACTCAACACTTTTAACTAATTTAATATAGCATTTTAACTACACCAACTCAGCCATTTACACAATAAAGAGAAGTGATTCATAACAGTCTTAAAATTATTGGGAACCTATCATAATCTACTAAACAATTCTAGTCTAGGTTAAATGGTGGTGGGAAAATCGATTCATCATAAAATGAATGTAATCAACTTTTAGGGTTTTAATTTGTATACTCTCAGTCCCTGATTTCTAACATTAACAAATCTCAGCAATTTAACATATTCATAGGTTGAGCATTTGCCTACATTGATGCCATAATACAAAGGTGCAGTGAACTAAAAAGATAAACCTATGACCCAAGACCAAGTTCTTTTCTATCGACTACCCAGGATTGGGCATTTTAATGATGTGTTAAAATATTAAAAGGCATCTAATAACTTATTTTTTTAAATACAAATAATGGGCACCTATCCATCCCTCACCCAAAACTAATCTTGGTGTTTTAAATAATATACTATCATATTACATTTTTATAGGTATAAGTATATAGTTTTGGACTTCTCAGTTATATACCAAAAAGATGGGTCGATGTTGTCAAATATATATATATATATATAAACATGGAATTCACACCTCTCTAATATAGGCCCTACATAATTATTAATAAAGAAGACACTAATTCCTTCGAGCTAAACTTACCACCCTATCTTGGGTTGCATCCAATGTTAAATGTGAAACTACTTTAACCATATTTTCCACCCTTCTTGGACACTTTGCATATTAGTGAACAATTATAAGTCATAGATTCAAATTTTGACTATTCAATACCATTCACTATTGATCAGGTCATAAATAAAGTGGTAAAAGATACAAAATATCAGCAAAATCCCCTATATCGATGATCAAGGCAAGGCAATTTGGTCACCAAGGAAAGTGGTTAATCATGAGTCATATTTAGAAAAAAATTACACATTTGGTTATATACCTAAAATCAGTGGGGCCCATTTCTTATCAAAGTGGGGATGAATGATCTTGATAATGACACTAACCCATTACATAAGAGTAATGATTTAGTTTCATAAAATTATGCATTTCTAAAAAAAATAGCACACAATAAATGGTAGTTTTGAAGGACTTTGGAGCATTTTCTAAGCTCTAAGTGCCTCTACATTATGAGGTGGCTAGGTGATCATGTTTCTCATGATCCAATATTTATATAAAATTACTATAATATAAAATTGGAGATACCCAAAAATAGTATACCCCACAGTATTACCCAACTCAAACTGGTTATTATTAAAAAAATATTCTAGTAGATCTCTTATTCTTAGGAGTTATCTTATTTGCATGTCCATTCATGTTGAAACGATACTATTAGTTGCATTTAGTTTTAAATAAAAATATTAGTCACTTGAGAGGATACTATTAACCTTATTTGTAGTTAAATCAATTTACTATTATTATTTTTATTTATCTATAAGACATAGGTTCATCTTATTATAAATCAAAGAGGATAGTTGATGTCTCTTCCTCAAATATTTATTTATTTTTATAAAAAAATCATACTATCTTGTGATAAAGATTTATTTATTACTCTTAAAAAATTATTTCAATTCAATATAAAAATGTTTGGTTTTATTATAACACATTAATCCATTCCAGATGGGCTATTGTACCCAAAATTGAATCCTCAATCTATCTAAGTGGTGTCAAAACATTTTAGGTCATACAACTCCCATAAAACAATTTCAAGATATCATAATGTGGATTGGAGACAAGATATCCATATGACTATATTTGTGATAGATACAAGTGACCACATATGCACCTAAGAGGAACAAATTCCTTAGACATAGTAAAGGCAATGCTCAAAAATGTTTTGACAAAATAAAGGGATGAAATGATAACCCAATTCATGTAAATTATCCAATAAATGTTTGTAATCATATCATTAGATCCAAAAATGTGGCCTTTCTAGGCATCTGCACCCTTTAAGGTACAAGTAAGTTTTTATATTTTAATGTTTGAAGGTAAAATAGAAGATTATGTTCTTAAAGATTTAATCACAAAATTAGAGTCATATTTTTTAATAAACACATTTTCAAGTTCAAATAAAATAACATTTACTCTATTAAACATTGAATACCAAGTCCAACAATGGTGAGATGCTCACCTTGAGAAATATGATGAAGATGTATATGATGACTTTATGGTCATCACATATCCCTCTTGGATTGACCTTGTTGATGTTTTTAATGATGAGTATCGTCTAGAAGTTACCTTTGAGTAAAAATTTGTGCAATGTTAATTTATATGACAAAAGGACCAATATGTGTAGGATTACATGAATACCTCCCATACTTTATTAACAAAACTTAACATTAATTATTTTGAAAGGTATAGAGCGATAAAATACATTTGTGGTTTTTCATTGATATATACAAAGAGAGATTGGGTTCCTAACCATTGAAATGATAGGATAAATCTATTGATATGCATTAAATATTGAGGATAAGTTTAAAAAATAAAAATTCCTTACAAGAATGCAAGCATAATCAACTAATAGAGGCAACTCCAAGTATGGAAACAATCCATAGACTAAAGAGGCCCCAAATATAGGAAAAATTTAGAGTTTCCATCCTCAAGTTTTCCTATGAAAAATACCAAACATAAGCTCACACAAAATTATGTTGGAAAATGGTGTGATAGCCATAGGATCACAACTCAAAACACAAACGAATTTCATTACAAAATGACATATTTTACCAAATTATATTGCTAGTAGTAGAATACAACTACAAAATCATAGTGTAGATGAATGTTAGGTGTATGATGGCTACTAGCTTTTTGTATTTTGTATGTATTTTTCATGTGTATGTATTTCAGAAGTCTATGGAATGTGAAGAGACCCATTCATGTTTAACTCAAAAGGATGGAATGTGAATTGATAGTGTATTATAAAAACTATAAATATTGATTGGTTTTAATAGAAAGGAGTTTCAAAAAAATATAGAGAATATATATATATATATATATATGATAATGGTTTTTGTGAACATTTTTTATCCTTGTTATGTTCATAGTGAATGCTCTATTTTTCTCAAATATGTTTTAACATTTAGAATTATTAATGAACATTCTATACATGTTCATCTACATTCCTAAAATAACTACATAATTCATAACCTAATAAAGACTTTGTATTTTATGCAACCATGACTGTTTTTTTATCTTTCTTCTTACTTCACACATAAAACATAAATTATCATGTTCTTATGGGTTTTCTAAGAACCTCTACTAACAATGGTGCAGTGAGTGTGAAAAGTTAAAACATGTTACAATGGTTACTTCGAAAGAGGGATTTAGAATGATGGCTCATTGAATGAATTCATAATTTTATAGAATAATAATTAAATAAAATAGGAATCTCTATGCAACAAGTTATTCATGAGCATATATACAGTGAAATTTATGAAATTTTAGGGGGCAAATAGCCTAGACTACTAGTTACATTGTTATCAATACTTAAATACTACTATTTTCAGTCAAGAAAAATAAAATTTATCGTTTGGATGGAAGAGATACTATAAATTTAGATATTGATTGGAATTTTGTAATACATCATTGGGTAAAAACTATTATCGATAGATAGATCACTAAATTTGTTGTATAGGTCTACATTGCATTCAAGGTTGTGAAAGATCTATTTGTGAGAGACATTAGAGGCAAATTTCTATAATGACTACCTACTCTTGTCAAAATTTTGGTTATATAAAAGGCCATGGTGCCTAATTATACCAACATGGAGTAGTGACTTTGGGCACTAGAGGTGTGTGCGATAATGAATTAAATGATGAGGAACTAAGAAGTGAAGATTGAACTTGTACCTAGAAGATGGAGTACATAGAGAAGTAGAGTTAAAATCAAATTTTAAGTTTATATCAAGACCTACAACAATAAAGAAGATGGAATAAACAAAATAATCCCAATGTAGTTGTGAGTAGAAGTAGAGTAGATAGTGTAGAAGATAGAGAAAGAATGGGAACTCATGGGAAAGAAAGATAATGGGTAGAAGATGAAGATAAGGAAAAGATCAAGACCAAGAGAAGAGAAGGTGTAGAGATATATAGAGATGTTGAAGTTATAGAGGAACGAGTAGATTAATTAGAAGATAGTTTTAGATCACAGTTAGAAGGAAGGATGTTGTTTAGACAAGATAAGGAGCAGTCCTTTGAATAATTCAAGCTAAGTTAAAAGATTAAATTATGTTCAAGTTAAATGCAAATATAAGTCACAGACATGGATCATTTATTTCAAGGTTAAACATCCCCTAGACCTAACTTATCATCAGAAATAATCAAAAATATAGAAGTTAGTAGAGACAGTATCTAGTTTGAATATTTACAAATAAATATTAGAAGTATAATGTAGATACCAAGAAAGTGTTGGATAGGAAGAAATTGATTGAGGTAGGATTTCAGGTTTCACCAAATATTAAGGCATTTCCCAAGTCTAGTCCACCACCACTGGTTTCAAGTGTGAACATAGGAGGCATGGCTCTTAATAAAATATTTTTGTCACTCTGACATCATATGATGGGTCTAAGGACCTCAAGTAGTATATGCTAACTTGAAAAATGAAGTCGTAGATTAAAAATTTAACTATAGATGATGTGAAGAAGTGTAAGCTCATAGGATCCCTAAAGGAAGAGCTCTAGAGTTCATTTATAAAAGAGACACTACCAAACTAAGTTTTTAGGACTTTGTTGTCCCCCAAAAATAGCTTTCATTTTTAGGACAACATTTGAAATATTTTGGTCTTACACACCAAAATTATCTCTTCTCTTTTCAAAATTTGTCTTGGGCATTCAAATTCTTCAGTTTTCAAGCTTTTCTTGAATCTACGGACTCTGTAGGCTTGAATCTACAGACTCAGCAGGAAGAAAAATATACAGACTGTGCAGGAAAAGGAAAATCTACGGACTCTACAGGTAGATTCATTTTTATAGGTTCAAGGGCTAAGTTCAAACAAGCAGTTCAATGCTTTATTTCACTCAAATGGTTCATTACCTTTGTTTCAGCATCTTTTGGTTTAACCATTTGGTTTGTAAGTCGGTTCAAAGCCTTGTTTGAACCATTGAACCAGAACTTGGTTCAACATCTAGGTTCAATAGAAAGGTTCAACAACAAGTTCTTTCACTTAGTTCAACCATTTGGCTCATTGAATGGTTCATCGGCTTTGTTTCAAAAGGACTTGGCATGCTTCATTGGACCTTTGAACCGGTTCAACTAATGGTTCATCGGCCAAGTTCAAAGGGACGGTTCAATGCTGAAAGGAACTTTTTTAAAGGATAAGTGCCCTTACGGAGGACACTTAATCGATCAAAACACCCTTCAGATTTTCAAAAGAAATCCAAAGACTTGTTCAAATACTTGGCGGAACAAATTTTCATGGACATTCTGTCTGCGGGAATTTTACCTGAACATTTTGTCTGCGGGAATTTTACTCGAACATTTTGTCCGTGGGAATTTTCCATGGGACAAATGTTCACAGAATTACCTATGGGGAGCTTTCAAGTCAAACACCTAGGAATTTTCCCCAGGGATTTGTCCATGGAAATAAAGCCCGGGGAAACATTTGTCTGTGGAGACTACCAAAACAAAAGCCCAGGGAAATATTTGTCTGCAGAGATTGATAAAACAAAGGGCTGCCAAAGGACCCCAAAGGGCAGGTGCCCTTGCGGGGAATTCTTGGCAACCAAAATAAAGGGCTTGACAAGGATCATTTCTCAAGGCCCAAATGGGTATGTCCAATTCAAAAAAGTGCTAAGCAGAAGACCAAATGGTGACACCCACAAAGACGTAAAATTCAGCATAGCCGACTAGCCGTTGGAAGCATATTGATGAGCATATAAACGTCAATTTTAAAAGATAGTAAAATAGCCTTTGATTTATAGACCTGAATGCATTTCTAGAATTCAAGATAAAAACCAGTTGAAAGCGAGGAAAGGCAGAACAATGGATGAATACAGGGCTCGATTCAATTAATCTAGAAAGGAGGAACGATGAAGACAAGATCAGATTGCCAGGTGGACATTGAAAGTTGTAATCTTTCAATTGCATGACTTATTTATCTACATTGAGAAGATTAAATGGGTAAAATGCCCCAAAGTTCCAGCTTGTTTTCCTAACATTTCCCAATGCATCATGATGTATTACAGTTCCTGAGTCCTTCTTGAATTGGCTATATAAGGGACTTTCTTTCATTGTAAAAGCAACTTCTTTTTGACAATCTGAACGAAACTCTGCTAAAATTGAGAGGCATCATTGAGACTTTGTGCTCAGTCTATTAATCATATTCTGTTGATGAAAACAAGGGACTTTTTCAGACTTTTTGCTCTGATATCTTTTCTATTTCATTAATTTAATAAGCGGAATTAGTAAATTAGTTAGAAAGGTGTCCTAAAGAATCAACTGTGGAGAGACTTTGTGCCCCCATAGCTGCCTTCAGTGTGTTTGCTTTTTCATTGCTGTGTAAAGGACTTTGAGAAGACTTTGAGCTTTCATTGCCCTTCGTATATCACTCTTGAGTATTTTAGGTATAGACTTTGTGTTGTGTCTTGATTTTTTGGTTCTCATACTCCCAGTTACGCTCTACTTTAATTTCCAGGAGTATTCTTATGGCTGGCTAAATATTTTTTCCTAAAAGAAGAGGAGAGTTGTCTGTCATTCCCTTGAGTTTTTCCTTTGTTTTGTATACATCATCTCTAAAGAAAGAGAGATGGATGTCTGGTCCTACCCTTGAGTATTATTATTTTTTGTTTATACATATACATAGCATATCCATAGGGAACCTCCCCTTGATGAGAGGAGAGAGCAGTCTCCTTCTGATGTGATAAACTTACACACTAGGATGACTAATCTTCTTGCTTTGGCTGATAAGACCTATTTTGTTTACCAGTACACTGATAGACAAAATATTCAACCAACAGACTTCAAAGACTAATTAATAGGTGAATTCAAAGTAAAGAAATGTTGAGTCAAATAATCCAAGAGCTCAAAGAGATTCAGATAAATTAGGTGAATCATTGTTGAATTATGATTACAAATTTTTTGATGTAATGAATAAAGTAGGCTTTTTATTTCATGATAAAGGTCAGATTGCATGGTTCATAGAAGGCCCATAACCTTGGATTAGGTTTAGCATCATTTAGACATAATTCAATAACAAGGTGGATGCTCATGCAGTTGTGTTATGTGTGGAACAAATATAAGATTACAAAAATGGGCCTCAACCTACTGTAAAAACTATTGTAAATATATATTGTGTGTTATGCAATATGGAAGAGTTACATGAAATTAATAGGCCTCTAATTCATAGAGTGTGGGAAATAAGGGAACCATAAAATTATTTCCCAAAAGTCAAGACAAAATTATATAAAAATTCATCATTAATAGGGCATGCAATTACAAAATTTAATCTATTGCATAAGTACATTCAACAACCTTAGACTTTGTATTGTAACTTATAAAATTTGCACAATCATGACGACAAGAATTACTAAGAACTTAAATAAATTAATGAATACATCATCAATAATATCTTTGCTTTCACAACACAATAGATTCCCTCTATAAATCTAGAAATTCCAAGCCAAGATGTAGACATGGCTTTAACATTGACTTTCTTAGATTGGTGCCAACCTCACTTCAATATCAACCACAAGATCTCATAGGTTGGACACCATAGGATCCTCAATATCCTCATTACTATGTGGAATGGACTCCTCCATCTTCTTAGTATCAGCATCCATGAAATTATGTGTCACCTTAATAGAAAAAATTATTGGAGAATTGTCAAGGATGTCATGGTAAATGTCATGTAGGTGTCCAAGTGAGTGGATGAAGTGCCTTTATAAATTTAGTGACAATGACAAAGTGTGCAATGTGCTTGTCCTAGTATGCTTGAAGAAGGCTTGGTTGATCTTCAATTTTGTCATGGTTAGAGATGTTTAAGATTGAGTATGGTGATTTGAGCATGTGAAAGGGGTCCTATAATAGGTTTTATATGATTTGAATGGTTATATTCATGAGTGTATTTCATTTGGTTGATCATTGTTTTCATCTAGACATTTTTGGTCTAGTGGCATAAAATTTGAGCAGGTAATTTACTAACATCACCATTTTCATGTGTGGATGAGTTAAAGATATTTGGTCATATGGTTGTGATCACATTAGTCCCTAGTTACTTTGCACAAAGTATTAAGTTATGCAATGAATTGCAACCAAAGATATGTAAGTGCAAAGTTGGGCTCCCAGGTAGTTTGATAGTGTTTTCCCATACTTAGCCAACTTTGTATGAGGAAAGAAAGATCCAAGTAAGTAGATTGAAGATGGAATATCTCATATGTGTAGAAATTTTGGAGAATTTGATCATATGGGTTTGTTTTTTTTGTGCCTAGTTGATATGTACTAAATTTTAGGTCATGCGATGAAGTAAATCAAAATATATGCATGTTCAAAGTTATCCTCCCAGGTAATTAATTGACATAGTTGGCTCTGTGGTAGATAAATTTGAGTGAGCATATTAATGGCATTATATATCACACATGAGAAATTTTTAGGAGTAGTTTTACATATCATTAGATTCTCCTATGTGAAGAGATCATATGGTCCAAATATTATATCATGCATCTAAGCATAGTAAAATTTATTTAGGTCCAAAGTTGGCCTTCCAAGTAGATGGTAATGGTCCCCACACTTAGTCAATTTTGCATGAGATAAAGATTAGGACCAAATGAAGATCCAATGGTGCATAGGTGATCATAAAATATTGATCTAATGGTGTATGTGTAGTGAAATGATAAGAAGTGCATGAATTTTAACACTGAGAAAAGGTAAAGATAAATATATAATGGTGAGTGAGCATTTATACAAATTGATCAAATGATGAGCATTATAAGATAAAGACCTGACTAATCTGTAGAGATCGATGGTGTACATTGAGTTAATATTACAAGATTGTATGAGATGAGGTCAACATGTTCTTTATTTAATAGTATAGTCGAGTTAAAGTTCAAAAAATATCGATGTTGCATGTTTAATCTAAGCAGTGAGGACATGAGATGACAAAATAGTGTTTGATGTTTAACTATGATCATTTGAATTCAAATATTTGAATTTAACAAAGAAATGACCAGTGTCTAGTTTTTGGGCCATAAATTTCTATCTGTGCATAATTTGACCATGGTGTAAAAAATGTATTTGTAGAGGAATTAGGATGCATCTTGAAATATAAATTTGAAGGTCTGAAAGTGTGTATAGTCAAAGTTATGAAGGTCCAAAGTTTAATGTGTGTTTGACTATGTTCTATAAGTGACCCCATAAGGATGTTCAAGATTATTTTGATGTTATTTAGATGTTTCATGATGAATTAGATATTATATCATGTTTTATACTCCATAAGGACCATCTATGTGTATTATAAAGGTTTAAGCAATCATATGCAATATGAGCAAAGGCTTATAATTTGACTGTGTATTTGTTCATGGTGACTGTGTGCACAGAATGTTATTTGAGAAAATTGTTCTTTAGCATAAGAGTGTTTTTTCAATTGTGATCATTTGAGGATGTTAAAGGGTTCATTTGGATTAGGTCCATACATTTGGAAAGTGTTCTTGTATTCCTAGTTTTCTTGGAGAAGTGTCAAAGAGGTGAATGGGTTATCATAGGACCTAAAAGGTGACTTAGGCCTATTTGAAAGTGTGTTGTGATTAAGTGTGGCCCATGTAAGATGCCTCAAGGGTGAAGGCATGTGTTTTGGCCAAAAATAAAATATTTTAGACTTGATAATTCATGAATGATATATATATAGTAAAAATAAATATGATTTTTTCTAGGTGTGTGAGAGATGTTTGCAAGGTGTATGTGAGAATTATGGAGCAAAGGAGAGGTAGAGAGCCCAGTTGATGATCAGAGAATATTAAGGACTATGTGTATAACCTATAGGTCATATTTTTGATGTCATAATAGTGCTCTTGAAATTTGAGGATATGTAAAGAGGTTTGAGTATGCATATGAGGACAGTTTGAGTGATGAAGGAGAGAGATTGTGGTATGCATATGTGAGAGGCATATATGATATTGAGAGGAATTTTGTGCATAGGTTAGAAAAATAGAGGTCCATCATTAGGTGTTGAAGACATCAGTTCTATGGTGGAGGTGTTCACTTAAAGGAGGGTCTAGAGGACTTGGTATTCCTTAGGGGTAGTTGTTCCCTGTGAAATAGGTGTTTCACTAAATGCCTTTGGTTAGGATATTTGATCAAAGTTTTATGGTCTAAAGGAGCTGACTAATATATTGTTTATAATTTCTTATAGGACAAGTAGTCCATGTGTTACAGGCTTGACATCGGGTTTTATTCCCCATAAGGGTTTCCCACAGGAACTTTATGTTATGTGTTTGATCTTGTGTATGCATTGAATGAATGGGCACTCTTGTTTAAGTTACTTGATAAATTATATATACATTGATTGCTTAATAGTTTGAAAGGATTATAATTATAATTGAAATATCTATGATCACTGATTCACCCCCCTCTTAGTGATTGTACCTATAATAATTAGTATCAGAGTAAGTCCCTTGGTAAAGGCTTGATAGCTTTAAGGTGATCCAAGGTACAATATGGGTAGTCACCAAGGAGTTTTATCTACTAAATAAGCACCAATAGTCAATGGATCTAATTATGCCTTTTGAAGTGTAAGGATGAGGACATACATTATGTTACTAGAGTTTGATGTATGGCAATCTGTTATGGATGCTCATGTTGCTCCTACTACTCCTCCATATATTAATGTAGATAAGAAGTTGTTTGAGAACAAGTCTAAGGCAATGAATGCCATCACTTGTGGTCTTACATAGATTGATTTTACCAAAGGTAATCTATTATAAATATGATAAAGAGATATGGGACAAAATACAAATCATTTATGAAGGAGATTCAAAGGTCAAGCTTGCTAAGTTGTAGACTCAAAGAAGGCAATTTGAAAGTCTCAATATGAAGGAAGAAGATTTTGTGGAATCATTTCTATAGAGATTTGATTTGATTGTAAACATAATCATAGGTCTTGGAGAGAACCTTGAAGAGGCTACTATTTTTCAAAAGGTATTAAGGTATCTATCCCCCAAGTTTGATCCAAAAGTATCTAATATATAATAAATTCATGATCTTACTCATTTGAAGATGGATCAATTGCATGACACCCTTACTACCTATGAGATGAGGAATAATGATGATATACCACCAAAGAAAGAACTAGATTTCACTACTAAAATGAAGACAAAGAAGAATTTTCAAGGTAAAAAACCCAAGGAGGATGACATTTCTAATATAGATGAGGATGAACTAATTGCTTTGATTTCAAGGAAATTAAAAATAGGTCAGGCAATTATAAGTGTAAAATACCCCTTGTAGAGAGGATTACAAATAAATTTAATCAAGCATTAGTCCATAAATAATGAAACATGCATAAAAAACTAACCAAGCCTATCTATTCCTCTGGGAATTATAAAAGATAGAAAATAATAAATGAAAGAAAGAAACATCATATTACCTTCCCAAATGGATTCACCATACCCATGTGGCTCAAAATCATGTTCTCCCTTGATCAAGCATCCTTATCTTTGTCAACAATGGTGGCAAGCTCCTCCAATGCCTCAATAACAATCCATAAAACCTAGGCTCATGATTCCAAATCACTAAACTAGCCTATCAATGAAGCTTGCAAACACAATCAATGATCAAATGCAAATCCTTGTGGAAACAATTTAACATTATAACTTTGAAATATTCAAGCTTAAAATTCATGTCCATGGCCTCTCTATTTATATATTTTTGATATTGGTTAGGATCAACCATGACCGTCCATCTCAAGATTGAGATGTGTGGCCATAGATAATCCTAATATTTAGAATTAAATATATACTTATTTTCATCATGACCTTAGAATAAGGGTCATTGAAGAGGAATGAGAGGCATTAACTAGGCATGGGTGACCCATAATCTTGATATTTGTGGCATATATGGCCTAGGGATGTCTTCCCAAGAAATGACATCACCTGATGATGTAGTTAATAGGAATCAATTTTAAAAAAATATATTCAACAAATCTCATGTAAAATCCACTTAAGCTCTTTATTTGGATGAATTAGCCTCAATCAAGGTTAATCAACATTTGTGCAATTATTTAAAAATTGGCCCTCAATTAATCAAAATGGTCAAAAAGTCATATTACTGAGTTGTAATTTGACTCAAAAAGAATTAGAAGGTGACGTTAGATGCACTAGAATTGTATTTTCATTTAAGATGTTTCCAACACAAAATAACAAAGGTGCATGGTGTGTACCAACAAATTTAGGAGAAAAGAGTGATCTAGAGCACAAAAGGCGAAATCATCATTTTGACTCAAAATGAATTGATCAAAGTTAGTTGACTCGTAAATTGCATTTCCTAATTTAGGGATAATTTGACCTAAATTAGCACTTTTAAATGATAATTTTGAACCATTTATCACATTTTATGTATTTTGACCTAAAATATGCATTTGAGTGCAATTCAAGTAAGATTGACAATTTCAACACAAATGGTGTTACGAATTAGATGTCTACATTTTACCCTATTTGAGAAGGCATAGCAAGACATTCAGGTGAAGAAATGTCTTTTTAAATAAAATAATTTTCAAGAATAAATTGGAATAGACCCATGATGCCCCCTCAAGAGGACATACTAGGATGGAAGAAAAGGATGGACTCTCAAAATGAGAGAAAGTGAGAGATTAACCCATGGAATTGATCACATCCAGATGAGCTAATGCTTGCATATGTGATTACCATAAATGATAAAAATATAATTAGGAGTATAATAGGCCCTAGAGATAAGGGAATGGGAAAGATACAATCCATAAATGTAAGGGACACACTATAAATGTACCCAATTTGAGAGTACAAGTTGTGTGCTTATGGCATTGATCAATTTTGAGATAATTTGCACACTAAAATATTGTCATCATGGGCATTAGTGTGGAAATCTTGGAATTAGAGGAAAAGAGAGAGCATTCTTCTTCAAGAAGGGAAGCACCTCTAGAATGGGGTCTTGAAAGAGAAGATAATAAGTACTCCAATACAGTAAATGTGATCAAGATAAAATAGTTTGTCCCCAATATGGAAAATTTTGATCATTGATAAAGAATAAAGAATGATTTTTCTCCTATAGATTTGATTTTATTTAGACATGGTTTAGATGTTATGCCCCAACATGGGTAATTGGTAAGAAAAAATAGCTCAAAGATATAACCAAAAAGATAGGTTAAAGTGAGCGGGTGCAAATGTACATGCGATGGTGTAATGGATTAGAAAGCCATATAAAACCAAGCATATGAGAATGCACAAAGTGATGAGAGAGATGAAAATAATAATGGAGATAGTTGAGCTGACCTTAATAGAAATTGAGTGCTACCTACATTGTTTCATGGACTCATGTTCCAACATGAACTTTAGGCCAATGTAGTTCACCCAAGTTTGGGAGAGAATGGAATGAAAAATGACCAAGAATTGATTAAACTCAAAATGCATGTGAAGAGATGCACATCTAAGCATAGACAAAGAAGCCTAAAATGTATTTTACCTAGAATCCTGATTCCATATCATGAGCCTAGGTTTTGTAAAGTGTTCTTGAGAATCATTCATCGGAGCTGATGTTGATGTTAAGACTTTGAGACCTAAGCACAAAGTGATTGTTATAACAAATTAAATTAGGCATCATAAGTGTGAATAAATTAGAATGACATAAGATTCTAATTGTAGTGATCTAGTTCAAATGTGAATATCTATAACTAAGGATAATGGTAAAACAATGACCAAAACTAGAGTTACAACGATTTACATTTAAACAAAAAATCAAAAACAAAGAAAAATAAAAACATAAATGAAACTAACTTGAAATAAATATATGATCTTAAGTATGAACAAAAATGTTTTAAAAATAAAAGGCAAGAACGTCTTAATGACATGAGACTAAGATATGAATAATCAAGATCCATGTGGACCATCAAGGCATTCTTGAACACAAAAGAAAAAAGCAAAATCAAATAGAAAAACAATACATAAATAAAAATCAAATAAACAAAATGGTCTAAGAACAATGTAATAACATAGGATCAAGATATAAACAATCAAGATCTGTGTGAATCATCAAGATGTTCTGAAACATAAAAGAGATAAGCAAAAAATAATCAAGGAAACATAAGACCAAGATGAGACAAGAAGTAAAAAAGAGAGAGAAGGAGAATAAATAAAAGGAGAGGTGTCAAAGCACAACAAAATACCATGAAAACACAACTAAAGACCAAGAAAACTCAAATAAACACACACAAACAAAAACCAAGCTAGTACGGTTTAAAGACAAATGTTCATGCATGTGCGGTAGAGTCATTACTTTCCACCACATCATAACAAAGAATAATGAAAATTATTCCCTAATTAAAGAGTAACAATGATAGAAGAAATAGGGGAAGAGAAGAAAAGGAAGGGGTTGACCAAGTTGACTCTAGATGTATAAGACAAGTGGATGCTGCCTACATAGTTCCATGGATGCATGTTCCAACATGAACTTTAGGCCAAATTTAGTTCTCCCAAGAAATGGATAGAAGAAAAATGATGATCAGACCAACATGATTAATGTTATAGAAGAAATTAAAGATATTATAAATAAATGGGAATGGTCTGGCAAATAAGAAGCTGATGAGACGAGAAAGGATGATCTTGTAAAATGGAAAGTGTGTGGGATAAGATGAAATAAATTAGTATTTTTGTGCTTGAAAAATGGTAAGAGTGTATCATGGTGGAATGGGAATGTATAAATGTATATAAATGTGAGATAATTTTTTTATTCTTTTATGGATCATGTTATGATGTTTTTAGTATTTTCAAAGTATTTCCACTATTTTTCGTGCTTTTGAGATAAAATATGCAAAAGGTGAGACAATCTAGTCAAGGAGATGCACATATTGAGAGTAGAGGTTCCAATAAGATAGCTAAGCCAACTACAATGGCCCATGCTCACAAATCAATGAGATCAATGATCTTGATAAAATAAGAAAGAGTAATATATGTGATATAAGACAATGTGCGACTTGAAGTATCGATATTCACCTATCTATAACAATGTAGCAATGGTCTAGAATTGAGAAGATGTTTTTGTTCACTTGTCTAACGCTACACAATATTGTCCTAGCTAAACTGCTTTGTATAACTGTTGTTGAAGATGTTCATAATGTTCATAAGACATAATCAAGATCATAATTAGTCAAGGGACAAAAAGTGTTCAAGCTTATAACATGTCTTAGATAGAATAAATAATATGCTTCTTGAAGAGAGAAATCTAGAATGGGATGAAGAATATGTTCAGAGTGCCAAGGGTTCAAAGCCTTTACTATTGGGAACCATGAAAAGTGGACCAGGGTAGTGTAAAATGTGTTCACGGTAAGATAAAAGGGTGGGATAAAATTATGACAGCACAATTTTACCCTAAGTCAGGGGTCTTATAAATAATGGTTCAAAGTTGTTCATGTGTAAAACCTCTTAAGGTGTATGATGTTCATGGGCTCTGAAATTTCTTCACCATTATGTTTAGCTAATTAATATACTCCTCATCCATAGTTTACTATGACAATATATGGTCCTAACCAATTAGGCTGAAACTTGACTTTCTTTTTGGATTCATCATCCATATTCTTCTGGTTTTCTTTTAAAACTAAGTCACCAATCTCAAATTCTCAAGGGAGAATGTGCTTGTTGTAGCTTCTCCACAATCTATTATGATAGGTCTACAAGTTTTTTAAGGCAGCTAAATGCTTACCATTAAGAAGCTCTAGTTCATGTAGTCATGAGGCTCTATAGTCTTCATTATCTTAATGATGGGATCTCAATCTCGATTGAGATGATAGCTTCAGTGCCAAAAATAAGGGAGTATGTAGTAGCTCCAGTTGAGGTACGATGATTGGTTCTATAAGCCCAAAGGGTAGGAAAGAGTTGCAAGTGTCAATTATGGCCAACATCACTAATAATTTTCTTTAATATGGCTAAAATAGTTTTATTTGATGCCTCAGCTTGTCCATTTCCTTTTGGGTTATATGGAGTGGATTTCTTGTGCTTGATTTTGAGTTTTGCACAAAGAGATTTCACATCTTGGTTCACAAAGGATCCACCATTATCAAATATAATACGGGTTAGGATGCCATATCAACAGATGTTATGGTAATGATTAAGTTTGGATTTTTTTTCCAATGACATAAGTGAGTGGAATGGCCTCAATCCACTTGGTAAATTACTCAGTTGTAGTCAAAATGTGCTTATAGCCATCTCAAGATATTGGGTTAATTTTTCCAATGAGATTGAGACCCCATGTTGAGAATGGCCATGGTGTTGTAATCGGTTGTAATGGTAAATAAGGTGCATGTATCAATTTTCCATGTCGTTGACAAGGAACACACTTCTTTACATAATTATAAGCATCTATATCTATTTTGGGCCAATAGTATCCTGTTCTAAGGAGTTTCTTGGCTAGGACTGCACCATTGGTATGGGCCCCACACATTCCTTCATGAACCTCCTTTAGTGTCAACTTGGATTTTCCAAAGATAAATAATGAAGAAGTGTTCCATCATAGCCTTTATGATAAAGCATGTTTTTAAGGAGGATATAACATGTGAGGTGATGAAGGAATAGTTTTTATTGGTTATTTGAAATGTTGGTGGGAAATACATGACTATGGAAATAGTTATAAAAATCTTGGTACCATGGTAGCTCAGGTGAGGAATTAGGATCAGAAACGGTGCATATCCTCTCTGAATCTAATAGAATATTTTCTGGCTAAAGAAGATTTTCAATCAAGAACTAATACTCTTTAGCATTGTCATGCATTTGAATCATGGAACCAATTATTGCCATGGTGTCGGTAGATCTATTGTTGACTCATGGAACTTGCTCAAACTATAGATATTTAAAATGTATTTTGAGGTTATCGATAATTTGCTTGTAAGGAATAATTTTATCATCTCTTGTTTGATACTGATCAATTATCTGATTTATGATTAGATACAAATCTCCATAGACCTTTAAGATTTGAATATCCAATTGTATGGCAAGATGGAGCCCTATAACCAATGCCTCATATTTGGCTATAATGTTTATACACTAAAATTGTATATGGAATGCTTTGGGGATCAAATCCCCTATGGCATGACCGATAACATTCTAACTCTATAACCTTGGGATGTGAAGGATCCATCAAAATAGAGCATCCACTATTCAGGTTCCTATGATGTTGGTTCTATCATCGTGATAGAATCATTTCGAAGGTCAAAGTTGAGAGGTTGAGTGGTTGTAATAGGAGCTTCTACAAGTTGGTCAGTAAGAACTTGTCCTTTGATTGCCTTTTGATTCTAGTACTCAATATCAAACTCACTGAGAAGCATAATCCATTTAGTCATGCATCCTTG
Source organism: Torreya grandis (assembly GCA_037957365.1). Classification (NCBI taxonomy): domain Eukaryota; kingdom Viridiplantae; phylum Streptophyta; class Pinopsida; order Cupressales; family Taxaceae; genus Torreya; species Torreya grandis. The sequence continues at coordinate 8,323,041 of JARHVA010000082.1, read as the reverse complement.
AAGAGATACTTTAGATAAGAGGAACTTGAGAGGATCTACCTTGGTGATAACAATAGTTTTTTTATTTAGCATATAATGTCACAATTTATGAGTGGTGAACACCATAGCTAAACATGCCTTCTCAATAGGCATATAATTATGTTCATAGGCTACCAATGTGTGGCTTAAATAATAAATAGTGTGTTCCTTACCATGATCATCATTCTAAGCCAAAACTGTCCCTAGTGCATGTTCCATGGCTGATATATAAAGAAGTAGTGGCTTTCCTTGTGTTGGAGGTCGTAAGACTGGTGGATTGGCCAAGTATGTTTTAAGTTTTACAAATACTATCTGACAATATTCATCTCACTAAAATGTTAACCATTTCTTTAAGAGGTGAGTAAATGGGTGGCACTTATCTGCCAATTAAGAAATGAACCTACGTAGAGACTGGATCTTTCCTTGTAGACATCATAACTATTTAAGATTGTTTGATAGAGGCATTTCCATAATGGCATTGAACTTTGTAGGGTTAAATTTGATCCCTCATAATGATATAATGAACCCTAGAAATTTTCCTTATGTGACTCCAAAGACACATTTCTTAGGATTCAAGCAGACTTTATATGCATGAAGCCTCTCAAATATTCTTCATAGAATATCAGGATGTCCAGCTCTTGTTATTGATTGTGTTAGTATATCATCAACATAGTCCTTGATAATGTCATGCATTATGTCATGGAAAATGATAGTCATTACATACTGATATGTGGCTCCAGTATTATTCAAACCAAATGGCATGACTTGGTAATAGAATGTCCTCCACAAAGTGGTGAGCACGGTCTTATACTAATCTTTAGGGGCTATCTGGATTTGATTGTAACCAAAAAATTCATTCATTAAGGATAGCATCTCGTACTTATCAGTTGAGTTGATGATCATGTCAATGTTGGGTAGAGGAAAATCATCTTTGGGGCATGCTTTGTTTATATCACAAAAATTAGTACAAACACATATGCCTGGGGTCTTTTTACTCACTGGTACTATGTTAAAAATCCATTCAAAGTAGTCTAGTGGTCTGATAAAATTGGCTCCTAACAACTTTTACTTGACCGGTTTAGCATTAGGGTAAACAATAAGATGATGCACAACTAAATCTAGGTCCAAGCCTGGCATGTTAGAGTATACCCATGCAAAGATGTCTATATAATCCTTAAGAATGGATATAATATGTTCATGTTCTACTTCAGTAAGGGAAGCTCTAAGATAAATAATTTTGGGATCCTCATGGGTTCTCAAATTCACTTATGTTGTGATCTCCATAAGGAGTGTGGATCTCTCTTATAGAATTGTAGGCAATGTATGGTCATGATCATCTTCCTTTGCTATATCTTCTTGTTGTTCCTCCTAGAGATATGGATAATATGAAGAATCAGAATATGCCTTCTCAAGTAAAGGCCAATTGGAAAAAACCTCTAGAAACTTAAGAGCAAGATGATCAAATATTTGATGTTGTTCTGAAGAGATGTTTGTACTAGCTATGGAACTTGGGCTAGATGGACTTTCTACGTCCTGAGGGGATGAGCAAACTTTCCCACCTAGGAGCATCTAAAATAGGTTTTCAATCAAAGGCTTGTCTTTTTATTTACTTTTTCCCTAATTGACAAGTGCCTAAAAGAGGCTTTCATCTAAAGATATTGATGTTTATTCTTTATTATGACCAAGAAAGTTTACCTACTCTGCAAAGTAGGTAGAAGAATTCAATGAAAAATCAAAACCCTACTTATGATCACCAATGGGGAATGCATCTCATAGGCCGATGTATTATGTAATTGATTCTTCATTTTGGAACTAATTGAGGCATATAATCAAATTTTGATGATCCCAATCTATGATTTTGGGGTAGCAAAGGCATAGGTCATAGTGAGAGTTTGCTTCATGATGGGAAGCGCCAATGGTAAAGATATAATGTCCTACTTCAGGAAGGGAAGAACCACTAGGATGGGTTTTTGCTTCAAGATAGGAAGCTCCAATGGTAAACATATAATATCCTACTTCAGGAAGGGAAGCACCACTAGGATAGTTTTTTGATTTAGGATGGGAAGATCCAATAGGCATTATGGTTAATATGGCATTTAAATCAAACAAATTTGAGTCAGTAAGCTCATCAAAAAGGCTATAATGGGACATTATGTCACTGTTAGGATTCTTGTTACTAATCACTTCAGAAGAGTCACTATCAAATGTCATGAGGTCATGCTCTGGTGGTTTAAATCTAAGACCATAATTCTAATTGATAACTCCAGCTAATAAGGGTTCTAAAATTCCTTGCACCTATGGGCCAAGGCCATTTCTTGTATAGTCAAGATGATCCATTATCTTGTTAGGGATAGGATACTTTGGATTCTAAAAATAATTGGTAAGGACTTCAGAACATAACCAATCTCCTTTAGTAAAATCCTCTTGATCTTTCTTTGGTGATATTGTAGGTACAAAAACCACTGGAAGTTTTGGTTGTTTCTTCTTTGGTTACCAAATCTGATCAGGTCTATTAGGAGTCTGGGAAGTGTTAGGCTTACCAAATGTTTTAGGGGATTTTGGTAATTTTTTAATATGGAGGATGTCCTTCAAATGGTACATGTAAATGCCTATGTCTTTAATAATAACCTTTTTTGCCAAAGCTATAGGAAATGGATCAGTTGAAGTGGAGGCTAGATCACCAGGTTCTATATAATTAGATGGAGATGGATGAGAAATGATGGCTTTATTCTTCTTTGTAATGAATTCAGAACCTGGGCAATAGTTACAATTATGAAATTCTACTTCAAGATGTTTTTAGTATTGATATGGCTACTAATTAGTGGGAATAGTAACCTCGATCCCATCATGGGGAAACTTAAGGCATTGGTGAAGAGTAGATGGAACTACCTGTACTTCATGGATCCAAGGATGACCAAGAAGTATATTATAAGGAAGCTTAATATCCATAATATAGAATAATGTGTGATGAGAAATAGACCCAACCATGATTGGCAACCAAATTATACCAGATGACTCCCTCTTGATGTTATTATCTCAACGTATAGTGGGTTATTATGGTTTGGGCTGAGGGTGGACATGTCTTTTTGATCAAATGTGATTTGTTGAAATGAAGACAAGTGTCCATCTAGGTTCTAGAACTGATCGAGATTTATATCATTAGGCACAATAGACTCTTGCAAAAGTTTGTTGAAGATGGTTCTATGGACATCACATGTCTACAAGAGTTCTAATATGGAAATTTGTGTAAGGTTTTTATCTAATTGATCCGTTAGACTATAAGGCCTTTGAACTATGGATTGAACTAGTTTAGTCTTTGTTGGGATAGTATTTAGCTTTGGAATTGTTGGCATAATGTTCTCATTGGGTTTTATGTAAAAAATGGGTGAAGGGCCCTAGATGGTAACTTACAGGCATCTAGTTATGATTGTGCAACCTAGAGGTGGCAAGGAGTTATTATAATTAGAAGAGGAAGGCAAAGGGCCTTGGATGGTGACTCATGGGTGACTAACTGTATTATGACAATTTTGGGTCAGTGAGGAGCCTTTATAATTAGAAGAAAAGTGTTTTTGTTCAAGATTAGTAACCTGTGAAAATAGATTAGTAACATGATGATGCAAATTTGGCATGGTATTACTAGGGGAGAGGGTGTTGACCCTATAATGATGGGTCCAATGTTGCAAGGAACATGAGATTGGCCACACAGTTTTACAGTAACAGTGGCAATGTGGGTTATAGAAATGCATCCCACAATATTATTGTAGTCATAAGGTACATTATTATAAGCCACAATATTAGTGTGGGCATTATGATATTGATTATGCTCAATATGATTCTAACCTTGTTGTTGGTTTTAATTTTGCCTTTGCCCTTGATTGTGACCATTTTGATTTTTTCTTAGTGGTGGTGGATCATGTCGAGGAAAAGGGTCTTTATAGATTCTCATATCCTAATGTGTGTCCTGATTAGGGGATAACTTAATTTCTAGTTCACCACTTTCAATAAAGTCCTCAATAATATGTCACAATTGAACGCAATGATATGCATCATGACTAGCAACATGATGAAAGTTACACCATTCATTCTTTTTGTACCAATATAGTTTTGGTTGATCTTGAGGAAATGGCCTTGATACTAACCATATAATTAAATTAGCCACAATGAGATTTTGTAACACTATTTGAACCAATTCTCCTAACTTTCTAAAGACTCTAAAATTGTTATGAAATGTCCTTCATGGAGGTTGTCTCTGCAAAGTAGGTAATAGATTTGGGGGAGTTATTTGTACATTTGGAAGAGGCATTGCTTATACCATTTGTACATGTCTTGTTTTAGTTACCCCATTTCCAACCATGTTTTTATTTTTTCTAAAGACTTTAGGTTTAACCTGGATAGCTATAGGATCCAGTGATTTAGTCTAATTAGATGCTTGATCTTATGTAAAAAATTTAACAAGGCCCCTAGTAATAAGAGCCTTCTCAATCTGCACTCCTTTGTCAATGATTGATTCAAATTAGTTAGCACAAGCTAACCATAAATTATGCACAACTTCAGGATGTAAATTCTGTGCAAAGATATCAGCTAATTATTTTTTTAGAAAATTATGTTCAAAGCGGCCTACCAATGCTTTCCACCTTTGCAGATATGCAACAAAACTTTCACCATCACATTGCTTGGCTTTACATAAGTCAAGAATGGTTAATTCATGTTCTATGTTATATGAAAAATGGTTAACAAACTTTTTTGATAAGTCATTCCAATCCACAACGGATCCTATGGGTAGTTTAAGTAGCCAATCAAGAGCTTGTCTTATTAGACTTCATGGAAATAGTCATAGTAAGTACTCACTACTATAAGAAACCTCTTGACATAAGATGAAGAATGCCTATATGTTATCATGTGGATCTCATTTTCCTTTATACTTGTCAAATTTGGGTGCCTCAAAATGAGGTGGAAAGGGGTTTTGGAGAATAGATAAGTCAAATGGATATGGGCATATCTCATCGAATTTGTAATTTTTGACTTTATTATTTGTCTCCAATCTTTGAATAATTTCCTTCATAGAATTCAATTCTTGCATGTTTGGTGCATTTGTGGATTGAATAAAATGTTGTGGTGGAATGTGCCCCTAGTTTTGTTGTTGTTGGGGTGGAATGTGCCCCTAGTTTTATTGTTTTTGGGGTGTAATGTGCCCCTAGTTTTGTTATTATGGGGTGGAATGTGCCCTTGGTTTCATTGTTGTTGGGGTGGAATGTGCTCCTAGTTTTGTTGTTGTTAGGGTAGAATGTGCCCCAAGTTTTATGTGGATCCATAGGGAGAATATACCTTTTTATCCATGACTTGGTTATGATTCTCCCCTTGAGTTGAGAACATAGGCCATTTATTCTTGGATTGTAAAACATTCCCTGAATTTGACTATTTCACAGTTTATTGATTTTGGAAATTTCTATGTTTACTTAACAATTTTTGGGTTGTTTGAAAAAAATAAGCCAAATTGTCTTGAGGGATTTCTTGAATTCAAACTAAATGTTTGGGATTCTGAGTTTATAAAATAACAAGAGGTTCTTGATTATTGAAGAACATATGTTCTGTGTCAAATGGAACACTTTGTAAAGTATCTTGTGACTTTAACTATTTATTTAGATTAACTTGATCCACTATGGTAATGTCCTCATCTAATATTTTTTGCATACTTTCAACCACATTTTATTTTTCTTTAGAAGAATTATTATGAATTGAAGTGGCAATTAGGGAGTCAATTAAGTCTACGACAATTTGATCTGCATATCATTGATTTATTATCTTGATCTTCACTAGAAGATCCAAATTTGTGGATTTTGACTCTGTTTGTATTTCCTTTCCTTTATTAGAGGAAGAAGGTATGTCTATTTGTGCAAAATCTTACTCTTTCCATCATTGTTCTCCTTCTCTAACTAATCTATGCAATTATTTTATAGGAAAGTTAGAAGGTAGTCTAGCACCTAATTCTATCAATCTAAGAAGGGCTTCATCTTGATCTTCGTTGGGTTGATATTCATTGTAATCATCTTTAGATCTTATTATTATGGGGATATCATCAAAAATAATAGGGTTATCTTGACCATCATAAAATTACTCATCTTCATAACTAAGGTCATAAGAGGCCCCACTATGAGTGAACCTTTGAGTCATGTCTAAAAAGAGCTACTTTGTGTGTTTGACTAACTTTGGACCAATGCTTAGAAACCAAACAAAGTATGCGTTGGCTCTCTTTTAAACAAATAACCAAGGTACCAATGAGACTATAAGGGAGGGTGGTTTGAAACCACGCACAATTTAGAAGATTTGGTTTATGAGTTTACTCAACCTTTGGTAAAGTTGAAATCATATAGATCAGAACAGAGTAAGATAACTCAAAAACCCAAGGTGAAAACTAGTACACCAAAGCCTAGATCTTTGTGATACACCCACATTGTAAAACCTAGTTTTAACTTTTGACAAATTAACCCTAAAAGTTTAGAGGAAAGCTTTCTATATTACAAAGAAGACAAAATGGACTAAACAACTCAAGATGTAAAAACATATGTGAATCACTAAGTATAAATCTAGGACCAAATAGGTGGCACAACATCACCACATGATTCTAGTAGGATTAAATATGTTCTAGGACTCAAAGTGTGAGTGATACGCAAGATGACTTGAGTCCACCAAGATGATAATGTGATTTTGATTCTTAATAAATGACCTTCAATCCAAATGGAAAATTAAACCCAAGTTAAAACAAGCTTAGTCTATAAATGGCAAACCCACTTTGACACACCAACCCTTTGAACTCAGAAAGGTTCAATTTCAAATGTGGATTATAAATAAAGGATTTTTAAAAATTAGGTAAAATTTCTAGACTCAATTGGGTAGCATGACTGCACCAAAGTGGATGACATGACACAAAGTTTTTTTATAACAATTTGAACAAGGAAAAGGTGAATTTTCTATTTGGGCAATGTAATGCCTCCCTTGCTCAAGAAAATTGAGGACAATGTGTTTTAGTTAAGTTCCTTGAGTTAACAAGTATTTTTAGACACAAATCAAGACCAAGTAAGCTAATAACAAAAAATAAAAGTCTTAAGTCTAAACTGACAAGGTATGGCAAAGTGGGGTCTACTAAACTAGCAAGGTTTTGATCGATCTAGGGGAATCAATTGCACAATGACTTTCATGTCAAATGATGCAAAAGACAAGCATAGAAATTGGGTGACCGTGGCATTGGCTAGTTGTAAGAAAGTCTAGTCCTTTTTACAACCACTACATCTTATTGTTCATTCAGTGTAGTGTAATGTCCAAATGCATATACATCCCATGTGCAACTCTAAAGGAGTCAAATGAAGTCAATGCCAAGAGATGAAACCCCAGGTCAAAGCTTCCCTAAAGAACTCATGGGAGGTGATAAAGTCCCCCTTGCAATCCAAGTTTGCATAAAAACAAAGAAAGCATGAAATAAAAAGACTTTATGGTCATTTTCAAGGTCACCCAAACTTTGATGAGTTTTTTGAGGAGTACTTTATATAACATTCTTTCTAAGCCTTGGACTAGGGTATTTGCAATAGGAATGGTGCTTTTGATTCCAAGTGTTCCCTAAAGGGGACAAATGGAAGAGAATACATGCAAGATCCCTCTTTTTTCTAAACAAAAATTAGATCAAGCAACTATTGAAGACAAAAATATTGGAAAGATGAGTTCATTTTTAAGCCCAAATGAAAATGAGGTGGTGTGCATATGACCCCTTGGTCTTAGTTTCAAACTTTCAAAACATTCACCAAAACAAGGTTCCTAATTGATTTTTAAGCATGCAAAAGGTGATCTAAAACATGTTTTTCGCAAATGTCAAGCTTGGTCCTGCAGCAAAAGTGTTAGCATGTCCTTTAACCTTGAAGCTCTTTTTGATTTGAAATAAGAAACTTTAGGGAAAGAGATCTTAGGTCTGTGTTTTAATAAAAACACAGTGACCAATGTCAGTTATATACAACCAACAACGGTTACTTTGACTACTCGATATCAGTTATCTAATTAACATCAGTTATACTTATGTGATCATCATGACAGGTATCTAACTGATGTCAGTTTTGCTAAATAACGTCGATTAATATATGCAACTGATGTTGGTCTTACTTACTAATGTTGGTTATTGTGTAAAATCGTGGAAAACAAAAATAGTAAAATAAAGTTAAAAAATCAATTTTCAAGAGTTTTAAGGGTCCAAATGAATGTTTTAAAGTTGAAAAATGATCTTATTCAAGTGTGAGATGCATCTAGTCCCACCAAGCGTGCCAAGATGTAGAGAGGATTACAAAGCAAGTTAGTCAAGCATTAGTCCATAAATAATGAAACATGCATAAATAACTAACTAACCAAGCCTATCTATTCCTATGGGAATTACAAAGGATAGCAAGTAACAAATGAAAGAAAGCAACATCATATTACCTTCCCAAATGGATTAACCATACCCATGTATCTCAAAAGCATGTTCTCCCTTGATCAAGCATCCTTGTCTTTGTCTACAATGGTGGTAAGCTCCTCCAATGCCTACAGAACACCCCATAAAACCTAGGTTAATGATTCCAAATCACTAAACTAGCCTATCAATGAAGCTTGCAAACAAAATCAATGATCAAATGCAAATCCATGTGGAAACAATTTAACATTATAACTTTGCAATATTCAAGCTTAAAATTCATGTCCATGGCCTCTCTATTTATAGATTTTTGAGATTGGTCAGGATCAACCATGACCATCCATCTCAAGATTGAGATGTGTGGCCATGGATAATCCTAATATTTAGAATTAAATCTATACTTATCTTCATCATGACCTTGGAATAAGGGGCATTGAAGAGGCATGGGAGGCATTAACTAGGCATGGGTGACCCATAATCTTTATAATTGTGGCAGTTATGACCTAGGGATGTCTTCTCGAGAAATGAGGTCACCTAATGATGCAGTTAATAGGAATAAATTTTCAAAAATAAATATTCAACAACTCTCATGTAAAATCCACTTAAACTCTTGATTTGGATTAATTAACCTTAAGCAAGGTTAATCAACATTTGTGCAATTATTTGAAAATGGCTCTCAATTAATCAAAATCGTCAAAAAGTCATATTAATGACTTGTAATTTGACTCATGAAGAATTATAAGATGACACTAGATGCACCAGAACCGTATTTCCATTTAGGATGTTTCCAACACAAAATAACAAAGGTATGTGGTATGTACCAATGAATTTAAGAGAAAATAGTGATCCAAAGCACAAAAGGCAAAATCCTCATTTTGACTCAAAATAAATTGATCAAAGTTAGCTGACCCATAAATTTTATTTCCCCATTTAGGGATGCTTTGACCTAAATTGGCACTTTTAAATGACAAGTTCAAACCATTTAACATATTTTATGGGTTTTGACCTAAAATGTGCATTTGAGTGAAATTTGAGTAATATTGACAATTTCAACATAAATGGTGTTAGGAATTGGATGTCTACATGCCTCAAATGCTTTAATTATGGAGACATAGGACATTTTGATAATAAGTGCCCTCATAAGTATAAGAAGGATGATGATGAGGAGCATGATCAAGGTCATTATGATACCAAGAGATCATTCACATCTGATAAAAGTAAAAAAGGGATTCAAAAGGTTTGACAACAAGAAGAAATACTTCAAGGAAAATAAGAGTCTCTGCACCAAAGAAGATTGTAGCTCATCAAATAATAGTGAAGTCAATTACGAATGATCATGAAGATGATGGTCCTATTGAAGATGGAGATTTGTTCATGGCTGAGGAAGGTAGTTGCTCACATCAAAAGGAGTCTATTTGGAGTGATTCAAATGATAATGAAGATGAGATGGACTATGAGACTACATATACAAATTCTCTTGAAGAACTGGAGATTGAGAAGAAGATCAATAAGAAGATGAAATCTAAACTCAAGGACTTTGAGGATCAATTCAGTGTGTATGAGGAAAGAATAAATGAAGACACCAAGGAGCATGAAGATATAGTAAAGCATCTCAATTATCAATTATAAGTTCTATCTACAAGCCTGAAAGCTAAAGAAGATGAATGTGCAAGGTATGTAATTAAAAATGAGTCACTAAAATCTAAGTTATAAAAAATATCTAGTAAGGTAATGTCATTTGTGAGATTTGAAAAGAGCTCAAGTGATTTAGACAATATTCTAAATGATAAAAAGCATGCAAGTGATAAGACTGGTCTTGGATACAAAGAAGAACCAGAGACTATGACTCAAGATAAGATGAATTCTAATATGAACAAGGACAATCATACTTTGAAGACAAATCATGAGACAAGGAATGAAGGTGCTGGTATAATGAAGACAAATCAAATCAGACAACCAAATGCCATGAGGGTTGAAAATTTCAACGGTTATTGTTATACTTGTAATCAGTTTGGGCATAGAACTAGAGAATATAGAAGACCTATTAGAAATAATTTTACATGGGACAATGATGGGGGTCATCAGTTAAAAGGTGTGAGAAAAGTTGAGTGTTTCAACTATCTTGATAGGGGACACTTTGCTAAGCATTGTCCAAATAAGGAAAGGCAAGGTAAGTCTTCTTCAAAAAGAGTAGTTTGTTTCAATTATCATGACATTACACATATTGATGGTTTTTGTCCAAAAAAGGTAAGACAAGTTGAGTTTCCATAAAATATTATTATTTTCTACAACTATGAAAAGATTGGTCACATTTCTAGATTCTACAAGCAAAGGTCTATAAATCAGAATAGATTTAATCAGGATCTAAGAGTACAAGGAAGAAGGCAAGCTAGCTCATATAAGCCAAATGTGGTAAGTGTGAGCCATGATGAGATTATAGGTCCAAGTATTCTATTTGTTATCGTGGAGAATACTAAATAATTGGAAGAGTGCCAAGGTCTCTCATTGTCTACTCATGTTGTGGATAAAGAGACCAAGCTCAAAGAGAAGACCAAGGTGTTGGTTGAAGTTAGTTATGAGGTATGTATGGAGCCAAGTGAACATCCTATTGTTGTTCATAAAGCTTCATGAAAAGAACATTAATTGTTAGTGCTTAGTGATGAGGTTTAGAATTATAAGGTTGATTTTTTAAATGAAAAGGTATGTCAAGATTCCATAGTTGTTTCATGTGTTGTCAATTATATCTTAGAAGAGAAGGAGAGTGATATAGAAAAAGAACTATATGCCATAGTTAAGATTAAGAAGAAGAATAACAAGAGCAATAAGTATTATAGTTATAAGAGGATCCCAATGGTTATTGAGGAGATGTGGGCCACTCCTGGCTTCACTTTATTTTAGAGCATTATGGTGTACAAGATGACTCTGTCTATGCTTCTTAAGAGACTCCTTTCAGTGGAGAAACAAGTGTTTCTATGGTGTTCTTTAGATGGTCTTAGAAGGGTAAAGATGAGTGTTTTCAGTTGGATCAGGTATGTCTAGGTAGAAGATATGTTTTTGTGATGTCAGAGTGATGTCATAATTGTTTATGGTCAATCTGTAGGGTCAGATTGAAGGTTTTCAAGTGGAAAAGGAGGATTTATGATTTTTCAAGATGATTTTTTTGCATAAAAAGTTTTTTTGACCTTATTCTAGCATTTCCAGGTGGTTTTATGGTCTGAAGGTATGTTGAAGACAAATTTGAGCTTTTTTGCTCTTGGTTTCCCAATTTGTGCTTAAGAGTATGCAGGTCCTGAAATGGGTTATAGGATGTATGGGTTCCTAAAGGTATGTAGGTTCAAATCTTGGTCTAGAAGTGTGTAATGGTTGTCTCTAGGTGTATAATAAGTTTTAGAGGTGGATGTTGAGCAAAAAGAGGTTTGTTGACTCTATTTATTTTGAGATTCTAGGGTCTTAGGCTTTGCTAGAAAAATGGTCTACCTTATGAGTTGAGGTTTGAGGCTTCTTAATAGATTTAATGGGCCAAATGAGTTTTCAAATCAAGCTTCATCAAGATTTTAAGGTTTGTGGTTTTCAAGTTATTCAATTTTTTGTCAGGATGGAGGCCTAATTGGTAAGTTGGTTTATGAAGTATATTGTAGATGTTGATCTAGGTGATGAAAATTAGTGTTCTTGAGGGGGCATATTATATTTCTCTAGATATGAAGTTTTAACTCTTGGAGGTGTGTCTAATGAAATTTGTGGGCTCTGCAAGTTCCAGGTAGGGCTACAAGGTGTATAGATAGGCCTAGTAATGAAGATGTGATGTTTTTACTTAGTGTTTTTAAAAGATTAAGGTATGTATGTTTTAAGAAGATTTCTCAAGTTATTTTAGATCATGTTTTATATTTGGTGATTGGCATGAAGTTCTATTAGTGGTCCTTGAGGTGGTTTAAAAGAGAAGGCTAGTAAGTTTGTATGGTGGTTCTTCATGGTGTGTGAAAATATAAAGATGCTCAAGTGATGAAATGCCTCAAAAATCTTAGGGGGGGTCTCTCTCAGATGTTTCTTGGTGATTTCCATCATATTTCAGTATTTTTTGTCTTCTTTCTTCATTTTTTTAGTGCTTGGTTGAAGAGAGTGTTGGCATAGAGCAAGAGGAAGGTGTCAAGACAAGAAGAGGTAGGCTCAAGGTAAGAGGGAGTTTGTATCATCTTTATAATATGGTCCTCTCCTATTTTTATTAGTTTTAGTTCCTCAGGATAAGTTGGTTCCCACTTTTTCATTGTTTCAAAGGGGGAAAAAGTTCCTATTGTGAGAGTGTTTGAAGAGAGAGAAGGTGCACTAAATAATGTCTATTGACATCAATGACAAAGGGGGATATTATTGGAGAATTTTAAATTATGTCATGGTGAATGTCATTTAAGTGTCTAGGTGAGTGGATGAAGTTCCTTAATAGTCTAAGTGACAATGACAAAGTGTGCAATGTGCTTGTCCTAGTATGCTTGAAGAAGGCTTGGTTGATCTTCAATTTTGGCATGGTTAAATATATTTACAGTTGAGTATGATTATTTTAGAATATGAAATGGGTCTTATAAGAGGTTTTATATATTTTGAATGCTTATGTGCATGAGTGTATTTCATCTGGTTGATCATTGTTTTCATCTAGACTTTTTGGGTGTAGTGGCAGAAAATTTGAGTAGGCAGTTTGTTGACATCATCATTTCCATGTGTGGATGACTCAAGGGGAGTTGGTCATAGGGTTTTGATCACATTGACCTCTAGTTTTTATTTTCAAATTCTCAAGTAATGCAATGAAGTGTATCCAAAGATATGCAAGTGTAAAGTTGGGCTCCTAGGTAGTTTGACAGTGTTTTCCCATACCTAGCCAAATTTGCATGAAGCAAAAAAGAGTGAAGTATGTAGTTTGGTGATGGGATATCTCACACATATGGATGTTTTAAGAGAATTTAATCCTATGGTTTTATTCAATTTTATTCCTATTTGATATGTGCTAAATTTTAGGTCATGTGATGAAGCACATCAAAAGATATGCATGTTCAAAGTTGGCCTCCCAAGTAGTTGATTGACATAGCTAGCTCTATGGTAGATAAATCTGAGTGAGTAGATTTATGGAATTATATATCTCACATGAGAAATTTTTAGAAGTAGCTTGATACATGGTTGGATTTTCTTATGTGAGCAAATCATATGATCTAAATTTTAGATCATGCATCTAAGTGTAGCAAAATTTATTGAGGTCCAAATTTGGTCTTCCAAGAAAATAGCAATGGTCCCTATACTTAGTCTATTTTACATGAAATAAAGATCAGGACCAAATGAAGATCCAATGGTGTGCAGGAGATTGTACAAAATTGATTCAATGGTGCATGTTTAGTGAGATGATAAGAAGTACAAAATTTTAACACTGAGCAAAGGTAAAGGATAAGTATCTGATGGTGAGCAAGCATTCATACAGATTAATCAAATGATAAGCATTATAAGATAAAGCCCTGACTAATCCATAGAGATCAATGGTACATACTGAGTCAATATTGTAAGATTGCATGAGATGATGTCAACATGTTCTTTATTTAATAGTATATCTAAGTTAAAGTTTAGAAGAGATTGATAGTGCATGTTTAATCTAAGTAGAGAGGAAATGAGATGAAATAATAGTGTTCGATGTTTAACTGTGACCATTTGAATTCAAATATTTTAATTTAACAAAGGAATGACCAGTGTCTTAGTTTTGGGCCACAAATTTTGATCTATGTAGAATTTAACCATGGTGTAAAAAGTGGATTTGTATACGACTCCAAGGTGTATCTATAAATATAAATTTTAAGGTTTGAAAGTGTGTATATTAAAAGTTATGAAGGTCCAAATTTGACTATTTTTTATTATGTTCTACAATTGACCTGAGAAGGATATTCAAGCTTGTTTTGATGTTATTTTGATGTCTCATGATGAATTAGATATTAGATCATGTTGTAGAATCCATAAGGACAATATTTTTGCATTATAAAGGTTTGAACAATCATAAAAAGTGTGAACAAAGTCTTAGAAGTTGACTGTGTATTCATTCATGGTGATTGTATGCACAGAATGTTGTTTGAGCAAATTGTGCTTTAGAAAAAGAGTGTTTTGGTGACTGTGATCATTTTAAGATGTCAAATAGGTCATGTGGATTGGGTTCATCCATTTTTAAAGTGTTCCTATATTCTTAATTTTCTCAAAGAAGTGTTAAAGAGGTGAATGGGTCACCATAGGACCTAAAAGGTGACTTAGGCCTATTTGAAAGTGTGTCGCACTTAAGTGTTACCCATGTAAGATGTCTTAAGGGTGAAGGAATGTGTTGTGGCTGACAAGAAAATATTTTGGACTTGATAATTCATGAATTTTCTATATATATTGAAACTAAATATGATGTTTTTAGGTGTGTGAGAGATGTGTGAAAGGTATATGTGAGAATTATGGAGTGAAGGAGAGGTAGAGTGCCCAGTTGATGAGCAGAGAAGATTGAGGATTGTGTGTATGACCTATAGGTCATATTTTTTTGTCATAATAGTGCTCTTATATTTTGAGGATATGCAAAGAGGTCTAAGTATGCATATGATGATAGTTTGAGTGAAGGAGAGAGATTGTGGCATGCCTATGTGAGAGGCATGTATGAGATAGAGAGGAAGTTTGTGCAAAGGTTATAAAAATAGATATCCATCATCAAGTGTTGAATACATCATTTATAAGGTGGAGGTGTTCACTTAAAGGAGGGTCTAGAGTACTTGTTCTTCCTTAGGGGCATTTACTCCTTGTCAAATAGGTGTTTTACTAAAGTCCTATTGATTTCGTGGATTTGCACCCGGGGCACGAAGCCAAGCTCCTACCTATCCACACGCAACATGGAAACTCCCCTCTCACCTGTGGGACCGGTGAAGCTGGAGGGGAGAGTCTCTAGATGAGGGCTAGCTCCCTCTAATGTATCTTTTAGGCCCTAGTTTCTCCTACTGCTAACAAAAAAATGTAAAAATGGGGGAGGGATGAAAAGAGAGAGAGAGAGAGAGAGAGATGTTGAAAATAGAACCTAAGCCTAAAAAATTAAAAAGGTGATACACCAAAAAATGTGACCCACCTAGCCTGAATATACACTTTTAACAAATAAGCACCTATACACTTCATCTGAAGTGGGAAGCTCTTTTGCAACAGTCAGTTAGGGGTCTGTGGAAGTACAGGGAGGAAGGAACTATCAGAGGTGTCCTGAGACACACTTATGGTAGCCCATTCACAGGCACCTATATTCTTCCTGTGGACACTTCTGGTAGACCTGCAAAAGGAGACTTCACAATGCACTAGACATGCTATGATCGATCTGTGAAAGCATGAAAAATAATGACTTAACACAGAAGAATAAATTAGACATATACTTTAAAGTGCAAGACCAGATAGAGGTAAAAATGCTAAGTTCTAATTCAAGGTAAAAAACTGGTAGAGCTCTACCTTACAAGCCCGAGATATTCTTGGGCAGAGTTTTACCTTAAGGCTGAGGGATCGATCCTTCTCAAATGAGAATTTTTACAATATATAGAAAGAGGAAGAGAACTTGGTGCTCCCTGGGAAAGATTTTTGTCACTCTTTTCTGCAAGTGGCCCATGTGCATTATGAACCTTGGGAAGAGGAAGTCACTATTACTGATGTCATTCTTCTAGAAGAGGCCAACTGGAACCATGATGTACAATTGCCAAAATTGACTTTGGCATTCAAGCATTAATGTAAGAACATGGTCATGCCTCTTTTCTACAAATAGACTATAGTTTGTCCCCTCATCAATGCCAACTAGAGAAAATAGGTTGCGTTGCTCGTCTAGCAATAACTCTCCTTCCCCTTACCACTTGGATGCTTTGTCTTTTTTGCTCCTTGTCTTCTTCCTAATCCTATCTTATTTTGCTCTTTCAACCCTTAGGGGTGATCTTTTGGCAGGTAGCTACATTCCTTTGGCTCTTTCCATGGTTGTCGCTCAGGCAGTTCAAAACAAATAGTTATTTCATAGCTTTAAATTTGACATCCTCAAGCCTGTCACCCTTGGACTCTCCTTCAGCTTCCTACTTTGCCCTTTCATTTTGGCTGAGAGTCCCCCGCAAGGGCACCTGCCTTTCGGGGGCCTTCGGCTCTTTGGTAGGTTCCTTTGGGTTTCCACAAATTTTTTGTTTGCAGATAGTTTCCATGAACTTTTTGTTCGCTGACATTTTCCCACAGACAAATTGTCTACAAATAGTTTGCTTCGGCTTTTTTCTCGTAGATAAAAAGTATGTGGGAATTGGCCACTTTGAATTTATTTAGGCTTGTACTTTGAACCGGTGGCCTTTCCTTGAATTCCTTCAGGCTTTTTGTTTGAAGGAATTCCTTCGAACAAAAAGTTTGAAAGAATTTGTTTCAAAGCTAAGTCTGAAAAGAACTTGATTTTGTGGCTCTTTTCCTTTGAAATGCCTCATGTCCTCCACAAGAACTCTTTTAACCTAGAATTGTCCTCCATGAGGGCACTTTCCCTTCAGCTTTGGGATGCCCCATTGAACCAGTCCATCAAACCATTCACTTGAACCACTCGTTGAACCGGTTCAACAATTCAACACTACGCGTCGATGCCAAGTGGTTGAACCAAACATTGAACCTAAAGCTGCTTGAACTTAAACATTGAACCTAGCATTGAACCAATGCATTGAACCAGTTCAATGGTTCAACGCTACGCACTGATGAACTTGCTAATGAGCTGATTGATCAAACTAGGCTGATTAAACCAAGGCTGATGAACCAATGTGTTAAACCAAGCTAAAGTGTTGAACCAAGTGAGTTAAACCAAGTGATGAACCATGGCATTGAACTTGTGCAACCCAAAATTGACTGGCTTTAAATAGCAAGGGAAGAAGGGGATCAATTTTGGCCTATTGGGCATAAATGGTCAACAAATTGGTGACTCCCAGGGGAAGCATGCCTGTTATGCTTAAAGACCAATTGACTTATAGTCCATTGGGCACGGACTTAGATGCATCTTGAAAAAAAATCAGCAATAGCCCCAAAAGATCTAAGAATCAAACATGAATCTTTTTTACCCCACACACAAAGGAAAACACACACAAGGCTAAAAACACTACCTATGCAAACTGCACTTAGGGAAAGCAAGAAAAGAAACTAAAAACAACTACTATATACAACTAACTAGGTACATTCACTTTCCTCCTAGATCAAAGGGAAAATTACTTAAGTCCCCTTCCTAGCAAGAAGACTTATAGTGCCAGGCAAGTGGCTGAATGAAATGAAGAGTTGGTGACCTGCTCCTCTTGCCTATCACCTAGATTGGCTTGTATCTGAGTGGAGCATATTCAAACATGCTTCCAACATATACGTACTTTGTTTGTTCTTGGAAGCTTGCCTCCTATTGGTTCATCAGGCTGGTGTATCTCATCAAGAAATTAATGATTGCTGGCTCATCACCACAAGTCCCTTGATATGCATCATTGACTGGCTTGTTCTCCTCTGCCTCATGCTCGGGTTCTATGGTATGACCATCTTCCTTGATGATTTCTAAGAAAGTATCTTCAGATTCACCAACCTCTTGGAGGGATAAATCTAAAAGCTTGCAGCCCCTTTGCATACTTATTTGAGTCCCAATGTTGTCTTATCCACTCTTATCCAACTCATAGCCTCCTTGAAGAATAGTGCAACCTGCCCCAAAGACTTCAAATGAATCATTCAAAACATGAACAAGAGATTGTCCATGCTCCTCTATGACATCAATGGTGATCTCCTCTTCATCCATACTCATGAAGTCTCCCTGGTCAGTCATGAACTGAGCATAAACTATATCAGGCAAGGCCTGATAGCTTTCTGGGAGGTGTGTGGATGGAGTGTATTCAGACATGGAAACTACTATTTGGTTTGAAATGTCCATCACACATTTTCTGAGGAAACATGCTCTGGACTCCAACTCTGCAATCTACCTATCCATGTCTTCCTAAAAAATCCTTTCTTGGAAGTCACCATCTTCATCAGGAGCAGGAGCAGCCCCATCTTCTTCAAGGTTTTGAGCAAAATTTCTCTTCCTCTTCCTTTCTACCCCAAGATTCCACTGTTTGCTTCTAACTCATGATCTTGGGATTGGAATCTTGCTCCTATGAACAGGTAGCAACTTTATCCTCTTCAAGGTCCTAAGCTGGTTCATGATGTTCCTTCTTTCAGCTTGGAATTTGGAGATCATGTTGAAATATTTGAGGAGGTTGGGGAAGATTTGGGAGGGTCTGCTCATGTACAAAAAGAGTTATCTGAAAAGAGGCATGCTAAAAAGCTAGGCACATGGGATTGAGGGTAGGATTGATTGATGCATTGGATGAGTTAGAATGAGCAAGTGCCATCTAATAGAAAGGATTTGGCACACAAGAGGGAATTTTCTCTAGAATAGGAGAGGGCAGACCTTGGGCCAAGATTTCTTGATTTTCATCCCTCCACTTTACCAACACTTCATCAATATTGAAATTAGCTTATGGATTGGTGGAAGGGGTGTCTTTTGGTGTTGACTCCTCTACAAAGTTTAAAAACTCCATCTCTCTTTTTCCAAGCAGTCTCATCTTATTTTCTAATTCCTCAATCCACTTGGCCAGATCATCCTCATTTTGTACCTCTTGGAGTTCATGGGAGTCATCGTAGAGATGGGGAGTGCATGAATATTTCCATGAAATGCAAGGAGCTTCCTGAGGAAGGGTGGGAGGGACTTGAAAAGGACTAACCTCATTTTGTACCTCGCACTCTTGGACAATGTCTTTCTCCTCCTTGTTATTCCATGACTCAACCACTTTATTCTAGCTCAAGCTATTTGAAATGGGCATCTCCTTTGGGGGTGATGGGGCCACAATGTGAGAGGGTAGTGAAGATCTACATTCCACTTCCCTCACTGCCAAAATGGACTGCTACATCTGAAGGTTTTCCATTTTGATCTATCTATCAAGATTAGCCTTAAACACAAGATTTGTTGTTTCAGAACTCTCAACATGATTGGGGAAAGGAATTTTACAAGCTTAACTTGGCTCAGAAGCAAGGGCTATATATGACTGATATCATACTTGGGGTAGTGAATGTGTAGGTTGATAGACTTGGTAAGGCTGCCTCCCATGAATACTCAGCTTCTCTTCCAAAGATGCAATCAAACCACTCACATCCAGCATCTCACTTATAAGCTTGTGTCAATTGGCTCTTTCAATAGGAGCCCATTCCTTCTTAACCTGATCCAGTGCATTCCTCACTTGATGGACGACATGATTAGGAATTTCTTGGCCACATCCCCTTCTGGTTTCAAGATCTATTACATATTTTTTGTATCCTAGTAGTGCTCATTTGAAGGTGGAAACAGGTTGATTGGCAAAGAGACTGGGTGGAGTGGGAGAAGTGACATATTGAGAAGACTAGGCATAAGGCTAATATAACTTATGATAGGGCTAGGACTGGTCATATTAGACCTGATAAGGATTAACATAAGGCTGGTGATGATCATAGCCATTCTAGCCAAGGAAAATAGGGTCCATGGCTCTAAATGATGGGATTATACATACCATAATATTATTTCTTGATGGTACAGTACCAAAACTGCTTAACCAGTTGATTACACTCAGATTCACCATTGGTGTTGATGTAAAAGCCTCCAAAGGCTGGTTGGTCAAAGAACACACCAAAAATTATTCAACTCTATGGACACAACTTATCCTAGTTGGTCCCATTGGGCGTGCCAAAACTATTGACATCGTGGATTTGCACCTGGGGCAGGACGCTGAGCTCCTGCCTATCCACACGCAACATGGAAACTCCCCTCTTACCTGTGGGATTGGTGAAGCTAGAGGGGAGAGTCTCTAGATGAGGGATAGCTCCCTCTGATGTATCTTTTAGGCCCTGGTTTCTCCTACTGCTAATAAAAAAATGTAAAAAGGGGGGATGAAAAGAGACATAGAGATGCTGAAAATAGAACTTAAGCCTAAAAAAGTAAAAAGGTGATACACCAAAAAATGTGACCCACCCAGCCTGAATATACACTTTTCACCAAAATTAAGTGCCTATACACTTCATCTAAAGTGGGAAGCTCTTCTGAAATAGTCAGCTAGGGGTCCATGGAAGTACAAGGAGGAAGGAACTATCAGAGGCATCCTGAGACACACTTATGGCAGCCCATTCACAGGCACCTATATTCTTCATGTGGACACTTCTAGAAAACCTACAAAAGGAGACTTCACAATGCACTGGACATGTTGTGATCGATCTGTGAAAGCATGAAAAATAATGACTTAACATAGAAGAAGAAAGCAAACATATACTTTAAAGTGTAAGACTAGACAGAGGTAAAAATGCTAAGTTCTAATTCAAGGTAAAAAACTAGTAGAGCTCTGCCATACAAGCCTGAGAGATTTTTGGGTAGAGTTTTGCCTTAAGGTTGAAAGATCGATCCTTCTCAAATTAGAATTTTTACAATATATAGAAAGAGGAAGAGAACTTGGCACTCCCTAGGAAAGATTTTTGGTGCTCTTTTCTGCAAGTGGCCCATGTGCATTCTGAACCTCGGGAAGAGGAAGTCACTGTTACTGATGTCATTCTTCTAGAAGAGGCCTATTGGAACAATGCTATACAATTAAAAAAATTGACTTTGGCATTCAAGAATTAATGTAATAACATGGCCATGCCTCTTTTCTACAAATAGACTGTAGTTTTCCCCTCATCAATGCCAACTGGAGAAAATAGGTTGCACCGCTCATCTGGCAATAACTCACCTTCCCCTTGCCACTTGGATGCTTTGTCTTTTTGGCTCCTTGTCTTCTTCTTGATCTTGTCTTATTCTACTCTTTCAGCCCTCAGGGGCGATCTTCTAGCGGGTCACTACATTCCTTTGGCTCTTTCCATGGTTGGTGCTCAGGCAGATCAAAACAAATGGTTATTTCATAGCTTTAAATTTGACATCCTCAAGCCTGTCACCCTTGGAATCTCCTTCAGCTTCCTAATTTGCCCTTTAATTTTGGCTGAGAGTCCCCTGTAAGGGCACCTGCCCTTCAAGGTCCTTTGGCTCTTTGGCGGGTTCCTCCGAGTTTCTGCGGACTTTTTGTCTGCGAACATTTTCCTGCAGACAATTTGCTTCGGGATTTTTTCCCATAGAAAAAAAGTCCATAGGAATTGGCCACTTTGAATTGATTCAAGCTTGTACTTTGAACCGGTGGCCTTTCCCCTAATTCCTTTAGGCTTTTTGTCTGAAGGAATTCCTTCAAACAAAAAGTCTGAAAGAATTCATTTCAAAGCTAAGTCTAAAAAGAACTTGATTTTGCAGCTCTTTTCCTTTGAAATGCCTCATGTCCTATGCAAGGGATCTTTGATCTTGGAATTTTCCTCTATAAGGCCACTTTCCCTTTGGCTTTGGGATGCCCTGTTGAACTAGTCCATCAAACCATTCGCTTAAACCACTTGTTGAACCGATTCAACGGTTCAACACTGTGCACCGATGCCAAGTGGTTGAACCAAATGTTGAACCTGAAGCTGCTTGATCTTAAATGTTGAACCTAGCATTGAATTGAATGATTGAACCAAAGCATTGAACTAATGTGTTGAATTGGTTCAATGGCTCAACACTGTGCACTGATGAACTTGCCAATGAGTCGATTGATCAAACTAGGCCGATTGAACCAAGCCAAAGTGTTGAACCAACTAAGTTGAACCAAGCGATGAACCATGGCATTGAACTTGTGCAACTTGAAATTGATTGGATTCAAATAGCAAGGGAAGAAGGGGACCGATTTGGCCTGTTGGGCAAAAATGGTCAACAAGTCCTTTGGTCAAGAGGATTTGATCAACATTTTTTGGTCTAAAGGAATTGACCAATATCTTGTTTTTAATTTCTTATAGGATAATTAGTCTATGTGTTTAGGATTGACAGTGTGTTTTATTCCCCATGAAGGCTTCCAATAAGAACTTTATGTTGTGTGTTTGATCTTGTATATGCATTGAATGAATGAGCACTCTTGTTTAAGTTACTTGATCAAGTTGATATATGTTTATTTCTTAATATATTGAAAGGATTGGAATTCTAATTGAAATATCTAGGCTCACTAATTCAACCCTCTTCTTAGTGATTTTACTTATAACAATCAGGATGGGCTCCATATTTTCCTCAAGTAAAGTACAAAGCATATGATAGAAAATAATGACATGGTTAGGGTTCTCATTAGAGGAAAGGAGGATATGAGGGTCCAATATTTATAATTGGGATTCTAACAAAGATAAAGTAGATATAGAGAAGGCTACCTAGGTGGATATCAAGGAAAAAATCATAGACAAGATGAACAACTAGGGCATTAACCATTAGATTCTACTTGTGTGGAGAGTACAACCAATTCACATGAAATTTCCCAGCTAATACTCAAATTAAAATGTATTATGTTTATTGGAGATTTTCATAACAATAACACACTAAATATTTCCCAACATTATAAAATTAGAGAAAATAGAAGTCTATTCAAAATGTAAACTTGATCAATTTGCACCCCAAAGACCCTAATTTTATACAAGTAGTTACACAACATCATCATGCAAAGTAGGGATTAACTCCTTTATAAATTTCTTAGGATTATATAATTATAAAGGTACATTATAATAAATATATTGACCCTACAATATAAAGGGATTTTATATACCAAGTAGTTCAGGTTCTACAGAATATTCAACATTAGGTTATATCAGAGGGTGATATCATAGCCATTGATGTATATTTTTATAGTTAAATTATGTGCATCTTGAGAAAGGATTTATATTTACTACCTTGATTGATATTGCCGAACTCCTAAGTAATCTACAAAAAGAATACATATCATAGAATATTTAAAATTTTCTACATAACATGTTAGAGTGCTCAGAGATGGGTTAGTAGACACTACAAAGTAGTATGGTATATGAAGACTAAGAAGCCTTGGGATATTTACTTCCATATTGATATTGAATTATGAAGATACAAAGTACTAAATTTTATGTTTGATTTTAGAATAACATTTAATATGTTCCCTCAATCTACATGGGAAGTTATTGGTTGACTAGTTCTCAGTAATACTATAGTAACACTAAGCCTCATAGGCTATGGTAGGGTAGATCCTATTGGTTGACTAGAGGATATGGAAATAAAAGTTGCATATTTAATATTTTGAGAATATTTGGAATTAATTGATATTAATATTGATGAAACACACTACCCTACGTTGATTGGTAAGAAATGGGCTTACAATGGTTAAATGACCATTAATACAATAAAAAATATATTATATGCACACCAAGGAGATAAAATTATAATTATAACCCTAAATAAAATTTAAATCAATCCATATATTATACCTAAATATCCATATCCACCCTTTACCTATGAGGTTAATAGTTGATTCAAGGTGGATACATAATCTAAACCCAATGCATTGCAAGTTGTAGAGTGTCAATTTTTCCATCCAAAAATGGAGTCTCAATAGTAGCCACATAATAATGAATAGTTATTTTACAAACCTATGATAAAAATTGCACCAATTCCTTATTTCTAAATATAAGGCTGTAAGTCACCATTATGTGATCACCAACTAAGTTTGAAGTGGATTTCTTGTACAAAGTAGGTGTGATGGATATGGACCATATTGAGCCAATAAAAGAAGTTATTTTACCTTGGAAAACTATATCTTCAATCAATGGTGATTCAGACACCCACATGTTAAGGAGTAAATAATGAGGTACATCCAATGCATGTGTTTTCTCTATAGAACACCAACTACCTTGGTAATTTTCAATTAACAACTTGGAATAATTCATATACATACCAGAACATCATGTGCCTAATATATAATAGAGGGTGAGTGTACTAAAATATTCATTAAAGAGAACTATTGTGACATTGTGGGAAGCACATAATACAAACCAGTTGATATGGGATGAGGGTTTCAAGTTATTGTGAACATGATTCCAAATACCAACTACCATTCAGGAACACTAGCCATTTTTCCAAAAAGGGAAGTGTCAAGAGATGAACATCCATAGATTTGTATATATATGGTTTGAGTAAGGTATATAACCCAAATATGGGTACATGTATTCAAGTATACACTAGTTATGATCCCAACAACTTGGCACATCATCAAGAATAAAAAAGGGAGACTAATAATTAGTTGTATGTCTAATAAGATTTTATTCATACATTTGTTTTTTAGGATGAAAACCTTATGGTACACTAAGACCTATAAAAACTAAATATATTCTTATGGCATGCCTAAGTAGAGGATCTTAGTATTACACTAGACTTTGCTTCATAGGAGGAAGTGGTTAAGGACTCCAATGTAGCCTTAAAAATATATAAGGAGAATAAATAGAGAGAAGAATTTTTTATAAAACCTTGTAGTTAAATCATAGATAAATAGGAAAAATTTGAGTCTAAAGACATTGATGAGACTTGTATTTGAATGGATTATTTGATTCAAAGCAAGAAGTGGAAGATCCTAGAGCCAAAGTCACAAACCAAAATTAAGATCAACAACTGTGAAATATTAATATTCAAGAATGATAAGGTTAGTGAAAAATGCAAGACTCCATTCTAAGTGGTTCCAATAAACTATACCATGATCCATTAAAAACATTGGTTGGGAATATTAGGATAGAGTTTGTATAAAAACTTGTGGCTTTGGGTGATTATTGGATGCAAAATGAGGTTTCAAAAGGATTGAAACTATTACAATATTACCAAGATATATTTGCAAAAACTTTTATAAATTAGAAGTGGTAGATCCTTCTCTAGGTGATATGCACATAGAGCTAAAGGATTTTTCACATCTTATGAAAATGTTCCCATATAGATTAAACTCCAACATGAAATTTAAGGTAAAGTTTGAACTAGATTGGATGCAAGAAGTAGGCATTATATATCCAATGGAAAAACTATAATAGGTTATCCCAATGGTGGTATAGCCTAAGAAGTCCAAAAAAATGAAAGTGTGTGGGGATTACCGTGCACTAAATGATGCATGTATTAGTGATACATTCATGATTCCATTCACATGTGAAGTCATAGAGTTATTCATGGGACTTGAAGTGTATTCTTTTACATAAGGGTTTAATGGCTACCATCAGATATCGATTGCATTATAATATCAAGTGAAAACCACTTTTGAAATAGAATTGGGATATTTTTATTATAAATTAATACCTTTTGGGTTGAATAATGCTCTCGTTGTGCTCTCTAAGGCTGAGGTTACTACATTTAAAGACTTTATCAATGATTTCTTGGAAGTCTATTTAGATGATTGGGCTATTTTTTATTTATTCAAGGAGCATCTATCAAAATTTGTGATAAATGTTGGAACATTGTTTAACTCTGCACATTATCCTAACCTAAAGATCTGTTTGTTCTTTAAATGTTCATGTGTCTTATTGGGTCATATATTATGTAAGTGATGGGATTTTTATGGACCAAACCAAAATTTTAATTATTGTTGGCATGCCACCTCCTACAAGCTCTACTAAGGTACGATCATTCTTGTAGCATAGAATATACTACATAAAATTTATAAAATGTTATGCAAATATATCTGCCCCTATGGAAAATCTAATACATAAATATATCAGGTTTTAATGGACTAAAGAGTACCAAAAATTAGATCTAAATAAGAGTTTGGTAATAGCTCCCATTTTGGTCTTTCTTGATTGGATCAAACCATTTCACATTCATGTGGATGCCTTAGGAACTATGGTCAAAGTTATTTTATAACAACTAGGAGATAGAGGATTAGACCATCCCATTCACTTCACAAGCCTCAATCTCTTAGCTAGAGATAAAAATTATACATCTACAAAAAGGGAAGTTTTAGAAATGGTGTCTGCATTGTATAAGTTTGGACACTACATTATAGTAACACTTTGAATTCTTTACTAATCACCAAGCTCTATGATACCTAGTAAATTAACCCATGTTATGAGGGAAAATATCTCTCTAGTTGATTATGTTTCAAGAGTCTTAGGTTATAATCAATTTGAAACATGGGAGAGAAAATGTGGTACCAAACCACTTGAGATGAATACATAATGGATAATAATCCGAAGAACTCCAATATGAGTCATCGAAAGCTCATCTATTTTAAGTCTTTGTGATTCTTGAAAACATGGAAGACATGGCTAATTTATTGGAACAAGGAATTTTCTCTATACATAATGTCTAAAGGAAAAAATTAATTAATCAAAAGATCCATTCCATTTAGCATCATTAATGTTATTCTATACAAAGTGGGGAAAGATGAAGTGTTGTGCATAGTGGCTTTGAAACATGAATCACCACAAATTATTCAAGAGGAACACCAAGGAATAATAAGTGTATATTTCACAGGAGAATCCATGGTAAGGAAAATGTTTCAGTGGTCTATGATGGTATACTTTGTTTCAATATGCTCATTGAGTAGTGAAACATTGTGACATATACCAAAGGATGGGAAGGCCTAATCAAATAGATGAAATGACATTGAATCTTATGCTATTTGAAAAACCCTTTGAATAGTGAGAAAATAACTTTACATGACCAATCAATCCACTTAATAAGTGTATTCATGCAAGGTACATAATTAATATGATGGACTACTTCACTAAATGAGTGGAAGCTACTCCAACACCAAGATGTAGTGTTAAGGATGTAGGTAAATTTTTGTATGAAAATATTATAACCATATTAGGGTGTTATTTTAATTTTTTTAGTGACAGGGGAACACATTTCCTAAATGGCACCATCAAGACTCTAGCAGAGGATTTTATTATATCGCACCATAAAATCACAACGTATCATCTGCATGCTTATGGATAGGCCAAGGCATTAAACAAATTCATTTTCAAGATGCTCAAAAAATTATGAAATTTGAAAAATGATTATTGGGAGGATTGCATTCATGTGATATTATGGGTGTATATAATGAATTACAAGTTTGTGAGAGGTTTCACTCCATTTTAGTTGGTTTATAGACTAGAAGTTGTCATGACAATCAAGTATATAGTTCTTAGTCTATGAATTACAATGATCATATGATTAGGATATCAAGATTATTGTTAGACATGATTTAAATAATTTAATTAAGATGGAATAAAATAGGCAAAGAGTGCACTAAATGTATTAAGTTAGCAAACAAAGTCATAAAGTATGGTATGATTGCAATCTATGATCCAAATATTTTTTCCAAAATAGGTAGTATTACTATATGATAGCAGATTTAGAGAATTTTTGGGAAAGCTACACATTACATGGAATGGATATTACATCATTCATGGCATCTCACTACAAGGAGCAATTATCTTAAAATATCTTTAGGGAACTATTATACCAAGACGTGTAAGTGGTTGCATGCTTAAGCCTTACCATCAATAATCTCTATCTAATCTCATAGAAAAATGAGAGAAGGTGTTGAGTATCACCATGTAGTTTAGAAAAAAAATTAATGTCATTTTTTCTAATTTTGTATTTAAGTTTTTATCATTTTTATACAATGTGATCTCTATATTTTAGGACTTTGGAACTAAGGTGGAATGATAAAGTTACAAAGTGCCATCTAAGAAGTAATTCACCATGAAATAAAAATTGTATTACAAATATAACATGAGGATCACAAATTAAGTTTGGGAATGAGGCACTGAAATAAAAATTATTAATGAAGGATAATCAATGGTCTTTCAAAAATTCATTAATTACAACACACTTGAAATATTACATATTTCCCAAAACTGGATCGCATGTCAAACTCAAGAGATGTATAATAAAAGAAAGTGGATGAGGAAAAATATGATGTGTCACATATAAAAATACAATCAATCAAATCAAGGATCTAAATTATTAAATTATTAACATCTAATCATCAATAACCAATTGAAATTAAGTCAGCAAGCAAAATAATGTGCAAATAACTCAACACATTCAAAGCAATATGTTAGATGGATTCAAGTGGGAAAATTTATATAAATAGAGTAATGAAGAACACAATGGTAGTTCACATTTTTGAGATAAATATCCCTCTAAAAATTATTCCTAAATCATTCAATTACATGCAAATTATTTGTCATCTCTAGTTTAATCAAATAAATTAGTCGAACATAACTATTATAGCAACCATGGATATAATATATATTTTAATTCCTCAAACTGATACAAAAATAATAAATGGGGATTGATCTTGCACTCATACATAAAATATATCATTATCTATATTTATTTAACTTTATTGATGTAGTATTGACCATTTTTTTTGTTCTAGATCAACTAGAAGTAGCACAAACAAGAACACTAGTTGTTCAACACATTATGTGAGGATTTGATACAAAGTGACTCATAAATATCCCTACATTTAGGTCATTATAAAAATTAATTCTAAAACTTATTAGTTGATACAATGAATGTGTGATGCATATCTCTCAATATGTCACTATATTCATGAATCCATCAATCATGGCACAAGCAACAAGACTTTTGGCCCATGGTAAACCTGTACTGAAATATAAAACCAAGGCTCCTCCCATTCATTCAAACACAAAATAAAAATAAAATAGGGCATATATGAGAATTCCTATTGACTATATGGATGATATTTTGGTATATATCCTATCTAAATACATAACTAATCCCTTTTTGTAGACCACCAAAAGTGTGAGATATGCTACAAAAGGGTTCATCAATATTTCATATTGAATGATCCAACTATATGAGGATTTTAACTGGTCAGAGTTTTTAATTTTTGACATCATCACAAACATTGATAAGTTCTTCAATGGAATGTCACAAGTATTCCAGTAGAACTTATTAGTATTACTCTTTTGATTTATATAATAGAAGTCTCTATATGGCTCAGTTAACCTAGATGTGGATTTCTAGCCACCAAGCACATTTCCTAACATTACCTAGACCAAAAAAGGTCAATACTATGAAAAACTTGGAAAATTCAATGCATGGTGTATGGAAGTCTATAAAATCATCTTTTCAACCCTCACATACCTGTTAACATCATGAAATATTTTTGGTAACATGGTGTAGTCACTAAGCTCCATGATGGGATCTAAATCAAGGTTCATGAGCTTTTTAAGGCACCAATAACTTTTGTACAATTTTTCATCAATCCATTGGATGGATAGGAAGAAGTTATGAGACAAAAACCTCTATTTTCTCTTTATGTTCACCATTGTGAACCATACTTCTAGGGTAACAACACCCATTGACTCAACAAGTAATGGCATAATTGTAAGTGGAGGCATAAGCACCAACATAAATAGAAGCATCCCCATCATAAATTATTGTGGGGAATAGGAAGACACTAATGTGTAGAGATTCACCACATCCACAAAATAAGAATATACACAACACTAAATCATGGACTTCCTACATGAATGTTCCACAAATATTTACATAATATGATCTAATTCAGAAGGGAGTCATAGGGGAGGAGGTGTAAATTTCAATGATTGAATACATAGGAACTAAAGTCTATGAACAAGAAGAAGAAAAAGAGTTTTTCTTTTTGAAATTAGTGCACACTTATCAAGTGCAAAATAAAGTTCCATATATCCTACTAGTGGACATTCTAACACTTCTTGCATCCATAATTTTTAATACATTGGTAGAGTATTAATAACTTACACATAGGATGGATACAATTTTGTAAGGAGCATCAAGCATAGGGTCATTAGGAGTACAAACAAGCCCACAATAATAAGGAAGCCCTAACCAGACACTAATAAAAAATCTAAGGGATCATATTTTACCTCAACCATCACCATATGTTTCAAAGTGAATGAGTTTATTTTTAGAGCCACACCCAATGGAGGAAGTTGAAATATAGGAATCTTAGGTTCTAAAACAACACCCATAAGAAATAATTTGGTCTTACAAGTGGATCAATAATACTTTGGTCCCTCTAGCTAGAAAAAAACATCAACACATAGGTGAAATGTGATTGATTCAACATCTTCCTCCTCTAATTCTCAATCACTCTCATCTATAGATTCTTCAACTCTGATGTAGGACCTATAAGAGACTGAACAATCATAACATGAGCAACCATCCATACAAGAAGACATCACATCATAAGATTAAGTTGCCAAGGATCAAATCGAGTAAGACAAGAATAAAAAGGTAGCTATGAATAAGGTGATAAACAAGAAAAATAAAGATGAGAAAAATAAGAGGAAGGAAGAAGTGGCATGCAAGGATGCTAAAAAGGAGGATTGTATGAATAATCAAAAGGAATAAAATAAGTAGGATGTTGAAGTTGTGAGAAAGGATAAAGCACAAGTAATTCAAGAAGCACAAGTAATGCAAAAATAGAAAGATGAATTTGACCAATATCAAAGGCCAAATAATAGGAGAAATAAAAATAATTCCTACATAATCAGGATGATGAAATGTAGAAGCAGGCCAAATATCAAGCAGCCAAGGAGAAAGTAGACACATCTCCCAAAGCAAAGGTAGAAGTAAAGTGCATAATGTAGGAAGAAGTCATAAGAAAATGAGCAGTAGATTCCACCAAGAAGGTGGTGATACTTGAAGTCCAATAACCATTTTATACATCACAATGCTTGGGGTCCACTCAAGGGTCTATACAAGATGAGACATCTCAACAAAATCCAAAATTCTCTAGCAAATGGTTATGGGATATATGCATTCCCTCAGCTTAATGGATAAACTTTTCTCTTCCAATGGTGTAAATAAAGAAGGCACCTATGAGTTTTATGACTTCTAGTTTATCTCTTGCCACAATGGTGCAAGAATCATCACTCAATATTTCTCAACTTCCTTTGTCAAATCAAATTGAGGGATCAGCAACATTTTAATATTCTATCATTGAGAAGGCTTTTACACTAAAACAAGAAGCATCATAGCTAAGGGAGGAAAACATAGACCTACACCTTTGCCTCACCAAATTTTGATGACTGATTAATAATACCTTCTATTGTTTGGTTACTCAATTCTTAGATGACTAAGTCATGTATGAGGATAAGCAGTTCAAAACCCTCTTATCCTAGCTAACAAAAGATTGGCTCGATATGCAAAAGCTACAATAACTTTATGATTCAGGAGCATCACTACCTCATTGTACATATTGGTATATTTTTCATGTTGTGAGTCATTATCAAGTTTTTTTTGTCATTTTAGGTTAGTAACACTCATTCATAAGTGTTATGAAGTTGTCAAGTTTTAATTTGAGTTGTTTTGGCATTTTCTCGCCAATTCCTCAATTTGAATTTTTGAATCTTTAGCCTAAGATTTTAAGCAAGTGTCATATTGGTAGGATATCAGTATAGCATGGTCTTGTTGTGAAGACCCTCAAGTAGGTCAAGGGTACCTAATTTCATAAGTGACTCATGTGATTAGTCACCTTAGTGTTTATGTTAGTGGTTAGGTTTGTCAAGACTCTCCTCAATGTACAAGAGGGAGTTACAAGTTAGTTAGAGTAGTTACAAAACATATAAAAACTAGAAAATGTATGTGGTAGTTAGTGTTGATGGGTTGTATTTGAAGGAGGAATTCAGATAAACCCCAAATAAGATAATTAGTTTTTTTTATGTGTGAAATTAATAGATTGTAAAACTCTATTTTTCTTGCATAATGTGTTCTTGTAGGCTGTATAAGCATGATTGGTGAATAAATATGGATGATAACCAATTTATGATGATATTTTAATTCTTATTAAGTGGATAATTATTATATTGAGATGCTTCAAGTATTTAGCACATTATTTTAAAAACTCTTTGATTTAGTATGAGGATATAGACTTGCATACCCTATGTTGTTGACATTCTATGAAAAGGAAGTCTGAGTGTGTATTTCTTGTGGGAAGAAAGACTTGTAAACTAATTTCAAAATTGAGTGTGATTATTAGTGAGTGGTGTTTCCAGTATTTTCAAGGTTCCTAAAACAAACTCAATGTGTTTGAATTCATAAAACCTTTCACAAACAATACACTAACCCTGTAGACAACTCTATATTCATACATAGTTAAAGCATCATCTTATGAAAAAGGTTGAATAGAGGTAATGAAATGAGAATCCTTTACTTGGGAGAGGTTTAATATGCTTGTGCATGCCTAAAATAAATTTCACAATTGTTTGAACTTTGTTATGTATCTTAAAATCTCATTTTGATCCTTCTTAGACTATGTACAGACTGTCAAACCCTGTGTTAGGGTTTTCATGATAAAACTTTGGTTTGTGAGAGTCTAAACTAGTCAAAATTTCCAATCTTTTGATATTAGTTGGGTTTCAAAAAATGTCTAAAGGATTTTTGGGTTTTTCAATTGGATCATGTATGGGTAAGTACAGTTTGACATGATTGTGTATGTTGAAGTTTGAAAGTGACCTAATAGGCCTAATCTATGACCTTAAAAAAGTTGTAAAAGTGGTCTAAATAATGTATTAGGGCTTGAAATTTGTTTAAGTGATATAAGGACATAAAGGGTATCTGAATATGATATTGGGCTTTCAATATAGGTCTATACATGTTTGTACCATAGGAAATAGGAGAAAAAAGGGCTACTAAGGAGCCTGTGACAAAGGTCAAGTAGGAAAGAAAGTTATAAAGGTTATTAGAGAAGCTTGTGGATTATTATGTGATCTAATAAGACTTTTTTGAGCATGTATTTGATAGCCAGGAACTTCATAAGGTTAGAACAAGTTTGTATTTTATTTTAAACCATATTGTAATGTGGCATGAAGACTAGTATGGTATATAGTATGAATGGAGGAGTGAATGAATGTATTAAATGAGATGTAAATATGAAGGTGAGTGGTGAGCAGGGTCCGAAGATAGAGAGCAAAAAAATTTCAAATATTCTTAGAGCATAAGACCAAAGTGAAATATAATTATATTGATCCAAGTGAGGAAATTGACAACAAGAAGTAGTTTGAGAGATTGGTGTAAAAATTTTATGTTTGCAGATGTTAGATCCATTAAGGGAATAGTGATAGAGATTGAATCTACATCACTTTGTGCATAAGTTCAAATTATCAAGGCACAAATAGAGGCTATTTTAAAACTCCTAGAATAATATGAGCAAGTCTTGGACACTATTCTGCTCCAAGCTCATCATATATCTAGAGGCATGCTTGACTAGAAGCATTAGTTGAACACCACTTTTAGTGAGGACAAACTATAATTCACTAAGGTAGAAAAATCCAAATCATCATTGGGGGATTAATTAGCTAGCCATAACATACTGGATTTCATGTTTAGTTAGTCTCTTGAATCATGAGATAATATCATGCACAAGATACAAACTTATCAAAATGATATGTTATGTAACATATTTGTTGGCATTCACACGTAGAGGCATGTAGACTAGCTATAAGCACTAGCACATAAAATAGTATAAAGTGTCAAACACTAGGGCAATCATTGCCATCATAAAAGATCATGATATTCAAAATTTGATGGGATGTCAAGTCTCATTGTGCACTATGATCAATATTATGCCAAAAATTTTCATTGACTAGGCAATGTTCAATAATGACTTATCCCATTTGGATATCTCCATCACATATATCATTCAAAATCCATAATTTATTCCTCCAAACCAACTTCAGTAGGATCTTTAGTATAAAAAGGCTACCACATATACACAGCCAGCCATCCAAACATAACCAATACCATCAACACCATATTATACATTTATAACCTCTTTGATAACAACTCCAGTAACAACATCTTCTCAGTCTCCATCCATTTTAATAATGCATCCTATGTATGTACCTTCTTTATAGGTGTTGTGCATATTCTAGTTTTGAAATTTTGAATATTTTTTAGTATGAAGGCCTTAAACATTAAGAGTAAGTTGAGGTTGGTTTAAAATCCATAAAGGGTGGCCACTTAGTTATGTTAATCTATTGAAAAACCGAAATGGTGGTATATTAGTATGCTACTTAGTTGAAAACCTAAAAGGGTGGTTAATTATTGTGGAATACACTTTGAGTGGTTACTACAAGTAATTTTTTTGAACCACTTCCTCTACATAGGCAATTTTATCATCTTTACCATAAGGCACATTTCCTATAACTTTGTCTCAAGATGAGACAATTTTTTAACTTTGAGAAAGTATTTGTATAAGAATAGAACTATGAAATCATAGAGTGTAGATGATTGACAAGTGTGTGATGGATATTAGCTGGTATAACGTAATGTGTTTTGTATGTATTTAGCCTATGTATGTATTTCAAAAAAAATGGAATGCAAACAAACTTATTTGTGATTAAATCAAAAGGATGGATTACAAAGTGACAATGTATTATAAAAATATATAAATATTGATAAATTTTAATGGAAAGGAACTCTAAAAAATATAGAGATCTAATATTGGTTTTATTAAATGTCTTTTATCTTATTTTATATATAATGAATGCTCTATTTTTCTCAAATTTGTTTAACTATTTAGAATTTTTAATGAAAATTTATAAATGTTAATATGTGTTCCTAGAATAAATACATAATTCTTAACCTAATAAAGAATTTGTTTTTTCTATGACCAAGAATGCATTCTGATCATGCTTTTAATTCACACATTAAAAAAAAAATTAGCATGTTTTGATGTGTTTTCTTAGAACCTATGCTAACACACATAAATTTAATCTAAATCAAAACCCTAATAAGGAATGACACTTATTTATCCTATGAACATAGGTAATAAACTTGTGTATTCTAACCCCTATTCCATTTTTGGTATATTGCAAGTTACAACATTATTATCTAAGGAAGAAGAATATATTTTTTATTCACATATGTGAGTGCAAGAAAAAATCGTGCACTTCATCATGGGTAGTGAGAGAAAAATATTGATATTTATAGAAGGTGTATGTAAGATGAGTCTTAAAACAACACCTACCCATAACTACACTCCATTAAATGGCTCAACCAAGGTAGAGATATTCGTGTTGATTAACAATTTCCACTCTTATACACAATCAAGCCATTCAAAGATTAGGTGTTGTGTGATGATGTACCCTTAGAAGTTTGTGATGTTTCATTGGACATCCATTTATGTGTAAACAATATGGAATCTATCAATTAAATGTTAATAATGTCATCATCACACTGGGAAGGAAATTTTAAAGCATCCCTAAGATTCCTCCTAAGAAGACAATAGGCTTGATTAATACAAAGTAGTGTAGGCATTTTATTTTTCACTTTGGGAAGTTCCTAGTAGTTTTTATTGTGATAAAGAGCACTTAGTAGCTCATTTTAACCATGTATTCCACCATACATAAATAGACTATATAGAAACATTAGGTGGAGCAAAGCTTAATAGATTACATTGATGTCTTCACTATACCTAGTGGAGTGCCCTACACTACTAGGTGAGACATCCTATCAACTTGATCCTTGGGACACCCTTTCAAAATGGACCAATATAAAATCACTAAATGTTGTAAAATTAAGAGATAAAATGAAATTTCCATGAGATAATCTAGAAAGTTCATATTTGACCTATCATATCACCTTGTGGAATCCCAATCATGTTATCTCAAAATAAGGATAAGATGTGGAGACTTTATATAAACCATGATTCCCTTAACAAGATATTTTTCAAGAACATGTATCCACTCCCACACATTGATGGCCTCCAAGACCATCCCAAGGGAGAAATTTTATTCACAAAGACATATTGAGCCATCTCATGTTTGAAATACAGCGTTTAAGTTCAAGGAAGGTTTATTTGAATGGTTAGGCATGCCCTTTGGCTTCAACAATGACTTTTAATGTTTATGTGGATGATGAATGATGTCTTATGACTATTCATTAATTTATTTATGGTTTTTTATTTAAATGAAATCTGTATATTCAAAAAAACATGAGAGGAGAACCTACATGAGATTTGAAAACTTTTGGGCACCCTACATAGTCATAATCTATATTTTAATAGTTATAAGTGTTTTTTGTTTTAAAATATGTATAATGTATATGATACATCATTAAAATGTATGACATGCATGTTGAGTTGTATAATATCATAATCATCATAGAATGGATAGCACCAAAAATAATTATAGAACTCAAAAGCTTCTTAAAATAAGCCAAATTTTACTATTAATTCATGCTTGGATTCTCTCATCTTAGATGGCACTCAAACCAAGTAATGAAAGGGGGGTGCCAAGTTTGTGTGTAACACATCACAACATCAAGACTTTGAGGATTTAAAAGAGAGACTTTGCTCAACACTATTTCTTTCCTTACCAAACCTATAAGAACCCTTTGAGATTGAAGCTTATGTTTTAGAATATGTACTTAGTTAAATTCTTGCCTAACATAGGCACCCAATAGCCTATCACATTACAACATTCACAAATATGGTATGCACATAGCCTAATTATGGAAAGTAACTTTATGATATTGTCTATGCATGTAAGTAATGGAAGCATTACATTTTGGGAATGGATACCATCATCCACACATATCACAAAGCCTCTAGAGTTCATGGAAACCCATGACAAGTTAAAAAATGATCGCCATTATAAGTGGTCTACCTATCTTCAATAGTTTCACCTTAATATTAGGCACAAGAAAGATAGTTCCAATCAAGGTGTTGACTACTTAAGTTGTCATCCAATTTCAGCACTAACAATGATCTTGGATTCATGTGGCCACGAGAATTCTAAATGG
The DNA here is from genome assembly GCA_037957365.1 of Torreya grandis. Classification (NCBI taxonomy): domain Eukaryota; kingdom Viridiplantae; phylum Streptophyta; class Pinopsida; order Cupressales; family Taxaceae; genus Torreya; species Torreya grandis. The sequence goes on along the minus strand of JARHVA010000082.1, from coordinate 8,285,926 downwards.
CCCATGTTGTGTGGTAGTGATCCTAATTTTTCCACCATATGTCAAACACTATATATAGGATAATAATTTTCAAACTACCATCTACATGAATGGCTTTGTGTCACTTAAGACACCTATGTGTTCAGATAGTAGAGTAATAGAAGATTAATTTTAGAGGTGCACTACAGTCAAGTTGAAAGACACTTCAAGGTGGAAAATATAGTGGTAGTGCTCCAAAAATAATTCTATTAGCTAAAGCTTCATCATGATGTGACAAGTACATCAGGTCATGCACATCATGTGTAATAGAAAAACCAACTAGCTAAAATCAATGGCTCTACATACCTATAGCAATTCCTAATCAACCTTGGTAGTCAATCTCAATGGATTTCATGTTAGAGTTTCCCACTTCTAGGTGTGGTCATGACTCTATATTTGTTTTGGTTGACATGTTTTCAAAGATGGCAGTGTTAGTGCCCTATACAAAGGGGATCAAATTTTAAGACATTTTAGGGCTCTACTTTGATCATGTGTGAGTCTACTTTGGCTTCCTTTAGACTATTATAATAGATAGGGGTAGTTGGTTTCTTATCACTTTTGTTTCTACATTATGGTCCATGATGGACACCAAGTTGACCAAGTCCACCTTTTTCATCCATAAAAATATGGGAAAACAAAAGTGGTTAACCATATGATAGTACATCTACTTTAAATGTATATCTAAAAACATCTGCAGATAGGGGATGATAGTTTATCATACATCTAGTATAGTTATAATTGAGCCCTTCATAGCTCCATAGGACATAGCCCTTTTCAAGTTTATCTTGGGTTTGAACCACTATCCCCCATTGATGTGGCACTACCTATTATAGTGGAGGAATTATCTCCCCATGCACATAAGAAATATGACAAGACCACTATATTTATTGAGTACATTCAAAAAATCTAAAAATAGGTGCATGAAATATAGAAACATATCTACCAAAAGTACAAGTAATGCATGACCAATATTGAATCCATCACCAATTCCAATTTGGTGATAAGGAATGCCTATAATTATATCAAACCTTTATGGTATGGGCCCTATAAAATCATTAATAAAGTAGGCACTAATTCCTTTGATCTAAACTTACCTCCCTATCTTGGATTTCATCTAGTATTCAATGTGGAATTCTCTTACCATATTTTACACGCCCATTAGAATACTTCACCTATTAGTGAATAGTTGCAAGTCACCTATTTAAATCCTAACTAGTCAACACTATTAACTATTGATCAAGTCACAGACAAAATGGTTGAATATTATAGGTATTATTAAATTCCCATATTTCAAGTGATCAATATAGGATAATTTTATTACCAAGGAAATTGGTTAACCAAGAGTTAGACTCAACAAAAGATTTCACATTTAGATAAAGCCTTGGATACAATGGGATCAATTTATTCTAAATAGAAATCAATGATCTTGATAATGACTCATGATAATTAAATAAGAGTATCAGTTTACTCAATAAGTTATTTCAAGATCCCTATTGATACAAATTTTTCACCTATTGATGGCTAGGGTAGTGTTCTTCATCCTGACATAAAACAGTTCATTGAATGTAACCTCAACAGTCTTTGTTGAAACTTAAAGATTTGATTGACAAAGGAAGAAGGGAAGGGAAAGATAATTATTGTATTGGGTTCATAGTCTTAAAATGATTCATGCCATTACATAGTTAGGTGAAAATAGGTCCCTAAACGTGAAGGGTGGCCTTGCAAAGAAAGTTCATGAATGTGTTATAGAAGTTGATAACAGAGTTGATCATATAGGGCCTGGTGTTAAATATATTCACAAGGGACATAAGGGAAATGGTATTGAGCATGTTGAATATGGTTTTTTTGGTATTTATTTGATGTTGTGATCTTTTTTATGTTGTAATTGTGTTTGTTTGGCTTGGTGGTTGTTTCCTTGATATTTTTTCTTGGTGGTGTTGCTTTGTTGGAGCTTGTAAGACTTTGATTTAATTTTTTGTGGTTTTCTTATTTTTCATTTGGATTTATAAATTTATGTAAATGCTCTTGAAATATTAAAAAAATAAATAGTAATGGTTTATTTTCATAAAATTATAATTTTCTTAAAAAAATTGTACAACATAAATGGCAATTTTGGAGGACTTTAGAACATTTTTGGAGCTTCGATCATCTTGACACTCAGTGTTATCTCGATGAATGTTTTTTTGATGATTTAAGATTTACAAAATTTTAGAGATTAATCTTTATTTATGTCAATCCTAATTATATATTAATTTTGAATTTATTTATTTATGTCAATCCTAAGTATATTTGAATTTTAGAGTTACATGTCACATGTAACTCTCTCCACACTTGTCACACACTTTCCCCTCACCTTATAGAGATTAGGGACATTTAACACATAGAAAAAGGTTGTCTAAGTAACTCATTTTTCTTTCTAGCTCTATTTATTGATATCCCTCCTCTCTCATTCTACATTATGACACTATTTTTCTCTTGATATTTCATTTTTATGGCTTGAGGTCCATCTCTCTTCTCTATTCTCTTTTATTTCATTAAAATCCTTCTTAATAAACATGGGGTTTTCTTTCATTTGAGAGTTTCTCCACTTGAAAATTCTTATGTATTATGTTTATTTATGGCTTGATATTGAGGTAATATTTTTATATTTATGCATTTATTATTTCATATTTTTGACATTATTTTATCAATCTTGGCATAATTCCTAACATGGTATTAGATCCAGGTTTATTTTTAATATTAAATTGGAATGGGTGTGAGCTTTTTAGTAAAGAATTTTAGTTTTTAACACTTTATTTTGTAAGGCTTTGCACTCTTGAAAATGGTTTTTAATATTCTTCATTTCTCTTAACTCACAGACTAAATTTTATCAATTTTTTGACCTATTTACTTTCTAACTTTGACTTGAAAATTGTTAACAAGGATTTTTTTAAAGTTGATTCTAGTATTTTTCTATTAATCACATCTTTCAAATGCATAACTAAAATAGACTTAGGATGAACCTAAACTAACATAAATAAATGTCAATCTCCAATATTCCCCATTAAGTTTTATTTGGGGTTACAAAAGAGGATAAAATATTAAATAAAGAGAAGTAAGTTGAAATTACATAATTCTAATTGAACTCTAAGCATGTGCAGGTTCATGGGTGGTGAAGAAATAATTATTTTGACATTTGTTTTATAAGGGCTCACACATTTCAAATATTTTTTTATGTCTTCCATTATCTTTCTTAATCCATTATCTTTTTTTTGCAATCCATTTTTATTTTACATGATTGCAATCCATTTTATTTTATAGGATTTCATTATTAACAGTTTTTTATTATTTTTCCATCAACACATACTATTTTTTTTAATTGTTGCATACATAGGACAATGTATTCTTTGAATTTTGGGTTATTTCCAAGGCATATATGTTGTTCAATTGACATTATCTTATGTTTGTTAGATAATTATCTTCATCAATTTGCACTTTAATGTTTGGTATTGCTTTTAGACTTTTAATACTAGTCTTTTTTAACACTTTGGATAGTGGCATTTATTATGCATTTTTCTCTAGCTTACTCTACCTTTTGGCACTTCCATATGTATTGGTAATGCAGTTAGTTTAATTATTTGTATTCCCTTTGTCATTTTGGCTTAGCATGGTATTTTGGTAATATGTTTCCTTTTCCTTGGTTGGCATTTTGTTTCCCTCAATTTGGCATCTTGATTGACACTTTGGCATCTTAATACATTGTGTAATACATAGTTTTCTTTATTTTTATTTAGTTTTTTGTGATTTATTTATCAATTTTTTGGCATTTTTTGCTACTAATTTGACATCTAAGACCTTAATTAATTATTCTTTTAATATTGCATAATTTTTTTGTAGTTTTTATTTATTTATATTTTGGGGTATATGCATTACAATAATAGTAGTCTTTCCTTTAAATTTGTTAATCATTTACTATGTTTACCTTGTGGTGTCATTACTTTCTGGTCAAGGATCAATTTCTCTATCATTTTTATTTGACAAAAAATTATCGTGTGACCCTTTAAGATAAGAATTCTTAGTTTTGTTTGCTTTATGAAGGCATATTTGCCTAAGTGATGTCTTTGTTAAGTAAAAATCACATTTCATCAAATTTTTACCTTATGTCCATGGGCTCATTTCGTTCATTGTGATATTAGAATGCTTCACATTATATTATCAAAAAATATAATTACATAAGGTTAAAAATCAAAGTAACGAGACACATCATAGGTCAAACTCCCTACCAAAGGATAAATCAGGGTCCAAAAAACAAAATTAGTCAGTCAAGGCATGACCCAAACAACTAAAAATAACCATATAGCAAAATTTTATGCACAGGTCACTACCCCAGGAGGTAGAGGTGGAGGATCATCCCTTGGAATTATAGATGAAGCAGGCGGTTCCATGTTAAGAATCTCAAGAGCATTCCATCCATATAGGGGATCATCATGAATAGTGATAGGCCAACCATCAATCAATTACATAGAAACATTAGTGTTATCAAAGACTGCTATGAAGGGCCAGCATCAAACTTTCTATCAAAAATCTATCCACCCTTAAGGGAGGGTGAGAATAAAATTGGTTCTTGCTTTTGGACCAACTTCTACTTTGATGCCTCCTAAGAGGAGGAGGTGGTAGACCATAGGGCAAGCCATTAGGCAAAACTCTACTCATGGTGTAAGGGGCACCACCCAAGTGGTTGAGGATCTCCTATAGGTGGTGGAGGTTTAAATACATCTTTTCCACTTGGGATTGAATCTAAAAATAGACCAAATAAATAACATTAACCTTTTCATTAATATAAAATGATATTCTACTGGCCTCATGATTAAAAAATCATTATTTTTAGCTTTTTATAATTGAAAGAGAACAATAACATGAAAGAATTTCTAGATAAATGTTTAAAAGTATTGTCATTGATGTAAAGGTTAAGGTCATTAATGTCAATGTTAATGTCATTGATGTCAAGGTGCATCTAGTGAAGATACATGGTGAGTGGTCTTGAGGTATGAGCTTGTGTGCTTGATATGACAAGAAAACCATGTGATAAGAGATAATTTGAAGGCAACCTCATGTCTCTATATTGAGAGAGAATTTTAAGGAAAATTAATAATTATTTTGTTGGTTTATGTTAATTTTTAGGTCAAGTGAGCATTAAATCATGTCTAATTACTAGTTCTTGCATACAAGGTGTCTTGAAAAGCTTAGTCTAGACCCTGTGAGAAGGTGTACATAGTGAAGTTTGGTGAAGTGAGTAAGCACAAGCTTGTGAAAAGTTATTTAGAATTTTTTGATCATGTAAGTAAATTTTATATGCTTTTATAATTTTTTCAAGGTCAGTTATCAAGTTTCAAGTGTTTAAGAAGCCTAGTCATGGCACTAGTCATAATATGAAGAGACCTTGTGAGAAGATAAGAGTATGATGGCTTAGTGAGGAAAAAATACATGAGTGGTTGTATTATATTGCTTGATCATGTATTTGTATCATTTTATCACTCATTAGAGTCTAAATATGAGCCTATAGGGGTAAGACCTACAAATCAAGTCTACAACTAAACCACTTCTAGACCTTGTCTATTCTAATAAGGCATCATGATATATTTTCAAGGCATATGAAGGATGTATGTAATTTTTTAATAATGATATATATTGATTTATTATGTGATTTAGGTTTATATCACATGAAAAGAGGCATGAAAGTCATTTTAAAGACCTAATGTGATTTGCAGTTCAAGGTCTAAGCAAGCAAAGAGAGAGTGTGGCCTAATGAGGGGTCAAGATCAGTTTAAAATAAAATTTTGAATATGTTATGTAAAAATGTATGATATGTTTTTAAAATCATGTTCATAAAATTTTAGGTCATGGTTTGCAATAAAATGCATGAAAAGTGGTTTTAAGGTCTTTTGAGTACATAGAATGAAGGCATGCAAACCCGAGAAGGGCTTTCAAGTGTTCAATGGAATGTGTAACCTCTACATCGTAACTTGATATATTAATTGTATATGGGTAAGGGTCCTATATAATAAATATATGTGTTGGTTTTGGATTTAATTGGTAATCCTTTATGAATAATCGTTAACATTGAAAGTGTGTTTAAACCCTCTTAGAACCCTAATAAGGACCCAATGTCGAAGATATGATTCAAAAGTGATTATGATGATTATTAATGCTTAGTTAAGTGTTTTTATATTATATTTAACTCTCAAAATTAACTCTATTTTTGGTGGTTAGAGAGAGGATAAGGTTGAGAATTGTGGTGGAATATACATGTTTATTTTTTAAGAAGTTATTATAGCTATAAATACTTATATTGGAAAAAGTTTGAAAATAATTGAATGGATAAGGTTGAGAATTGTATTTTATGTTAATGTTTGTTTCTAGATATGTTATATCCATAAATTTTTATAAACCGATCATCCAAGATAGCCAGTTGTTAATAGGCCTAATGGTGGAAACAGTGAAAAATGTAAGCAATAGTTAGAAGATGATTAGGATGTGTTATCATGATATAGGGATGAAAATAAGTGAATGAAGATTTTTTTCATGAATTTTAATTCATGATTATTTTTGGTATAATTTTTTTATTTTAGTGATTATAGTGAAAAATTTGCTCACAAGTTGACCTGTCAGGTTCAAATTAGATAGTGAGATATAAGGTTATGAGATTGGTCAACAAGACCAATTTTATCATTCTACCATATTATATTTTTATATTATAATTATCTCATAATATAATATGAATGCATCATAAGTTTTTGTAAATGGTCATACAAGTGTTGAAGGTCATTGTCACCATGACTATGCTTTAAGGTAAACTACCAGTTCTGGGTAAGCAAGTTGCAATGATGTGTTTAAGGCTCTATGCCCTAATTTGATATATATAATGCACATGATGTTATTTTTTTGTAATTTTATGTCCTATAAATTATTTTTATAATGTTTTATAATCATTTAGAATTGTTGAAATGTTGAAATCAAAATGGCTTGTTTGGTTCTAGGTTAACTGTGTGTAGTGAAATCAATAGATTTGTATGCAAGATCAATATTTGACATTATAACTTATGATATTTGTATTTAAGATTGGTATATATATGTCAAAGGATATTTTTAAAGTATCAGTGGTAATGTGAATTATTATTCTAGGTGTTGAAGACCAAGTTGTTCATAACTGGGTTTTGGAGTGTTTTGGTAGTCCTAAGTGGATTATTTACAGATCAAATTATGAGTCCTTTTGCCCTGAGTTGTGAAGTATAAATCACATGGTGATGTTTTTAAGGTCATTTAGGTTTTTTTAATTTGATTTATTTTCATTATTATGTGACTATATTGTGTACATGCTTTAATTTTATTGGATAAACTTTTTATAGGTTTGCAGGGCTAATTGTGAACAATACTAATGGTGTGCTCCAAGTGGTGGTTGGAGCTAAAAAGTGTCATGGACATAATATGAGATTAGTAGGTGATTATTTAAGTTTAATATGAATTTTTAATTATGTTTTTGTATTTTTTAAGTTTTCCAAGGAGATCAAAGGGTAATGTGTGTTAATGAAGGCCTAATTGAATTAGGTCTCCTTAAGGCCTAAAAGAGGTTTTGGTATTTAAAGTTGTGTATGACCTATTAAAATGATTTATTAATTAATGAAACATGTTATAAGACATATTTAAATGGTAATATAATTATTCAATTGTATATGTCTGACCAAGAGGGATATAAGCAAGAGGTTTGTATAAATACAAGGCAGTCTTAGGCCTATTTGTGTGTGTATGAGAGTATGCAAATAAGATAACACATTGTGAGCATAAGGATGTTTTATAGACCATAATAAGAGTATATAGGATATATAATGAAGATATGAAAGTGTGTATACATATTAATATCAAGGTCCTATGACCTAATCAATCTTACAGAGACCTAGAAGATAGTTTGAGAGGGGTAGAAGAGAGAGAAAAGCTGAAGAAGGTTATCATCATTTATTGTATGATAAATAATGTTTTATAAATGTGATCAAAGGTTTTATGTGGATGATTTGGTTTTGAATCATCTAGGGGGTTGGTGCCTCCTTACAAGTGGGTGCTTGTTAAATCCTAGTCAAGTAGGTGCTTCGCTAGTTGGGGTTGGTTTTCCATGTGAATATGGTGCTTCAATAAACTTGGTATTTTGACATAAATTAATATAGTCCATTTACATATATTAGTGGTTTTTATTCTCCTTAAATTTTTCCCACATAAATAATGTGTTGTCTTATGTAATCTTATTTCATGCTTGTATGAGTGATTGCTTACACATTGTTTGATCTATATGTTGATGTGATGGTTCATGAATGCTAAGAAAGAATTGAAAGAAAGTTACAAGTCACTGATTCAACCCTCCTTTATCATATTTTTTGATTCCAATATTTGGTATCAGATCATTTCCTTTTAAGTATGCCAAATAGCCTAAAGGATATCCTAGAAGCAAGGATGGCAATCTACAAGCTCAACATAGTTTCTCTAAAATTAAGGCTTCATTATTAAATGGGACTAATTATTATTTTTAGATCATAATAATGAGTACATATATAATTTAAATGTTTTATGACATATGGAAATCAATTTTGGATGGATACACTCCACCTCCTATACCACCAACTGATGTAGTAGGTAAAAAGGAAAGGGAGAGCAATTCCAAGGCAATGAATGTCATTTTATGTATCCTATCAGAGGTAGAATTTTTGAAGGTGATGCACTATGAGTCAGCCAAGGTGATATGGTAAAAATTGAATAATATCTATGAATAAGACACCAAGGTGAATATGGCCAAGTTTTAGATCCATCAAAGATAGTTTGAAAGTCTGAAGATGAATGAAGATGAAACAATTGCATCTTACCAATTGAAGGTTGATGAAGTTGTCAATGTCATTATAGGATTAGAAGTGAAATAGTATAAAGTTGTTTAAAAGGTATTGAGATCACTAACTCTTAATTTTGACTCTCATGTGTCTATAGTAAAAGAGATGCAAGATTTGGACAAGCTATAAATGGATGGCTTTCATGGCATCTTAATTGCCTATGATATGAGAACAAATAAATGAAGGCCTCCCAAAAAGGAAGAAACATTAAAAGTTGAGAAGAAATAAAAATTCAAGAAGGTCAAGGATGAGGTATGTTAATATTTTAATGATGATGACCTAATAGCTATGTTTTTTAGGAAATTGAGGTTTGGATTTGGTAAGTATAAGGGCAAGTTACCTTTCAAATATTTCAACTGTGGTATTATTGGTCACTTTACATCTAAGTGTCCTAAAAAGGATAATACTGAGCATGATGAATAACATGATGAACATCATGGAGATGATGAGAATGTCTATAATCTTGACAAAAATAAGAAAAAGTTTAGGAGGTATGAAGGTAGGAAAGGGTTATTCAAGAACAAGAGAAGTTTATATACCAAAGAGGATAACTCATTTGATGTAAGTGACACAAGCACATTTGAGAGTGATTATGATAATAATGAACATGAACACGACAAAAATTAAACCTTATTCATGGTTATAGAAATAGAAAATGAGGGTTGCTCAAAAGGGAAAAACCTTATGGATGATAAAGAATCGGATGAAGAAGACGTTGAAGTGAACCTTGAGGTAGAATTCATGAATGATCTTGAGGATTTTATTTTTCAAAGAAGAAAGAATCAAAAACTAAGATCATTATTCAAGTAATATGAATATAAAATTAGTTTATTTAAGGAGAGACTAAGTAACACACCTAAGGAGTATGATGAGATCATCAATCAAATTGAAGCACAGATGGAGATAGTCACTACTAGCTTAAAAGCTAAAGAGAAAGAATGAAATAGGTATCAAACTAACATGGAATAATTTAAATCTAATTTGCATCAAGTATATATAAATTTTAAGACCTTTGTTCAGTTTGAAAAGAGTACTCATCCTCTACATAACATCTTGAGTAGTCAAAAATCTAAAAGTGATAAAATAGGTCTTAGTTTTAAAGAAGACCAAAAGTAGGTAACACAAGTAAAGGAAAAGGCAATGAAGATAATAATTTCAACATGAAAATACCAATAAAACAGCCCAATGATATAAGGTATGCTAATTCATTTAATGGTTACTATTTTGGATGCAACCAGTTTGGTCATAGAGCAAGAGAGTGTAAAAGACCCTCTAAAATGAGTATGCATGGGATTATGAAATGAATCATCAGTCAATAGGTATGTATAAGGTTATTTGATATAGCTATTATAATTTTTGATAGATTACAATATTATAACCTAATAGAGTTATAAGGTCATCAAGTCAAAATAACAGGTTTGAAGCCCCTAGAATGTAAGGGAAAAGGCAAATAAATGTGTGGAAACCTAAGATGGTAAAAGTGAGTCATGTTCAATCTAAAATTTCAAGTGGAATATTTTTTATGGTATATCATACTTCAAATGATAAATCAAGTCAAGAATGTTCATTATCAACTCATATTATTGGCCACAAAGATGATGAAGAGGTCAATCCAAAGAGACTAATCAAGCCTAAAAGGATCCTAAAGGATATACAGTCTTGTGAAATCATGGAGATATGGGATATCTTGAGTTTGTGTTTTTTTAGAGTCTTATGAAATGAGTGACTCCATTAGGCTTCATGGAGACACTATTATGTTAGCAAAAGCATCGTGGGTGCTTGGTTTGAGGGGGGGCTATTCAAATTGTTCATAAGCTCCAAGTGTAGTTGTTGTTAAGCATAGAAAAGTTTCTGAGATTAGTTTCCAAAGAATTAAAATTAGTGGTTCTAGAAGTTACAATATGTATTACCCTTTATCATTAATGTCAAAGGGGGAGAAAATTTCAATAAGGAAGATTGACCAGTTGGGGAAGATGAGAGTGATTAGAGTGAAGAATGTTTTTCCATCAATGACAAAGGGGGAGTTTGTTGTGAAGTGTTGTCATTGATGTCAAGGTTTAATTCATTGATGTGAAGGTTAATGTCATTGATGTCAAGGTGCATCTGGTGAAGATGCATGGTGAGTGGTCTTTGAGGTATGATCTTGTGTGCTTGATGTGACAAGAGAGAATTTGAAGGAAACCTAATGTCTCTCTATTGAGAGAGAATTTTAAGGCAAAATAATGATTATTTTTTTGGTTTATGTCAAGTTTTAGTTTAATTTATCATTAAAAGATGTTTAAGTACTAGTTCTTACGTACAAGGTTTCATGAGAAGCCTAGTCTAGACCCTGTGAGAAGGTGTACATAGTGAATTTTGGTGAAGTGAGCAAGAAAAAAATTGTGATAGGTTGTTTTTTATTGTTTAATAATGTAATTAAATTTTATATTCTTTAAAAAGTGTTTCAATGTCATTTATAAAGTTTCAAGTGCTTAAGAATCCTAGTCATAAATGAAAAGACCTTGTGAGAAGGTATGAGTATGATGGCTTAGTGATATGAGTGAACATAGGTATAATTGGTGATATGAGGTTTATTTATCATGTATTTTTAGCATTATAACACTCATTAGAGTCTAAAAATGAGACTATAAGGGTAGGACCTACAAATCAAGTCTGCAACTAGACCACTTCTAGACCTTGTTTGGCCTAATGAGGCATCATGATAGATTGTCAAGGAATATGAAGGATGTATGGTACTATTTAATCATTAGATATGTTTCTTGAGTATTTTATTGATGTGTATATCATATGAAAAGAGGCATGAAATTTAGTTTCAAGACCTAATGTAATTTGCAGGGCAAGGTCTAAGTAAACAAAGAGAGAGAGTGTAGCCTAATGAGGGGTCAAGATAAGTTTTCAAGACAATTTTTAAAATGTGATCATGTACAAAGGTATGATATGTTTTTTCAATCATTTTTAAAAAGTTTTAGGTTAGGGTTTGCAATAAAATTCATGAAAAGTGGTTTTAAGGTCTCTCGAGTACATAGAATGAAGGCATGCAAACCTGAGAAGGAATTTTAGGTGTTCATTAGAAAATTTAACCTCTAAATGGGAACCCAATTTATTAATTATATATGGGTAAATTTCCTAGATAATAACTATAGGCACTAGTTTTTGATTTAAGGTGCAATCCTTTATGAACAATTGTTAACAATGGAAGTGTGTTTAAACCCTTTTAGAACCCTAATAATGATCTGATGTTGAAGAAATGATTCAAAAGTACTTATTATGGTTTGTAATTATTAGATAAGTGTTTTTATCTTGTATTTAACTCTCCTAGGTATCTATATGTGGCGGTGGTGGTTAGAGAGAGGAAAGAGAAAATGTGAAGATACACGCTTGTTTCTAAAGAAGTTATTGTAGCTATAAAAATGTGTATTGGAAAAAGATTGAAAATAATTATATGGAGAAGGTTTATAACTTTATTTTATGTCCATTGTGTTTTATTGATATATTATATCCTTTAGTTTTTCTAAACCACTCATCCAAGATAGCCAGTCGCTAACAGGCCTAATGGTGGAAATAGTGAAAAATGTAGGCAGCAATGAGAACATGATTAGGAATGTGTTATCATGATATAGGAATGAAACCAAGTGAATGGAGATGTTTTTCATGAATTTTAATACATTATTATGTTTGGTATAATTTTTTGAGGTTAGTGATTATAGTGAAAAATTTGCTCACAAGTTGACCTATCAGGTTCAAATGAGATAGTGAGATATAAGGTTAGGAGATTGGTCTGCAAGACCAATATTGCCATTTGATCATATTATATTTTTATCTAATAATGGTATAATTATCTCATAGGATTATCTACATGCATCATAAGTATCTGTAAATATTCGTACAAGTGTTGAAGGTCATTATCTCCATGACTGTGCTTTAAGGTAAATTGGCAATTATGGGTAAGCAAGTTGTAATGATGGGTTTGAGGCTCTATGCCCTGAATTGATATATATAATGCACATGATGCTTTTTTTTGGTACTTTTATTTCATATCCATGCTTTTTATAATGTTTTATAATTAGTAAAAGTGGTTTAAATGTTGAAACCAAAATGGCTTGTCTGGTTCTAGGTTGACTATGTGTAATAAAATCAACATATTGGTATGCAAGACCAATATTTGACATTATACCTTGTGATATTTGTCTTTGAGAGTGGTATAGATATTTAAAAGGATATTTTAAAATTATCAATGGTCATGGTAAGTATTCTTTCAAGTTTTGAAGATCATTTTGTTCATAATTGGGTTTTGGAGTGCTCTCGTAGTTCTAAGTGGGCTATTTGCAGAGAAGAGTTTGAGTCCTTTTACCTTGAGTTGTGAAGGATAAATCACATGGAAATGTTGTTAAGGTCATGGAGGTTTTTTTAATTTTATTTATTTTCATGATTATGTGACTATATTTTTTACATGTTTCATTTTTGTTTCATAGACTTTTTGTAGGTTCATAGGCCTATTTGTGAACAGTACTAATGGTGTGTTTCAAATGGTGGTTGGAGATAAAAAGTGTCATGGAATTAAGATGAGATTATTAGGGAAATATTTAAGTGGAATATTAAGTTTTCCTACCATTTTTAGAGTTTTAAAGTGTTCCAAAGAGATCAAATGGTAACGTGTGTTAATGAAGGCCTAATTGAATTTGGTCTCCTTAAGGCCTAAAAGAGGTTTTGGTCTTTCAAGTTATGGATGACCTATTTAAAATATTGATTAATGAATGAAATATGTTATAATACCTATTAAAATTGTAATGAAATTATGATATTGTATATGTATGACCAAGAGGGATATGATCAAGAGGCTTGTATAAATACAAGGCTATTTTAGGCATATTTAGGTATGTATGAAAGTATGTGAATAAGATAACACATTGTGAGAAAAATGAGGTCATTTAGACCATGAAAAAAGTGTATAGGATTTTTAATTAAAATATAAAAGTGTGCCTACATATTAAAATCAAATTCATATGACCTAATTAGTCTTGAAGAGACCTAATTGAGTGAAGAGGCCTAGAAGATAGTTTGAGAGGGGTAAAAGAGAGAAGAGCTAAAAAAGGTGATCATCATTTATTGTATGATCAAAAAGGTGTTTTTAAGGTGATAAAAGGTTTCAATTGGTTTATTTTTCACTAATTCATCTATGGGGTTGGTACCTCCTTGCAAGTGGATGCTTGTTAAAGCCTAGTTAAGTAGGTGCTTGGCTAGTTTGGGTTTATATTCCATGTGAAGTTGACGCTTCACTAAACTTGATCTTTTGACTTGTAGGAATATAATCCATTTTATGGATCAATGGGTTTTCTTCCCCTTGAGGTTTTTATACATAACTGATGTGTTTTCTTGTGTAATATTTTTGCATGCTTGTATGAGTGATTGTTTATGCACTGTTTGATCTATATCTTGAGGTGATGATTCATGAATGCTAAGAAGGAATTGAAATAAAGTTATAAGTCACTGATTCACCCCCCCCCCTTCTTAGTGATTTTTATTCAAAATATAAATAAAATAGAGGCAAGCTAATCATAAAAATCCCTAAATAATGCATGTCTCCAAAAAAAAGGCTCAAGGTGATAAGGATAAAAATACAAATAGATCTAATAACAAGCAAACTAGGCTTTCAAAAATACCAAAACATAGGTTTAAAGGATTATGGATATATGTAGGCCAGAAAAAATGGATTGGGAATGTGGATGTGGATCAGCGTCTCACCAAGGGGGAGTCCTTGGTAAAAGTAACCACCATAAAAAATAAGCTAGTTTGGGCTCAAGGCCAGGATCCCACACATGATCCAAATAGATGAGTGAAGTCTTGAGAAAGGAATGGAGTCCCAAATACATGTTGATTTTTGGAGATAATAGACTCATCACCTGATAAATAATCCTAGGAGAGTATATTTTGACACCTCTAGTCTTTATACTAGGCCCTAGGAGGTTGTACGCCAAGTTTGTGCAGCATAACATTAGGTAGAAATTCCTTAATGTGAAGAATAGAAGGTAAGTCTGCATTGTTTAACTAAAACTTGATTTTTATTTTAGGCCATGGAATATAATCTTTGGAGGTAACAAAATCATAGATAGTGCAAACCCCTTTTTGGAATAATCGCAAAGCTTTAATACTAGGAAATTCAGTTAGGGGAATGGAAGAAGTATTAAGTATAGAGGACAAGCATTAGCTATGGCCATTAAAAGACAACCCTATGTGAAAACCATCCCCCACCCACTTCAAGTGGGTTTTAATTGATTCAAAATCCTTCCATATGATTTTTACCACAAAAGAGCTAGTAATCTTGACAGGAACAATAGTGATGAGAAGGGATTGGAAGCTAATATTCTGCCAACTAGTTTTGCCATAGGGAGAACTTGCATAGATATAATGTCTTAGAATAATTTTATAGGATTCATTTCCCTCAATATCTCAATCAACCCACTTTATTTATACTACCATACTTTTTCGATAGGTGTCAATGATGCCTATGCCACCTTTATCATGAAGGAGGTAGTAAATATCCCATGGCACCTGATAAAAACCCTGACCTCGATTAGAATTGGCCAAGATAAAATATCTAAGGATCTTGGCCAAAGTATCATAAGAGGCCTTATAGGGAGACTAGTAGGAGGAATAATAGACATGTGTAGTAGCTAGGATATTGGTGCAAATCTGTAACTCGCCTACTAGAGATAGGGACTTAGTGATCCAATACGCAATCTTCTTTTCAATCATGTTGAGGACTTACTGCCAAAGCTCGATCAATAAACTATAAAAAGAAAAGGGATGCCCAAGAACTTGAATTTTTTCCCCTAATAAATCCATCACCAATTATACTTGTGAATCCACTCAGGCATAGGCATCATACTTTGATGAAAACACTAAATTTTCCTCCATTATAGGTTGGAACAAGAAGCTAGATAGAAAGTGTCAATACATTAGATAGTTTCATTAAAAGTGGCCTCTTGTTCTTTGAGCATGAGTAAGGGGTCATCTTTAAAGTACCCATCAATGAGATGGGAGGTACAGTCGAGCAAGACAATTCCATGAACAAGCCCTTGAGAAGCTTTGGAAGCCATGAGATAACCTAGAGTTTCAGTAGATAGCACATAAAGCATCAGAGTGAGGGGAAAAACTTGGTGAATAGACCATTAGATTTTAATCCCCTCAATTTTATGTCCATTAATAGTAAGGCAAGCCAAGACATCATGAAGTAAAGTTTACACTACATAAATGAAGGTCCAAACACGAGAGCCTTGAGCATGGCAAGAATAAATTGCCACTCAATATTATCAAAGGCTTTTTCAAAGTCTAATTTAATAAAAAATAGTTCTCTAAAGAGATTAATTATCCCAAGTCATTCCTTCCCAAACCATAATAATATTATCCAAAATATAACACCCTTTAATGAATCCTTTTTTTTTGGTCTAACAATGGTAGGTAAGATGAGCCAGATGTAGTTGGTGAGGACTTTTTCAATAATCTTATAAGAAACATTGAGCAAGGCTATCAGATTGCAACTAGTAAGTAGCATAGGATATTTGGATTTATGAATGAATTATATTACCTTGGTTGATCATGGGTCCAAGAGACTGAGTCCACAAGGTTTCTTTGTAGACTTCTAGTAAATTAGGTCTGGTAAACTCCTAGGTGGCTTTGTAAAATTTGCATTAAAAACCATCAAGGTCAGGGGCTTTATCATTTTTCATGTAATACAGAGCCTCTATGATCTCCTACAAGGTGAGTCGGGCATCACAAAGTTATTGATCAATTTTCTTGAGCTTGTGAGGCACCACATTGAGGCATTTCTAAAGTGCTTGGGATCATTGAACTGTGAAAGGTTGAGCCTGAAAAACTAGCTTTTAATGTTCAAAGAAAGCTAAGGAGATATCATATTGAGAGGTAAGATAGGATTGAGCCACTTGAATGGATTTGATTTTACCATGATCTTGTTTGGCTTTCAGTGCTTTAAATAAATCCTTTAAGGCTTTGTCACTAATTTTTAATTAGTGTAACCAAGCATGGAGCTGAGCACCTTTGGCCACATGGTTGTCTACCACCTTAAGGTGGTATTTGAGAGAAGTTGTAAGCCATTGCAAATGCATGTTGAAAGTATCAATATCAAGGGAGATAGAGACTCGTTAGAACTCATTGAGTTTGGCCTCTTCTAAGTACTTTTAAATCTGAGCAACATGTTTTCCATGGTGATAGAGGAAGGAAGTGGTGCACATAATAGCCTCATTCCACCACTCAATCCTCCTAGCAACATATGGGGGTTATATGAAGAGGTTCCAAATCTATTTGATGAGTCAGATCATTCCAACATGACTCAACATATAAGTATTAAGGATAAATTGATTATGTGGCACATTGTACTGCCTTGAGGTCCATTCCACACTACAGGAAATAGGGGAGTGGTCTAACAAAATAATACTTGAGTGTATGTTGGTAGGCTAGCCATCAATGTTGAAAAAGAAAAAATATTTTGCTCTAACAACATAAAGTGGTCTAGCCATTTGAGTATGTGGTGATCCCTAGATTGGTAGTTGGACCACATAAACTAAAACATGGGGTTAAATGTATGTCATCGAAGGAGTGGGTCAGCTAAACCCTATTTATGCTTTAAATAATACCAAGCCCCATGTTCACTAATGCACCAATGCATAGGGAGGGCCCCATCCTTGTCTTGGGGGTGTTTAATCATATTGAAATCTCCACACACTAATCATGTGGTATCAAGCATCCCATCTGCCAAAGATTGCCAAAATAGGGAGCAGTCAAGGCCATCATTGGGTGTATAGATGTTGAGAATTCCAAATGGATAATCATCAATGTTAAGAATAATCCAGACTATCCGATGTGATGAGTCCTCCCCCATGGTAATAATGTTGGGGAAAACCTTAGGGGAAACTAAAGTACAAGTGCATCCACATTGTGCCTCATGTAAGGTGGTGATCTCAGTTGCATCATGCCAAATATTACACAAAGACATCTGAAAAAGAAATCTAAACACTTTAACTTCCTATAAATAGATAATATCTATAAAACTATTATGTTGACAATCATCATACATATATTATTTATGGGTAGACTCTGTAATACCCCTAACATTCCATGATAACACATTCATAGGGAAGGATCATCCATATAAATCTCTCCATGTTCATACTCAAAACATGTTAATGTTATAAAGTTGTTATCCTAGTGAGGGCATGAATTTTTTCCAACCATAATGAAGCAGTGTTTGGCTTTGTGTTCCTCTCACGAACAGTTTGTGCACCTGTGAGGTGGGATGCAAAACTATATGGAGAAAGAACCGTTGGTTGAGGAACCTCAACCACGAGCATCATAGTATTTTGATAAACTAGAGAAATGCTCTTCGGGATGGAAGAAACTAGGATGGTAAGGGATGGCAGAGATGTCCCCTAAGAGGGTTTGATAGCTAGATAAGAATCATCCTAATATGGAAGTTGGGGTGGACTTTGTGGCTTAGGCCTCGATGATCTTTTAGGGGTCATTATGGTCTAACCATCACTTTGGTCTATTAGTTTGGGCTTCCCAGTATGAGGAGGTGGTTGAGGAGGCTTGGGATGATCCATATGAGGACAATCCTTGATGGGGTGGTCTAAATCCTAATAGTGAAAATAAGTGTCAGGAAGGTTGGAGTAAACAACCTTTTACAACCACTGGGTCTCCCTAACTTAGATCTCTATGAACTCTTTTAGTTCTTTAGAGAGGATAACGTCCACATAGATCCATTTATTAGGGTGAGGGAAAACAACATATCTGGCTCAATCGTAATAACGCATCCTATGGGGGTGATGATATGGGGTATGAAATTCCAAAGGCAAACTGGTAGACTAAGAAACTCAACCCAAATAGAGGCACAAAAGGCAGCATTGCCATAAACTTAAAGTCATGTAACTAGGTAGACATAATCATAAGCTAGTTGTGAAGGAACCATATATTCGAATTCGCAATGATAAGTTGTGTCTTAGAGGGATCCTTGAAGGTAAACAAGGAAAAACTTTTGGTAAGGTTCTAGATTCTAGAGACATGCACACCTAGAGGCTCCCAGTGATTGTAGAGCCAATCATGGAGGTAATCCTCTGAAGGGATATGGCCAACAAAATAAGCAATAAAAAAATAATTTTCATACTGTTTACAACATTGTTCAATAGTCACAATGGGAGTGCTTACCTCTAGAGTGGAGAGGGTAGAGGGATTACCTTGTCATAAACATTCAGAACAAAATTTTAAGCTCACTTGAGCACTATTAGCTTTGAATCCTAGATCAATAAATACAATAGAACACGAAGAAGTCATAAATAAAAGACTTGCCTACTTGAAAAGTGACATACCAAATTAAATTAATATATTATATTACTAAAAAATATAATAAAACAAATAGTTTAAACAAGATAAAACAAAAAAATAAAAAAGCAAACCATAAAACCCTAACAAAACAATTATTCCGAGAAAAAAAAAAAAAAAAATCAAAATTTCTATTTGTATTCATGTTATATCTTCAACCTTCTTCAATTATATTCCACATCAATTGCGATCACAAAATAAAACTTTTTTTTATCCACATCCAAACACAAACCAAAAAAAAAACTTTCATTTTTGTTTGATTAATGTTTAAACATAGTTTTTACTTATGAAGATAATTCAAACATGTGACAAATGGTTATTTTATGATTAGATTTTTTTCCAAATACATTAAATTAGAAAAGGAAATTAATGTTTAATCATGCCATTTACGTTTTATGGAGATATGTGTCCTTCCTTTTATTTATTTCATATTAAAATCAAAACAAAGTACACATTGAAGTTTTGGTTTTTTTTTTCCTCCTTTATTATTCATATTAACACAATCAAACTTATTTTATGTAATGTTTTATCTATTTAACATTTTTCGATGTCTTTTATTTAGATTTTTTTCTGACATTTAAATCTAAGATTTTTTTTTTTTCTTTTATCTAAAACCCTCAATGGTTAATAAATTAAAATCGGAATATCTTTTAATACTTATCATTTAAACAAATATTTATATGATTGTAGCCTTTTTTTAATGTTTTTCCTCCATTAATATTTGATTAGAGCTTTTCTTAGTTTATAAAATGTTGGATTTATTTGTTTTCGTAATTATAGGATATTATCTTCATATTCCTTTCATTTATCAATTTTGCATTTTGATCTTAAAATTTTAATGCTTTTTTATTTATTTTTAGCATTATTTGGAATTTTTTATAAGATTAAATCTTCATTTTTCCTTTGATTTTATCCGTTGTTAAGGAATCAAATGCCTTTGTTGGAGCTATTTAACAGAGAACACCTTTTTACACAATCTTTTAATATCTTCTATTCATAGTGGTGATTCGAATCTTTTGAAGGTATGATTTGCTTGTAGTTTCTCTTTATAACAAACTCGTCTTGATCATACAATACTTTGCACTTTACGTTTTTTATCATGGAAGTCATATGTTATCTATTTATATCTAGTTTTATTACACTAATTGTATGTAGATCACCTTTTTGGCATGGATGATTACGTAACTCGAAATTGGTATAAGTTTGTGTGTTTTTAGATATAGTGGATCATTTCTTGTCATCTTCATTCTTGTTGGTCTTTGTTCGTAAGCGGGTTGACCTTCTTGTCCGAAGAGGCTTCTTTGGAGATAGTTGATGATAACACCTACACTTTTAAAACATTCTTGGTTACACCTCCTCTCTTCTTCTATCTTTTCTCAAATAATTGAAACCGTTGTAATTCCTCTTGAAGAAAGTTTCTATTAAGAATAATAATTACGTAATATAAACTTCACTCTATTTAAGATTTTATCCTCTTTTGTAACCCCAAATAAATCTTAAGGGGAAGTGCTAGAGATTATTATTTATTCAAATTATTTTAGGTTAATCCTAAGTCCATTTTAATTATGCATTTATTTTTATAAGAAATTTACTTATCTCAGATTTATGATGTGTCACACCTTTTTTAATTTTTTAGGTAATCATGGAATTATATGCCACGTGTAACTCCCTCCATATTTGTCACACTTCCCACTCACCTTATGGGAATTAGAGACATTTGACACACACAATAGGATTTGTTGAGCATAGTCTTTGATGTTAGGTTGTCATTGATGTCAAATAGAGCATGAGATTCATCGTGCATTAATGATAAAGTGATTAGATTGATAGCTTGGAGAATATATGGCATATGTGCAGATCAGTAAGGATAAAGAAGAGGTTGTGATGCATCCATAAATGTCTTGATGAAGTTTTGGTGTGTCATTTGCTCTTTTGAAATGAGAAACATGCATATTCTAGCTTAAGAGAATCCATACCATCACTGCATGTCATGCAGATATGAATGAACCAATAAGTTTGTGCATTTATTGTAGCTACTCATAAAGTCAAAAGTGGTCAAAGGTTTTCATGGAGATGTTATCTGTAGTGCCAAGATAGTACCCTAAAGATTTAGTCTCTTGAAGTGTTTTCTAGATCAAGTTATAAACCTTAAAATTTGATCTTGTAGACTATCATGGGCCATAGACTGTCAAGTTTAACTACATTGAAGTCTGAGGTCATTAGTCAGTAGATCTAATGGTGAGCGTTCATCATCCAGATTGTGATCCAATAGTGTGTGTGAAGTCAAATTATCAAAGGTTCTTAAGATTAAATGAACTTTTGATATGTGTCTCAATATCATTGAGTTGATAGAAGATCAATGGTTCATAGGTATTCATATAAATATAGAGATTGATGGTGTAGGTCAAGTTAACAGTCAAATGTGCAAAAGGCACACAGAGCTACCAAGTGACACAATCATGGGAGCTCAGATCTTAGATCAAGGATGAACATTGCAAGAGAAATACCAAGATGATCTGAGGATATTGATGGTGTGTATTTATTCAAATTAGCTAGGGAGCATGAGATGAGGTTAAAGTGCTCAATGTTTAATGTTTACACAGTGACCATTGGCATTTGAATTTAATAAAGTAAAAATTAGTGCTTAGTATTTGAGATATATATTTTGATCTAAGATGAATTTATTAATGTAGTGAAAATCAAATTTGTGAAATAATTCAAGTCACATCTATATAATCTAGTTATAAGGTTTGAGTTTTAGTAAAGTCAAAGATATTGAGATCCAAAGTTGACTACTTGTTTGACCATGTTCTAAAAGTGACCTGAGAAGGATGATTAAAGAGTTATTGATAGTATTTTTATGTTTCAAGATGAAATAAATATTTAAAGTTGTTTTAGACTCCATTAGTACCATATTTATATATTTTGGAGGTTTGATCAATCTATATTCAGTAAAAAAAATTGCTTACAAATTGACTATGTTTTGGCAAATTGAGTGATCATGTTGTAGGAGTGAGTTGAAGAAGTTTTGAGTAGAATTGAAGAATAAAATGAGAATGGAGATGTTATATAAGTATATAAGGCTTATGATAAATCATTGGTTGTCATAGTTTTTCTTTGATCAGATATGGAGAGTCAAAATAACTTGACTATATTTTGACTATATATGACCAGTCTGAGTGGTCATTTTAAGAGAGTTGTTTTGAGTGCTTAAAGCCTATGTTGAAGTGTATAAAACACATTGAGGTGTATAAAATGTCATTAATGTTTTACCCATGTGATATAATCATATGAATATATTAAATACTTGAGTGTTTGATAAATAAGTTTGAGACTATGTTTTCTATATATAATGACTTGAAGAGCAAGGTGACTTAATTGGGAGGTTCAAGGTGTGAGTTGGTGTTCCAAGTAGCATGAACCCATATGGGAGTAATAAAGTAGCTATTGGAAATAGTTTTGATGTGTTCAAATCATTGGTAAAGGATGAATTTGGTCCAAGTAGTCTCACATGTAACGTATGAGTATAAAGGCCTAATTGTTTTAGGTCTCACAAAGACCTAATGGTGGTTTGGGTCTAATAAGGTAATGCCTAAACTATGAAGTGTGTGTTTATCACATGTAACATGTGTATGGACCTATTTTAAATTTGGTTCAAATATTAAAATCATCTTAGTTGACTAATATGGGTTAAAAGAAAAGAGTGGTATAAATACAAGGCATAATTAAATTGATTATGATAGTTATGCATGTGCAAATTCAAGAAAAGAAGCGAACCTTTCAAAGAGAAGGTATAGGTTAGTTATGACCATCAGAGTTTGATAAATATGAGACATGTTTATCTAATCAATTTGATGTATGACGACACACAGGTCACTGGACCTAATGATCTTGGAAGAGGCAGTTTAAGCAAGTTAGCCCTAGAAGTAACTTGAGAGAAATTGGAGGTAAAGAGTGTAGACAAAGGCGATCATCATCAATTGAATATTATAAATAGGTGTTCAAGGTGATCTATTTAGATAGATGAGTGGGTTCTTAGTCTCCTAAGTGGTTAGTTACTCCTTGTAAGGTAAAGCTTGTTAAAGGTCTAGTTGTTGTGGGTTCTTAGTTAGACAAGGGTAGTAGTTCATTGTGGGATTATTGTGTCACTAAACTAAATAATGGGTGTTCTTTGATCAATTGGTACTGGTCTAAATGTTGGATCTTGTTATTATAGGACTATAGTCCATATTTCAAGGTTTAGTGGGTTTTATCCTCCAAGATGGTTTCCCATGTATATGATGTGTTCATGTAATACATGCTCTTATGTATGCTTTGGATGTATGTGCTTTCATGTTTATGCTACTTGATCAAGTTGTATGTTGAATTTTTAAGATTTTGGAATTGAATTGGATTATCTTGCATCACTGATTCACCCCTAGTGATTATACCTCTAACAATTGGTATCAAAATAGGACCTTATGTGTAAGTTTAACCACTTGAAGGTGATCCAAGGTACAAAGATGGATAAGGAGTTATGGAAAGAAAATCTTAAGTTTATATTAATGGTCAAAAGTCTTGAAGAATAGATTATTCATATTGAGACTGAGAAGAGTAATTCTAACTCCAAGGATGATAAACATGAGATGAAGCCTGGGGAGCTTAACGAATAGTTCATAAAATATAATGAAAAGATAAGTCATCTTCAAATCAAGTTTGAGAAATTAAGTGAAATATTCAAAGAAGATAAAATGACCATGTATGATCTTGAGGATAAATGAAGGGTTACAAAGACTAATCTGAGTTCAAAAGAGTAAGAATGCAGACATCTCAAAACTTAGTTAGAAAAGACAGATGCCAAGTTGAGTTTAAAGCAAGGTGGGCATGATGAGTTGAAGTCCAATTTTGATTTTATAAAGATTATTAAATGGAAAAGCATGTAGAATGAAGGATGACATGGCTAAATAAGCTAAGATGGATAAGGAGACTATCCAAGTTCTTAGAATACAGATAGAGGTTACAAGTTCAAGTATGAAAGTTAAAGAGGATGAGAGCATTCAATTGAAAACCAATCTAGATTCATTGAAGGATGGGCACGAGTAATTTGTTGTCAAGGTAAATAATATTGAGAAAGACCAAGAGAGGTCAACTCAAGATAAGAAGGATGAAAACACAAAGATCAATAAGAAAATATCCATCAAGCAACCAAGTGTCATGAGGTATGAAAAATATTTTAATGATCATTGTTATGCTTGCCACAGGTTTGGTCAGATGGCAAGAAATTGTAAAAAGAAGAGTAGTTGGTCAGCTAGAGGTATGGATAATATAGTCTACTATGATTGTCATGACATTGGACATATTCTAGATTTTCCTCAAAATGCATGGGAATAGACTAACCCAAGTATGGATACCTAAGATAGTCAAGCTTGATCATAATGAACCTAAGAGACAAGATGGTATGTTTATTGAGATTCATAATATTTATCAAGCAAAAGGTATGAATTATGTCATTTACTTCAGTTGTCATCAAGTTGGTCATATTTCAAAATATTTTATAAGCAAGCTCTCAAGTCATAAGAAGGTGCATGGATATCCTAGTGTACTCAATAAAGTTCAATCCTTATTATGGAAAACTAAAGAAGTAAAGACCAAGAAAACTAATTCAGTTGAGCTAAAATATTAAGGTAGACTACCTGCTAAAGCAAAAGAAGAATTAGATATGAAGAAGGTTCAGGAATGCCAAGAGAATGTGTCATCTATCCAGATAGAAAAGAAAAATCAAAAGTCTATTCAAGTCAAGCTCAAATAAAATACCAAAGTTTTAATTGAGGCTAGTTCTAAAGTATGTATGGATCCAAGAGAACATCCTAAAATTGTTGAGCAAGTTTCATGCAAAGAACATTAGTTATCAATTCCTAGTGATGAAGTTCTTTCTTTAGATGAAAAGGTATGTCATGACTATTTCTTGTCTCCACGTATTATCAATTCATTATTAAAAAAGGAGAATATTGTAGTGGATGAGCATGTTGTTTCTCTCAAGCCTAAGAAGAAGAAGAACTATTAGTATCAGATGACCAAGGAGGAGAAGGAATATAAAGAGTTGTGGGCAACTCCTAGTTTCACATTGTTCTAGGACATTGTGGGTTAAGGGTGTCTCTATGATTCAAGGAAACAATTCATAGCAAGAGGAAGCATGGTGGATGCTAGTTGAGATTTGGTTGATGTTGTAGGATAAGAAATGGTCAAATGGTGAAGAATGAAGATGTTGGTTTTGAAGGTCTGCAAGTAGAGAATGGAGGTTTCCTAGTGTCTTATGAAGGATGGTGAGTTATCAAGATATTTTATTGCATATAAAGGTACGTTTATCTTATTCAAATATGCTCAAGGTGTGTTTAGGGTTTTTCATCTTAAAAATAATATCTTGTCAATTATTTAAATTGATTGATCAAATAATGAAAGACTAAAAACAAGGTTGATATGGAGTATGAGGATAATGTGTTATCTTATCTTAGATATCATGAAGAAGGTCTCAGAGTTATGAAGATTATAAGTTGTGTATACCATGGAGTTAGGGGGAGCTAACCAAAAAGTTTGAAAGGCTTGAATAAATTATGCATGATGTAAGGGGGAGCAAATGTGAGATGTTCCAGTCATGGTGGAGATATGAAGAAGTTTACTACAGTTGTGAATTCAATAAGATTGATATGATGACTTGATCAAACCAAGTCATATGTTTTGATAAGGTATTGAATCTTCATGTATGATTAAAGGGAGTTTGTGAGTTATGTAGGTAGACAGGTCCAAGGATCAAAGAATCCTAAGTTCATATTGGTATATGTCAAAGAATATATGACATGAGATGGATCGTGATGTTAAGGGGATATTATAAAGCTCTATGAGTAGTTTGTTAGGTCTAAAGATCAAAGAAGTCCAAGTTCATATTGGTGCATAGCTAAAAGGGAGCAATTGATTCATAAGCTTGAAAGTATGTAAGTATCTTGAGCATCTTAAATAGTATTTGATTACACACATGATGTTGAGGAATGATTGTTGGCATGTTGATGAAAAGACCCTTTGTTATTAATGTCAAAAGGGGAGAAAAATTAGAATGAAGGAGTTCAAATGAAGTCATTGTTCAAATTAAGTCATTCTGAGGGTGTTTTACCATCAATGACAAAGGGGGAGATTATTAATCATGGTTTTTTATGTTAGGTTATCATTGATATCAAAGAGGACATGAGATTCATCGTGCATTAATTAAAAAGTGATCAAATTGATAGCTTGGAGAATATATGGCATATGTATAGATCAGTAAGGACAAAGAAGAGGTTGTGAGGCATCCATAAATGTCTTGATGAAGTTTTGGTGTGTCATTTGATCTTTTGGAATGAGAAACATGCATACTCTATCTTAAAAGAATCTAGAATATCACTACACATCATGTAGATATGAATGAACCAACAAGTTTGTGCATTTATTGTAGGTATACAAAAAGTCAAAAGTGGTCAAAGGTTTTCATGGATATGTTGTCTATAGTGTCAAGATAGTACCCTAAAGAATTGGACTCTTGAATTGTTTTCTAGCTCAAGTTATAAAACTTTAAATTTGCTCTTAAAGACTATGATGGGATAGAGATCATCAAGTTTAACTACATTAAAGTCTGAGGTCACTAGTCAGTAGATCTAATAGTGAGTGTTCATCATCCAAATTGTGATCCAACAGTTTGCATGAAGTCAAATTATCAAAGGTTCTTAGTATTAAACATGATTGTGACATGTGTTTCAATCTCAATGAGTTGTCAGAAGATCAATGGTTCGTCAGTGTTCATATAGATAGAGATTGATGGTGCGGGTCGAGTCAATAATCAAATGTGTAGAAGAAATGCAGCGCTGCCAAGTGGCATAATCGTAGGAGCTCAGATATTAGATCAATAATGAGAATTAAAAAATAAAGACTAGGATGATATAAAGAGATTGATGGTGCATATTTATTCAAAGTAGCCAGTGAGCATGAGATGAGGTTAAAGTGCTAGATGTTTAAATTTTACACAATGACCAGTGGTATTTGAAATTAACAAAGTAAAAACTAGTGCTTAGTATTTGAGCTATATCTTTTGATCTAGGATAAATTTATTGATGTAGTAAAAATAAATTTTGTAAAGGAGTTTAAATTAAATCCATAGAATCTAATTATAAATTTTTAATGTTAGTACAATTAAATATATATTGATCTCCAAATTTGACTATATATTTAACCATGTTCTACAACTGAACCGAGAAGGATAATTGAAGATTTCTTGATAGTATTTTGATGTTTAAATATTAAATAACTATTGGAGAGTGTTTTAAACTCCATTAAGACCATATATATATATATATATATATATATATATATATATATAAGGTTTGATCAATCCATATTTAGTATGAATAATTGATTAGAAATTGACTATGTTTTGGTAGATTGAGTGACCATATTGTAGGAGTGAGTTAAAGGAGTTCTAAGTAGAATTAAAGAATAAAATGATCATGGAGATGTTCTATATGTCTCTTAAGTATTATGATAAGGAATTTGTCCTCATAGTTTTCCCCTAATCATATATGGAGAGTCAAAATAGATTGATTGTATTTTGATTGTATATGACCAGTTTGAGTGGTCATTTTGAGAGAGTTGTTTGAGTGCTTAGAGACTATGTTGAAGTTTCTAAAGCATATGGAGATGTAGCATAGGTCCTAAAGGGTTCACCCATATGATCTAATCATATGGATATGTGAAATACATGAGTGTTTGATTCAGAAGTTTGAGACTATGTTTTTGTGTATAATGACTTGAAGAGCAAGGTGGCCTAATTGGTAGGTTCAAGGTATGAGTTAGTGTTATAGGTAGCATGGACCCATATGGGAGTAAGCAAAGAGATATTGGAAACTGGTATGTTGTGTTTGAATCATTGGTAAAGGATGATTGTGGTCTAATTAGTCTCACATTTAATGTGTGAGTATGAAGGCCTAATTATTTTAGGTCTCACCAAGACCTAATGGTGGTTTGGGTCTAATGAGGTAATGCCTGACCTATGAAGTGTGTGGTTATCACATGTAATGTGTGTATGGACCTATGTTAAATGTGGTTCAAATATGAAAATCATGTTGGCTGACCAAGATGGGTTAAAGGAAGAGAGTGGTATAAATATAAGGCATAATTGAATTAATTATGTTGGTTGTGCATGTGTGGATTCAAGTGAAGAAGATAACCTTTGAAAGAGAAGGTACAAGTTAGTTAGGACCATCAGAGTATGATAAATATTATACATTTTTATATGATCAAGTTGATTTAGGAGGACACATAGGTCACTGGATTTAACGATCTTGGAAGAGGTAGTTTAAGTAAGTTAGCCCTAGAGGTAGCTTGAGAGAAATTAGAGGTAAAGAATGTAAACAAAGGCAAAAATCATCAATTGAATATTATCAATAGGTTTTTAAGGTGATTTATTCAAATAGCTAAGTGGGTGATTGGTTTCCTAGGGGGTTAGTTCCTCCTTATAAGGTAAAGCTTTCTAAAGGTCTATTTATTGTGGGTGTTTAGCTAGACAAGGGCAGTAACTCCTTGTGGGATTGGTGTCTCACTAAACTAAGGGATGGGTGTTCCTTGATCAGTTGGTACTAGTCTAAATGTCAGATCTTATTATTATAGGACTATAGTCCATCTTTTAGGGTTTAGTGGTTTTTATCCCCCAAGAGGGTTTCCCACGTATATGATGTGTTCACTTGATATATGCTCTTATGTATGCTTTGGATGTATGTGGTTTCATGTTTATGCTACTTGATCAAGTTGTTGTATGCTAAATGTCTAAGAGTTGGGAATTGAATTAGATTATCTTGTATCATTGATTCACCCCACTCTTAGTGATTATACCTCTAACAAGATTATGTAACTATTATTTCCTTCTAACTCTATTTACTGAGCTTTCTTCTCTCTCATTATACACTACATCAGTAGTTTTATTTTGATATTTTTATTGTTTGAGGTTCGTTTCTCTTCTCTCTTCTATTTTTTTTTAAATAGTACTTGGATATTTTTTTTTTAAATCATATTAATAGATGTGGGGTTTTCTTCCATTTAAATATATCCCCACTTGACATTGTTTTTATCTTATGTTCATATATGGCTTGTTATTAAGGTAATATTATTCTATTTACGTATTCATTATTTCATGTTTTCAATATTATATTATCAATCCTAGCATAATTATTAATGTGAAAATATATTATAATCAAAAATCAAAAAATAACAATAAAAGTTAGCCTCAGTAGGGTGACCCACCTAAACTAGCTATTATTAGCAATTCTTCTTCTAATAGATATCTTGTTTTTAGGAGTTGCCATATTCATATGCTTATGCATGTTGAAAGTATATTATTATTTTTTTGTATCTTTAAATAAATCTTCTATTTAATGAATTAAATATTTTAATAACATTCATGAGACCAAGTAGTATATGGGACTAAGGGATGTAATAGAATTATCTCATGTTAATACAACTCCCTGATATGAGGATTGTCCTTATGATCATGCAAAATTTCAATTTCCTTTGCAATGTAAATTCTTATAATATGGATCTTGATTATAAAACTTATTGTACTATCTAACCATTCCTCTATAGATAAGTCAGCAAAGTTGTTGACCTTTAAGTTGTCTTTGTACTTTGTGTGAATGTCATTATAGGATGTGCATTTCATAATAAATTATTATTTTGTCTCCACTACACCCTTGTCACAAAATAAACATATTATCATTTCTCATTCTTCCTTGGGCACTATCCACCTACTTGTTTCACACCTAAGATGATGCAAGCTAGTCCTCAACTATGCAATCAACATCTTTGTTATTCATTTGATTGTTGCCCCTATGTATATTTTTTTCTCTTGCTCCCATGTGGGATTAAACTCTTTGATGTAGTATGCTTTCTTCTATCCTGGTTAATTTACCCACATGGTTGTCTTGAATTTCTTTATCACATATTTATTTCATCATTGGTTTTTGGACATTATTGCATGTTGATGTCTTATTTACTCATCCATTTTTTATTTTATTTCATCTATGTGTTTTTTATTATGTTTAGATCTTCTTTGATTAAAATTTTGGGATATTGATGATTCTCCATATTTTGTGTGTATTTTAGGCAACTTAATGCCTGAGTCATTTTTCATGTTTCCAATGGAAATGTACCTATTTCAAATAAAATAGTCTCATATGGAATTGAAGCTTTGAATTTGAGGTTGTTTATGATTAAATGTTTTTGGATTCTCTTTATTTGTCTCCACTTTAGATCAGACACATTGTTTCCCCAAACTTCACATCTATATAAGACCACTAGTGTGATGACTACATTGAATAATATTATCTTGGTTTTCTAATCCCATAATTATTTATTCATACACTTGCTTTGAAGTGAATATAAAACCTTCAAACCTTCTTGTATTATTTTTATCCTATAGGTCTCCCAACTAAGCTTTTTGTGGAATTCAAGTCGAAGATATTTGTATTCTTCCACTAATTCTAGTGGACTTCCTTCAAAAATGAACTCAATTTGTTTTTTTCATAGAGAAAAGATCATGAATTTTGTTTTACTAGTGTTCATTTTCATTCCCACCTCTTGACAGAATATCTCTAAAGCCTTCAAAATTTATCTCAAACTATGGGCTATTTTTAAAATTAGAATAAGATCATATGCATATAAAAGTATATTTATAACATAACTAGCCAGGTGGACAACCCCTCCACCAGTTTTATCCATCCACTTTTTAAGTTTATCAATGTATAACCCAAATAAGGTAGGATATGTATAACACCCTTATTTGACTCCAATGTTGCTTCCAAAGCATTTTGAAAATCTTTCACTGGTCTTGATTTTGGCCCTAACTTGCTCATAAAGTCTATGTATTGCCACTCTATACTCATTTAAAACTCCAAGCTCCTCCATTATGGTCTAAAGTTTACTTCAAGGTACCATGTCTAATGTTTTTCTGAAGTCAACAAAATAGCAAAAATCTTCTTTCCCTGAGTATCCCATACTTTTTTGATCAAGTGCCTAAGTGTGATGCAATGGTCAACAGTGGAATGTTTTGGCCTAAATCATGTTTGACCTTCTCCCCAATTGCCCTCTTTTTATACCTAGTTTCTAATCTTATGCTCTATCATGCTATCAAATAGATTTTCAAGGATTGGATTGACCATGATAATTTGGTAGTTAGACATATTATTGATATCCCCACTTTTATAGAGAGCAATAATAACATTAGTTTTTCTAACCTATCGAGAAACCTTCCTAAATGATACCATTGAATATGTTTTTGATGTGTGGCATGAGGGTGTCTAACCCCACTTTATATGTTCAAATTGTATCTCATATATGTCTTGCACCTTATTACTTGCTAGTTTCTTTATGCCTTGAGTGACATATTTTGTATAAAAAAGCTTAGTTATTGTGTTGATTATAGGAGGTTTATCTTTATCTTGAACTCTTTAATAAAGTATATTTACATACTTTAACCATTGGGCATCTGTAATATTATTCTCTCTTTGCTTCTTTTTTTGTTGTAGTTCCCTCCAAAATTCTTTGGGATTATGCTTTCCAAAATAAATTATTTTTTTCTCATTGTGTGTATATAGCTTTCTTTTTTAGACTGGATGATTGGAATTTATTCACATGCCCATGAATGTTGAGTGGAAGTTATTAGTTTTACTTATTTTTTAAGTAATTTTCTATTATTAGTTTTATTTAGTTATAAGACAAGATTTTACACTATTTCAATTCAAAGTAGATATCTAATATCTCTTATAAAGAGATTATTTTCTTTTTAAAAACTCTCTATTATTTTAAAATAAAGCTTTGTTTATTACTCTTACAAATATGTGTCTATTCAGAAGAGTTTGGCTTTTCTATAACACAATAATATATAGTAGTTGGTATGTTATCCCTTGGATTAAATCCTCAAACTAGATCATTGGGTTACATATTACATATTGAGATTACATGATAACATATCTCTATATTATTATGCATGCCTATGCTGTATATGAGCTTCCACAATGTTTTAGCTTTATAATTTTTTATATGATCACACATGGTGTGCATGACTCTTTTATTTTGATATGAGTGATTTACAAGCAGGAGTATATTATTCATATCAAAAGGGGGAATCTATTTAGATTAGCATACTACCAATTACATATTTTAGTAATGTTCATTCCATAGTGAAATGATATTAGTTATGTTCCTACCACTATGTAGTGAGATAAATTATGTTTATACCCTAATGCAATGAGACTAGATATGCCTGCTTCTTTGGCCAAGAAGTAGAGTTGTTCATGCACTATGTAGTGTGACCAGTGAATCCAAAATATTATGTCTTATTCTGTGAACAAGAATTAGAGTTATCACTTATCACCTGAATTATAGTTTTTAGTTTTAATTACAAACCTTAGATGTATATTTAGGAGAATAAAAACATAGTCATGTACCACTAGGATTTATTTATTAGCTTAATTTTTTCATTTATTTTCAATTACATTGATTAATAATTTATGAGGGCATTGATGTAATTTTCATTTTTACTTACGAGTACATGTATGTTGTTGAAGACCAATCATGGGTGCACCCATCTAGACATTCAGGGTTCATCTTCCATCCCTTAGGGAATAGTTAAGTATCATTTTTCATCATTGTTTTACATTGATACATGCACATGAATTCATGCACAGGTACCTAAGTGGGAAATTATGTAGACACCTAATTTTAATACAAGTTGTGTTGTCATTATGTATTTTTCATGTTTTTGTGTGCTTGGTTTATGGATATACATTTGTCTCTTTTAGGTGCACTTTTCCCTTTGTTGGGCTCGTATTATCTTTCTTTAAATTATTTTTTCCTTGAAAATTAATTTTCTATTCACTTTTGCTTAATGATAATACCTCCATTCAATTTGGTATGTCTAAACACCTACATATCAATTATTTATTTTCCACGACGTGACCTTAAATGCTCTTGGAATGATTATACATTGTTTTAAGGTTTTTCTCTGACCACATTTGTGGGTCCTACTATTTTGGTTAACCATATTCATTGTTCCCATTAATTTGGTCATTGTCTTTGTGGGTTTTTTATTTTTGTATTGATTTTTAAGCCTTAATTGTTGGTTTTCAATGTTTTCTATAATTGACCTATGGGAATACGTCATTATGGATCCTATTTATATTAATGTGCCCTAATCCATTTTAGTGTCACTTCATATCATTTTGATCTCTTAAAAGCTAAGTTTTTTATGCATATTTATCAATTTTAATCAAGAGGTATGAATACTTGTCAAAAAAAGCCTACACATTGATCTAATTATATGCTCAACTATCTTGTACCAACACATCTTATACTAAAATGTGGTCATATCAAAACATATAGTTGTATTTTATTATTTAGGGAGAGCAGGTGAAGTATTTTCTCTCAATGGAAGAGGATAACTCACCAAATATTAGAACTACATTGATTCATGATTTCAATCCCTCAAGAAGGTGCCTGGGCCAACTATCCTTGCACATATTATATTCTTATAAAATTTTGGTAAACTAAGTGTAAATTCAAATGATAAGTAATTTGGATAGTTTTTTTTTATCATTGGATCAGTCAAATCAAATATTCCCAGTCACCTACCTCTACCAAATCATCTTCATAAATTTAAGATACATAAGTGTAAATTACCACATTCATGGAAGGAAACCACATTTTTTAAGCATTTTTACATTTATAGGTCCCATGAATCTAGTAAAACTATACAACTTATCTATTCATAAAAAAATTATGGATTTTATTTGACTTCTTGTTAAGGCCTATGTATCATTATTTTTAGCTTTTGACAGCACACATATAAATCAAAAATTAAGCATTTATCTATGAACATTCTTTGTCAAATTTCAAGTATCTAAATCTCTATTTTGGCACATTTAAATTTTGTATTTATTATTGCATTTGATGTATTTACAAAAATTTACATTGAGCCATAATTTTACTTAATTATGCATAGATTAATCCATAGTATGTCCCCTTGTAGTAAAAAACTTGTATTTCACTCATCCATAGTTATAGATTCAACTTTAGATAGTTTTCTCATGGAAATAGAGATACATATAACCATGTTATAGACCATATTTCATTGTCACACCATGCCAAGAAAGATACCCTACTTTGACAAGATGCTTCTCCAAAATAATGGACTCGCATAATTGTATACTCTTTTCATCTTGTTTTCTTACACATTCACACAACTACATTTAACTACCTCCTCACCCTTACAGGGCTTCTCAATTGAGTGGCTCTAATACCACATGTTAGTAATAAAAAATAAATAGGAAAATAAATTGACAAAAAAATGAATTAACATGTGGTAATGTATTATTATCTCATAATGAATATATATCACATCAATACAACCACTCAAATTAATTCAAACATAACCATCAAAACTAATTAAAATGTAACCACCAATAATTATAATGTAAATAATTTCATAATTTAGAATTTATAGACAAAAGATTTAAGTTATTTTTAACAAAATAAAATGAGGTTAACAAATGTTTAGAATAGTTATGTATTAAAGTGGATCACCTTACCTTATAATTATTATCAATAATATATAAATAAAAATGTAATTGAAATAATAATTATTTATAAAGGTCATTTTAATTATAATTAAAAGTATACATAATTAAAAACCCCACAAAATTTAATATCAACTTAAAATTAATCATGAAAATTTTCAACTTAACATTAACAAAACTCATTGATAACTCGAGCTCAGTTGATGTCTTTGTCTCAAGTCTAGTAAAACTTTCCACATCTATAGCAAAACATGGAAACAATTTCCTTTAATAAAATTATCATAAGTGCCATGTGGGCTATTGATATTTATTAAATGATGATTTATAGTCCCAAATATTATTGTATATTCTTAAACATCATATACAACTACATGAGTTATTTATTATATATTATTAAATGATGTATATATCTCTATGAACATATTTATTTTCTTGAAAGCTTCATTGTAAATATATATTTGATAATTTTTAAATACATAATATAAATGAGTGTATAACATGTAGAGTTTCATCTATTCCTTTATGTTCATTTATTTTTTGTAATTGTGCTCACATCACGAGTTTTATCCTAGTCTATATAATATAAATTTCACATGTTCATTTCATGAATCATAAGATTTTATAAAATTTCAAAACAAAAAAATAGAATTTATTTATTCCCTTTTTTTAAGAGATAAAAATCATGAGAATGGTGGAACATAGGCACAACACAAACAAACAAGAGAACCAAAAACATATGCTAACACATAGAACTATGGTAGAGCATAGAGCTAGGTCAGATGGTAGGTGTGTACCATGATCTTTCAAGGTTCAATCTTGGTCAGGTTTTTCTATGTTATGACTAAATAACTATTTCTCTTCTATATAGCTTATCATTTCTATATATCTATTGTATTTAATAATCTAACAATTTATAATAAAAAAATTCAAAATTTGCTATTTTGGTCAAGTTTTTTCCCTGATTTGGTCTAATTTATAGTATCAGTTCTTTGACTTTATGTGTATCGAGCATTTTCATCTAAGGTTTTTGAACACTATTATGGTGGTTTAAGCAGACGCAATCATTAGAGGAGAACATGGGGAATTAAAAACATTATTTTTAAGCATTGATAGATAAATGGTTTCCATATAATAAATCATTCCATTAGAGAAAAACATGTTAGAAGTGGATAGTAGGATGCAGTTGATGAACACGTAATTACAAGTCCCACCTTCTAGAAACATGGTTTAATCATAAATAATTATAGTACTAATAGGTGCAATAGAACATCAATTGGTTCATGTACACATACAAACAAACCCTATCAAAGGAGGGAATGTTGGAGCATATGAGTCTAATGGAGCATAAAGATCTATATATTCAATAAATATAGGGCTACCTCAAAATTCCAACTCATCATCACAACCAATTGCAACACCATCAGAAGTAATATCACAACTAATACGCATCAATGAAAAATAGTATTGGTGGATATTAAGATACCAACAAGCTCAAGGAAGGACAATGGCTATAAAAAAACATATAAAAAAAGAATAAAAATAAAGGAAGCACAACCACATAAGCAAAAACATGTTGATCGTAAAGAGCAACCATTGGCCTTTCATATTTTGGAATAAAAATATTAACCAAAACCTTAATTCGGCCAAAGGTAAGAAGTAAAAGATGATAAAAAATTTAGGATAGGAAGCAAGGAAACACACAACATTGAGCACAATGATTACCAAGAGGAGATTCAAGATGACAAGGAAACTTACAACACTACAACAACTCCACTCATTTGGTCACTGAAGCTCTATGTGTAAGAGCTAATGAGTTTGAAAAAAGGACTAGAAATTATGGAAGTAAAGGAGATAATAAAGATATTAAATTTTAAGATGTGTTAAGTGTTAAACAAATGCTAGAAGAGGACAAGAACATGCTTAAAGAATAAGTGAAAAAACTTTAAAATCTTGTGACTATTGGGAAACACAAATGACAAGCCCTCAAACAAACCATTCACAATCCAAAAATCAGTAAGGTAGGGGAGATGAAGGAAAATGCAACACAAATAAAATAAGTCCAAGAATTAGTTCATGACATGGAAATGAGAGAGAATGAGCTAATAAATAAACTAGAAGAGGCTAAAACATGGGCACATGCAATAAACAAACTAAGGGGTGAGTAAAAGGAGTTAACAAAAAGGCAAGTTAATAATTAGATGATAAAATAAAGATAATGTCATGATAAATTATCAAATATAATTATCAAATGGATAAAATACTATGGAGAATATGAGAATACAAGTATTTTAACAAGGGATTTCCTTGAAAACCAACTACAATAGAAGGGCCAGATCAGACAAGCAAGTATAATTAGTAAGTTGAGATAAGGAGGAAGAAAGAGGCATATCTGGGTTACTCTGATGAACTTTGAGGATAAAATAGAAGTAATAAAAAATAGAGACATGTTGAAAGGCTCACACTATTACATAGATGAAGACTTAACTTTTTTTTAACTATAATAGAAAAATAAGGAGTGGGAAAAGGTGAAGGCAATAAGGAATGAAGGGAAATTGGTTATAGATACTAGAAAATTGCACACGACAGTTCTAGATGTCAAAAAAATTGTGGACCCATATGGACCCTCATTAGACCTTGAGTTTAGCTGACCACCTAGTTAGCTAAACTCATTAACCTACTAACATAACCTTTAACCAAACCTTTTTAACCCCTTTGCCTCTAGACACTCGACCATCGACAATTAGCCTAACCATTGATGGTCAGGTCCTCACCCTTCTAACACATCACCAACTTTGTGTAAGATAACAAGGCAAAATTAAATCTATTCACTTTATGCAGTGATAATGAACTCCTAAGAATTTAAATCATCAACCAAACCTCGTATGGAACCTTCTACCTCCATCTCTCTTTGCTTGTAAAAGGAGGGGAGCAGGAGGTGAACAAGGATGGATAATCAATGATCTTAGACTTCTTCATCGGGATTTTCTCTTGCAGGTCTTCCTTCCAGCCAACTAATTAGTAGAAAAGAGACCTAACACTACCAAAATTAATTTGCAACCATAGGCACCATTACTCTGCTAAAATTCCTCCAGGCTTCATCAGCATCTTCAACCAACTTCAAAAACTAAAACTAAGTATTTGTTTTCATGTATTCATCTACTTTATTTCATTTTAACACCTATACCTAAACCAAACCTTTTCTATTGATACTTCTAAGGCCCTGTCTTACCCTCATGACCATTAACCAACCTCCAAAAACTCATAGAACCTTTATATAACCAACCCATAACTTATTCCAGCCAGAACCAATAAGTTGTCCAAACCCATAGTGACTGTTAATGGTCACCCTAACCATCGATGGTCACCTCAACTGCCGATGGTCTCCTTAACCATCAATGGTCACCTCAACCATCAATGGTCACATTAACCATTGATGGTCACCCTGACTGCCACAGTCATTGTGTAAACTTTTCTGACCAAAAACTAGTAACCTATTAATCAACCACCAAACTTTGTTTTTCTTAGCTTCTATCACCTCAGAGACCAGAAATAGCAACCTAACCTAACCTGAACATTTATTAATAATTTACTATTCACCTAAATGTTATTCTATTAGAACACTAGCATTTATTTGAAAAGTATTTATTTTATTTAGATATAGTACTTTTATGTTATGTAAATTTTTCTTTTTAACATTAACTTGTATCAAAAGGTAGATTGACAGCCTCCTAAATAGCTCACACTTCTTGGATCTAGCTTGCTAGGCAATCCAACCAACCTACATAACTAACCAACCCTTTTCTAGTTCTCTCTTATTTCAAGTCATCTTCCCAAGCCACAGAAGAGTATTTACAACCATCTACATTATGGAGCACACACCATATCTAGGTTCTATTAACCTCTACCCATATTTCAGTTTTACCTTTCTTCTATAAATAGATAAAAAGTAAATTTTGAGTAAAACATTTTTGACACCCCTGATAGAACTTAGCATCATCTAAGTGTCATTTTCCTCTTTTATTTTATGCTCATACAATGAAATTCAAAAATTTATTTTGGAAATAAAATTAATTGCATACATTGATTACTTACATGTTTATCTCACTTAGTTAAATTAAATCAAAGTAATCAATCGTAACTTCACCTCTTTATCACACACATAACAAACCACTTATCAATCAATACATCTTAACACTTGACATAAGTCCTGACTAGGATTTCATCACATAGTGGTAAACCTTCATCCTTTGGATATCTTACTTGGACTTCACTACCAAGAAGAAAAACCAAAACTTAGTTCTATGGTTGAGTCTAAACTCTAAAAATTAGTATATCTTGGCTAATCACCAGACACCCTTATCATTGTGGTGTGTGAAGTGAGTGGGTAGGCCCCAACATCAAGCCATGTACTGACTTTCAATATAGATTTTGAGAGCCATAACTAACCTAAAACCAACCATATACTTCTCTTCTATTACCCACTCTACAAGCCAAGTCTTCCAACATTCTATCTAACTTAAGGCATAAGCCAAAAGAGAGACTAAAAATATACCTAGGAGGTAACGTACGTTAGTGTGTGTTTTGCCTTTTTGAATTTCTCTTGTATAATCTTTGACTTGAGTTATGATAAACCTACCTTCTACCATCTTTCTTCCATTGCCTTTTTCAATGGAGAACCAACCTATATTTTCTCCTAGAGATCCTAACTTTGTTAGGATCTTAGAGAATAACCATCTCGCCCTAGAGTGATACCTTGCATCATGAGCCACTTATGCTCCTAACCTTACATATAATCAATCAAGTCTCACTTACAACTAACCCAAAACCTATCAAAAACCATTTGATCATCATCATACCCAACCAACAACCTATCAGCATCTATCATATCAATTAGCCCAAGCTTGTCAAACGTTGGGCTACCTACCACAACCAACATATCAAGCACCCCAACCATCATATCAATTACCTCAACCTACCTTATCAACCTTACCTAACCTCATCAACAACCAACCCAACATCACCCACAATCAATCAAACCATACCTATCACCTATCAAACCTCAACTACAACCAACCAACAAACTATCAAATACCACTTGAGTTGGTTACAATGTTAATTGATCAGATAATCAAAGTAGAGTCATCTATTTTTGGTACCCATGACCAATAAAACTTCACCTAAAAATAATCAAATATCAACTACAACTAACCAACAACCTATCAAATACCATTTAATCATCATCATACCCAACCAACAGCCCATTAACACTAACTTAAAAATTATCATAGGCAACCTCAACTTCAACCTATCCAACCTCATCAACCATTGGGTCACCTACCCTAACCATCATATCAACTACCCTAACCTACTTTGAGGTAGCCTTATTTATCTCAAAATTGAGATTTAGTCTATCCTCTTTGCCATTTACCCAACAACTATCAAACCAACTTATCAACCTTACCTAACCTATCAAACCAACCCACCTTATCAACCTTACCCAAACTATCAAACAAACCCATCTTAATAACCTTACCAACTCTATCAAGTAAAACCAAAAAATATCAGCAAAATTTACCTAATCAAACCATCTTATCAATCCAATCAACCTTATCAAGCATACCTAACCCATCAATATCAACTCAACCAAACCTATCAAACCCATTAACCTCATCAAACCAATTAATTAGCTCATAAACTCAAGAGAAATCCATCGTTAAACATCTTTTTTCACACATTATTATGCACACCAATAACCAAATCCCTCAACATAATGAGGCCCATCCATTAGATTTAGTTCTTAGTCAGCCTATAACTAATGAAACCATAATCCAACCCTTAACCAAACCACTTGTTGACCAAGTGGAACCTTCTCAACTTTCTTTTGAAATCACAATTAAGGAAACCATCCTAATTTTTCCACTCGCCCATATAGAACCAACCTACCAACCTTTTCCACTCACCCATGTAGAACCAACCAATCTACCTCTTCCACTTATCCATGTGGAACCAACCAACCAACCTCTTCCACTTACCCATGTGGAACCAACCAACCATCCTCTTCCACTTACCCATGTAGAACCAACCAATCATCCTCTTCCACTTACCCATGTAGAACCAACCAACCAACCTCTTCCAGTCACCCATAACTCACCCATTTAAAACCAATTTACTAACCTTTTTCACTCACCCATGTGGAACCAACCAACCAACCAACCAACCAACCTATCTCTTCCACTTATCAATTTTGTGGAATTTAACATTAACCCTACCTTACCTATCATCAACCCAAACTTACCCACCATCAACTCAACCTTACCAACTATCAACCTAAATAAAAACCAACCCATCAAATCGAACAAATATTTCCAACCTACCCTTACCTCACTCAAGATCCCTCTTTGGGACATTGAACACTATTATCTAAACTATCTTTATTTTGGGATAATATTGTCAAACCTACCCTAAACTACCAAAATTAGGCCCAAAAACTTTTTCTTATCCTTGGTGCAATAGAGAAAATCCCACCTGAACCACCACCTACAAACTTGACCTACTAACCACTAACAACTAACAACCCTTTGAAAAGCAAATGAAGTTATCTTCACCTCTTTGAAACCCTCTTATTAACCAACACCTTACCTTGAGATTATTTTCCTATCTTTGACCATCCATGGAAAGAGAAAACTAGGAGAACTTTCCCTCCATAAGACTTTGACCATTTATCAACTCAAACCATACCTTAATAATTTACCAAACTAAACTTTGGCATTTTTGTCTCAACCTCTCAACCAAGCCTATCAACCAACCAA
Organism: Torreya grandis; assembly: GCA_037957365.1. Lineage (NCBI taxonomy): Eukaryota > Viridiplantae > Streptophyta > Pinopsida > Cupressales > Taxaceae > Torreya > Torreya grandis. Next base: position 8,244,178 of record JARHVA010000082.1, on the reverse strand, counting down.
CCTTGAACTATTAGAGATTACCTTTCTCCTTCACTCAACCAAACTTATTGGTGGATTCACCTTCTCCACCAACCTACCTAACCTTTGGATATTACCCTTCTCCACCTTACCAATCCAACCAACCATTTATGCATTCTCAAGATCACATCTTACTTTGGATTCCTAAGCACTCACCAACCAACCACCTTACTGTAACCATGCAACTATTGTCAAGTACCTTCTCCATCAACCTAGCCTAAAATAAGAGGTATACAAAATTGGAACAAACCATTTAGACACCACCCAGCCTATTTTAGATTCATCCTCTCCCCCAACCATTGGAGATTACCCTTCTCTACCAACCTATTTAAAAGTCACCTTCTCCCCAACCATTGGTGAGTACCTTCTCCATCAACCTAACTTGAACCAAGTTGTATACCAAATTGGGGAAACCCATTTGGACACCACTTAACCTGTTTGAAAGTCACCTTCTACCCCAACTACTGGATATTACCCTTCTCCACCAAACTATCACCTAACCAACCTCACCTTTTTGTCAACCCAAATATTTTCTACGTCTAATTAAGTATCAAAAAGTAATTGGGGGATATCTACTCTCCTGATTGATGTCAACCATTTATGCAAGCATGGATCTAGGGTATATCAGAACCTCAACCTCCTCAAATGCTTTTTCATTTAGAGCATGTTCTTTAGTTAAAGCAAGTTCTTAGTCATCTTGTGTCTAATGTAAGCTCATCCCTTGTTTTCAATCACCTTCTTCTCCTTATATTTAAGGAAAATTGATTAAAAATAGGATCATATGATTATCCATCATAAATTTAGCCTAATACTAAGCATAAATACCATGGCTCTAACCATGACATGATCCTCATGGTACTTTCCAACCTTTTTAGGATAGATTCCCATGATTGTTTCCACTTAAACCACCCATTTCACCCACCATTAACCTCCTTGTGCTATGGTTTTGCCTCCATAAAAGAAAACATTATGCCTATATAGACAGTCCATGTCTAAACCAACATATAAAATAATTTGGGATACCAAATTATCACTTAGGTCAACATCTCCTCTAGCATGCAGACTACTCCCTTAAAGGATAGATACCAAAATATAAACTAAATTACTTATAAAGGTAGACTACTCCCTTGAAGGACAGTTATCAAATATAAATAAATTCAAACTTAGACCACTCCCTTGAAGGATGGCTAAGTCATCTTTGTCAAAATCAATCATTTAAAGCTTACCACATCTATCAGCTTCCCAAATATATTAAATTAATCAATAATAGACCCTATATCAAAATTAAAAAACAAGAAATCCCAATAAATCTACAATCATCTTTCACAATAGCATCAGTAGACTTCTCGCATCGATCAATCTACACTTAGCATATGACATGAACTTATTTATCATGGTTCTTCAGTTACCTATAGAAGGGAAAATACATCCCCATAATAACGTTACCCTACCCATCACTCACTAACTATCCTCCATCTCCCCTTTTGTCCTCCACAAATTAAGGGATTTTTTAGTTTACTTAACACCATGTGATCAAGCTACCTTTTTTCAACCATTAAACTAACAACAAAGCAAAATCATGACAAGGGCTTATGTTCATAAACCCACCCATCTTGCCATCATGGCCTTTGTCAATCAGATTATTTAGCCTCCTCTTTGTACTTTCATGACCACTTAGGAAGATGTCACTTCTCCCTTTTGAGTCACTGAAACCAACTCATCAAACTAAATAATCAAATAACTTATTTAAGATTCACCTTCTCCACCAACCAATTAACTAAACCATCAAAAAATGGAGAGCAACTTCTCCACCAAACCAAAGCCAACCTTTAGATATTACCCTTCCCCAACCTACCCTTACCTTAACCATGATTTATTAGAGAGTACCTTCTCCATCAACCCCAACCATTGGAGATTTCCCTTCTTCCCAATTGAACCAAGTGGTAAATTAAAATGGGGCAACCTATTTGAACACCACTAGCCAACCTCTGAAAATAACCTATTCTCTATAAAATAACCATGAACCATTGGATAACACCCTCTCCAAAAAACAATCTGATCATGTCCACCTTAACATTGGCTATTTTTGGTCTGAATAATCAAATATTTTGTGACGACCTTGCCTTGATCCTTTTGACTACATTGACCAACTTTGCCATGTTGAACATTCAAATTTGCACCACCTAGTGCACAACCAAAACATTTGTTTTTTTTAAGGGATCACTTCCTACCTCAGATAACTGTAAAAATATGAACCTTGTCTAAGAGACTTATAGAGTCACGTGGTCAGCTATGACCAATGTTATAGACTGGTTACCCTATCATTTACCTTTCTAGAACCAACCTTATTTTTACCAACATTGAAAACTTTAGTCTTTGCATGATCTTGACTATCCACTTAGTCACATTTTGTGTGCATGTTTTGCATTTCAAATGCCCAACCTCTTTTGTCACCACCTAGTGACTCACCATCAACCACTTATCAAACCCATATCTGATTTTGTTTTTCCTCATCGACTCTTAGTTTGAGGGGGAACACCTCCTCCCATACTTGGGGCAATCAAACCTTTGACTATTAATCTATTTTTTATTTTTTATATTGTTGATTCAAAGTTGCATAACAAAAATGAGAAAAATGTAGACACTAAAAAATTACACATGATAATTCTAGATGTTGAAATGCCTACAAACCCTTATGGACCCTCATCGAACCTTGAGTCTATCTAACCACCTAGTTATCTAAACTCACCAACCTACTAATGCAACCTTTAATTCAACATTTTTAATCCCTTTTTTACCTTTTTGCCTCTAGACACTCGATCATTGATGGTTAGCTTAACCATCGATGGTTAACCTAACCATCGATGGTCAGGTCCTCACCCTTCTAACACATCACTAGTTGTGTATAAGATAATGAGGCACAATTAAATATGTTCACCTTATGTGGTGATATAAAACTCCCAAGCATCAAAATCATCAACCAAATCTCCTATGGAATCTTCTACCTCCATCTTTCTTTACCTATAAAAAGAGGGGAGCAGGAGGTGAATAAGGATGGACAATAAATGACCTTAGACTTCATCAAGATTTTCTCTTGTAGGTCTTCCTTCTAGCCAACCAACCAATAAAAAAGAGACCTAACACTCTGCCAAAATTTTTTTACAACCATAGGCATCGTTACTCTGCCAAATTTCCTCCAAGCTTCATCAACATCTTTAACCAACTTCAATAACAAAAGCTAAGTATTTGTTTTCATGTATTCATTTACTTTATTTCATTTTAACACCTCTACCTAAACTAAACCTTTTCCCTTGATACTTCTAAGGCCCTCTCTTACCCTCATGACCATTAACTAACCTCTAACAACCCATAAAACCTTTTTGTAATCAACCCATAACCTATTCTGGTAGGAACCAATAAGCTGTCCAAACCCACAATAACCATTGATGGTCACCCTAACTATCGATGGTAAAATTAACCATCGATGGTTACCTTAACCATCAATGGTCACCTCAATCACTAATGGTCACCTTAATCATTGACAATTACCCTGACTGTTGATGGTTATTATGTGAACTTTTTTGACCAAAAACTAGTAACATATCAACCAGCCACCAAACCTCAACCAAACTTTCACCTCATAAACCAGAAATAGCAACCTAACATGACCTAAACATTTATTAATAATTTAGCATTCACCTAAATTTTATTCTATTATAACACTAGAATTTCTTTCAAAATTATGTATTTTCTTTAGATTTAGTACTTTTATGTTATGCAACCTTTTTTTTCAACATTAACTTGTATCAAAAGGTGGGTTGATAGCCGCATAGATAGCTCATGCTTCTTGGATCTAGCTTGTTAGGAAATCCACCCAACCTACCTAACTAACCAACCCTTTTCTAGTTCTCTCTTATTGTAGTTCATCTTTTCAAGCCAAAGAAGAGTATCTATAACCATTTGGATTACGGAGTGCACACCATATCTAGGTTCTACTAACATCTACCCCTTTTTTAGTTTGACCTTTCTTCTATAAATAGATAAAAAGAAAAATTTGAGTAAAATATGGGTATAATTAAATAATGTGAAATCCTATATCACATCTCAACAAATTCAAAAAAAATAGAGAATATAACCCCCTAGGAACATTTGACAATGGTATGTTAGAATTATAGAGGCTACCCTTAAAGAAAAGGCTTGGTTAGGGCCCATAGCTAAGGATAAAGATAGAATCATTTTGACTGAAACACATGAGCATTATGGGTACATTACACTAGATTTTTAAGGGTACAAGAAGGGAATAACATTGAATAAAGTAGTAGAGCATGGCAAAAGATATGGAGGCAAAATGGTGTTAGTAAAGGAATCATGGGGTAGGAGTATTAGAATAGAAAAATAAGATAAAAATAAATAGTGCATATGGATAAAAATCATATAAAATAACACAAACATTAGCATAATGACATGCTATTTTGTGCCAAAGAGTTCCAAATCCTATAAGAAACATGATTTTCACCATGAATACCCATACTTGTCCCTATAAAATGATGTCTTAACATATAGTAAGATTAGATAGATTTTGTTAATGAGGACTTCAATGCAAGGATAGTAAAAATGCAAGCCAACATTCAAGAAAGTAATGTGCACCTATACATGAATCCTCTTTGGATGGCAAAATAATAAAATTAGTAATGGAATAGGACTTTAGATGATAGGCATGGGGCTATCAGACACTTTGGATAAGAGATAGTAGGTTTATGTAGTATACATAGCTTAATTATATAAAATGACATGAGTCAATGAGAAAAATCATGAATTTACACATGTAAGACACACAAAGGGTAGAGTGTAATAGATTATGTTATATTCTCATAAAATTCTATACTTAAAATTGAAGAGTTATAAGTAGAAGATACTTTCATGGAACTTAAATTAGATCATAGCTCAATTTTTATGAAACTTCAATATAAATAAATAATTAACAAGATGATCACATCAGGGTCAACCAAAGTAAGCCTCCACCTAAAGGAAACATTCTCTTAACAGATAAAAATCAACAAGCCTTGAGATTAGCACTAGACAACAAGATTCAAGAAAAGGAAAATAAATGAGTGCATAAAAATGGTACATGGTACACAAAAAGTGAGAGGCTAATGATCACTACTCAAGTTGCACTAAAAACCTAAAAGAGGGATAAAACTAAAAATAAGGAAATAAATATTTTCCCAACAAACCTGTGGTATGATGAAGAATGCAAGACAACACAGAGATCACTAAAAGAACCAATAGGTAGAACAAAAGCAAACATGAAAGCATATGAGAAAATGGTAAGGGCAAAAATAGAGGAGTATATTAGAATCCAAGGAAAGAGCTAATTTACTTAGGAGAAAATGAATCAAAAAGATTAGGGATGGAACTTCACAAGGAAAAATAATAATTTACGAATAGCATAATAGCAAGATGGTGATTGAAATACTCAAAACAATTGTATGAGCATGAAATTTAACAAGATACACCTCCACAATTAGTGTTAATGAAGAGCTTTTCATGATAGAAGACATTATATAAGGGATTAAAAAACTAGCAACATGTAAGACATGAGACATAGACAACCTCCAAGCAGAGCATCTAAGATGGGGTGAAAATATCATTGCACCTTAAATTAGAGAAATTTTCAATGAGGTCATCCAAAAGGACTTCCTGATAAAGTGGATAACTAGCTTAATCATACTCCTATTAAAAATTGGAGATGTAAATAGCCCCTAAAATTACTAAACTATAATGGTAAATCTACTCTTTTCAAAGCTATTTTGGAGTATGATAGAATACATAATTATTAGTTGAGTAGATGAGAAAGGAAAGAGAGCAAAGGGACAAGTAATGTTTATCCCCAAACACTCTACTATTAATCATTGTGTCACACTTACACACCTAGTTGAAAAGGTGTGGGTTAAAAATGGAATGTGTATTATTACTTCATAGAATTTAAAATGGCATTCAATATAATATCAAGGAGAAAACTATGGAGTGAAATGGAGGAGCTAGAGGTCCCAACACACTACACGGCAGTAGTTCACATATTATATGAGTAATTCAAGGCTAAAATCAAATTTCATGTAGAGCTATCTAAATGTTTCATGAGTTATATAGGCATCAAACAAGGTTTCCCTCTATCCTTGACTCTATTTGGGATATGTATTGATAAGATAGAGGATTAGATTAAAAAATTGGGATGGGAGGGGTCTACTTGACCAATTATGTGGTGAAAATTTTGCTTTACATTGATGACCTAATCCTAATGGCAGAAAAATCCAAGATTTAAGAGACCATCTCCAAGCTCTAGAACTCTTTTGTAAAGAAGTAAGGATGCATGTAAACATTGAAAAAACCAAAACTATGATTTTTCAAGTGAAAAGGAAGGAACAACACCCTAAAATTTAGTTTTCAAAATGATCTCTTGAAGTGGTGTCAGAATATGAGTATCTTGGCTTTGATTTTCAAACCAAGCTCAGATGGAATACTTGAGGTTGAAAAGAATGAACTTTAAAACTGTTGTAAGAATTTTGAGTTATGGAATTGAAATAACACCAAGGTTATCACATTAGTATTATATTATATGGTTGTGAGGTGTAGGCTAGTGGAACAGTGAGTTTGAAATAGATGCAAATAGAAAAGATTCAAAAATGTCTAATTAAAAAAAAAATTAAGGACTCAATCCCATATAAAATCATTCTTGTCAAAACTTTTACTTTCCCTTTAGAGGCAACTGTTATGATCAAGTGATTAGGTTAATTTTTAAAAATAGAAAGCATGAAGACCGACAAGTGGCCTAGGGTACAAAGAGAAGAAGTGTTGCACAACAGAAATAACACATGGATGAAGTAGATCCACAAGTGGATGAATAGATGGGATATCAACCTAATTGAATGTCCAAATTATAATAAAGACAAAAAAATTATGTGAATGAAAACTTCAAAATGATAATGTGGAGGAAGGGAACTAGTAAGAAGAGATAACATTGCAGATCAATTTTTAATCTTACTTACAAACATAATGAAAAAACATATATAGGGGTTGAAATTAGTTAGAGGGAAAATATCCTCATTGTTGAATTAAGAACCAGCTCTCATAGACTTTGGTGTGAGACACAAATTTACAATTCCTAAGTAATAGTAGATAAGTGGGTGTCTATTTTTTTCACTACATAGATAATTGAAATGAAAGATCACTTCATCCTTGAGTGTCCTCAGTACAAATACATATGAGCCAAATATGCGAAAAAATTAAGAGTTAGTTGCATGGTCGATATATTTGAGGAAAAAAGATTAAAAAGGTTGGGGGAGATGCTAACCCAATTCATCAAAAGGTTGAGTAATGTTTTAAAAGATACTTTGGGTCTCAAGAATCTTTGAATGGTTAGAGCAGTCAATGAAATTGGTGATCTGGTATATCGTTTGGTCTCATGGACATAATTAAAACCATTTCATTTTATTTCATATAGTAAAAATAAATGTTTACTTTGGTCCATACTCTTTCTTAGGTAGTATCTTTTGGTGTGGAGGGTCAACCCTCTTATATAAGAATAAATTAACTTTAATGCAACTATTTGCTTTTATGGTGTTATAAGGGAAGGGGACCAATAATTGGGACCCCTAACTTCGAGGTCCCACATCTTTCATATTACACCACCTTGTGCTCTAAAATTTTGGATTTAGATAGTTCAACATTTTTAAAGTTTGAAAAGGTCATCCAAGAGGAAAATCTACATTTTGAAAAGTCATACGATGAGGTTTTTGGTGACATGTCATTTTTTCCTCATATTTTTTGGTCTAATCAATTGTTGGGACCAAAGGGGCCAATTAAACACAACAAATTCACCATTAATAATTTTTAAATGAACACATTATTTTATCATAGACAAAAATTAATATGGGCCATTAATATGAAATTATGTGCCATGTTGGAAGACACATGGCTCATTAATGTGGAAGTCAACACTATTTTTCACATGGCTTGGCGGGCTATTCTCCATTAATGTGGTGAGTTAATGCCACCCTTCACACCACCAATTAACATCTTTCCCCACCTTTTTGTGTACCTCCTCCCCCCAAATTGATGGAACTTGCTTGAAATTTCTTGACCATGTTGTGTTTCATAGAGGGATTTCCATCAGCAAAATGGAGGATGAAATCTTATGCCTAGGTGTGTTTCCTGTAACTGAACATAGAATTATGTTCTTTTTATTTTCACTTCATTGTTATTGTTATTATGAATTATCTATTAATGTTTCTTCACGTGTGGCTTATATGTTCCTATATTTTTTTGAGTGCTTTCTATGTTCGTGTTTTTTTTTCTTGCTTTCTATGTTCTCAATTTTTTCTACATAACTCAATCATTTTTTCCATGGCTTGTTGGTTTTTCCTCGATTAATGTGGTGAGTTAATTCTACCCTGAGCCCAATCAACAAACATATATCTATGCATTTTTATATACCTCCTCCCCCTAGATTACCATGGAATGGTAAGTGCACAAAGTTGGGTGATAAAATGGGGACTAACCATAGACATGTTTTTTCTGAAAATTAAAAGATCTAAACTTTTGTAGATTATTTGAGATAGCTACACTCAAAATTTGAAGATGGTATAAAAAAATGAATTGTATCATTTTGAGTATAGTTTCCTAAACACTAAATATTTTTAAAAAAGTTAAGTATAAATAGGTCAAACATCTAAAATTCAAAGAACTACTTTTTTTTAAGGTAAATAAAGTAGATAGTCATCCATACAACATAGGGTTCTATAGCAAAGTTTAGTATTTTTTGAAACCCTTTTATGTAAATTTAGATAATATCATCTATTTTGTGACCTATATTTTATTTTAAAAAATAATGAATTTTTTAATTAATTTTACAAGTAAATAGATCCTTAAAAACTGACAAAAAATGGATAGATGATTGTACAACCTCCATAACTACCTCAAAAAAATGAAAAGTAGTTTTTTTTTAATGCATATAGAATTAGGCCTAGTTTATGACTATATAATTTTATTTACATTTGGATCAATGAAAATAAAAATACTTAAACATATATAGTCATGTAGAATTTTTGTATGTAGTGGCCTAAAAATCCATAGTTAGAAATGAACATAGATAGAAAACAAAAGGTCTAAAATTTTAAAAAATCATATATTTGGAAAGATGAGAGTGTTCTCATCATCATGGTAATATTTTTATGAATTGACTTATTGAAATTCATAATATATTTGGCAATGGAAGTTGAGTTTTTTTTTTTTAGTCAAAGATCTTGATTTTGGTTGTGTTGACAGGTTTAGTCCTTTGGCTTAAAATCCAAGCCATTTCTAAGCCAAAAGGCTTGGTTTTTGAATTCAAACATAACATAATGTGTACATGTTATAATGTGTATGCATTATATAGAAATTGCACACAAAAACAAAAAATATCTATTTATAAGTTTTTTATGTTTATGTTTATATCTATTCACATTCATAATTTTATAATTTTATTTTAAAGTGGAGTGTATCAATATATACACTACCAAAAAAAGGACATAATTGAGTGATGCAATTTTACTACCCATGAATGTAATTTTGACTCTATAAAATATTATTTATGGTTCAACCAGCATAATTTCGTTAAAAAGTGAATCAAAGAGTCAATTATTTCAATGGTGGAGGCAATTAGGGCTAATTTGGTACCCTTGCATGTAACCAAGACTATATGATGTGATTTGGGGATAAATTAGCTTAGATTTATTAACATATGTAGTGATTGAGTGAACTAGTTCAATCAATTATGTAATTTGAGTGAAATTGAGCCTTATGAAACTAGTTTTGACTATAAATGATGTAATTTTGGGCTCTCAACCCCAATATCATAACAAAATAAACCAAATAGTCTATTGGTTTAATTCGAAGGCAATTAGGGGTAATATGATCCCCTTTCACCTAATTGTGACTATAAAATGTGATTTAGGACTTAATTAGCTCCAATTTAATTAGAGAATAAAATAAAAAATCATTTGGTTCCATGACATATGCAAGTTTGACATGTATAAGATGTGATTTTAGGCTCTATAAACTCCAATGTCATCATGTAATGAATGAAATAGTCAATTAGTTCAATTTTGGAGGAAATTAGGGTCAATACAAGTCCTTTAAACCTAATTAAAACTATACAATGTGATTTATGGCTAAATTGGCTTTGATTTCATCATTGATTGAGCTAATGAGTCAAATGGTGCAATAAATGACATGATTTTGGAAACAATCAACCCCATTCATATGTAGTTTGAATTGTATATGATGTGATTTTGAGTGAAATTGACCCTAATGTCATCATATATTAACCAAATAGTTGATTCATTCAATCAAGGAAGCAATTGAGGCCAATTTGAGCCCTTTCAACCTAATTTTAAGAGCATGACATGATTTGAGGCTAATTAGCTTAGATTTTGTCATGAATTGATCTAATTAGTTAATTGTTGTAATTGCAGACATGGTTAGGGCCAAATTGAGCCCTAAAGACCTAAATTATGGGTTATAGTTAAGGATTTAGGGTTTAAGGTTATAATTAATCAATGTAAGTTGGATGAAATTGAACCCCATAAACCTAATTTTGACTATATAAAATGTAATTTGGGTGTCAATCGATTATAATATTGTAATAAAATAAATCAAATGGTCCATCAATTAAATCACAAAGGAAAATGGGGCCCATTTGAGCATATATTTAACATAACTACAATAGGAGGATGTGATTTTGGGCTAAATTAGTCATGAATTGATCTAATAAGTCAATTGGTGCAACTAGAGGCATAGGCCAAATTGAGCCTCATGAACCTAAATTATGGTAAAATACATTGTATATGATGCAATATATGGATAAATTAACCCTTTAATTATATCAAAAATGTAAATATTAAGGTAATTGGGGCCAATATGAACCCACTAAACATAAATTCAAGTATAGGATGTGATTTAGGGCTAGAAATTAGCTCATATTTGCTCACATATCAAGCTAATTAGTCAATTTTTATAATCAATTATGTAAGTTGGATGAAATTCAACCCTGTGAATCTTTTTTTAACTATATAGGATGTAATTTGGGGCTCAATGAACCCCACTATCATAACACCCTAAACCAAATAGTTTGCCTATTCAATCATGAAGGAAATTAGGGCCAATTTGAGCCCTTTCAACCTAACTAGAAGAGCGAGACATGATTTAAGGATAAATTAGCTCTGATTATGTTGTAACTTGATCCAAATAGTCAATTGGGGTAATTAGAGACATTATTTAGGCCATATTTATCCCCATGAACCTAAATTATGGATTAGGGTTTAGGGTTTAGGGTATAGGGTTTCAATTAGTTGATACAAGTTGGATGAAATTGATCCCCATTAACCTAATTTTAACTATATAAGATGTAATAAGGGGGTCAATTGAACTTGATATCATAACAAAATAAATCAAATATTCTACCAATTCAATCATGAAGGAAATTGGGGTTGATTTGAGCCCTTTCAACCTAACTAGACAAGAGCAAGACAAGATTTGGGGCTAAATTTATCATGAATTAATCTAATTAGTCAATTGATGCAATTAGATATGTGATTTTGGGATAAATTATTCATGAATTGATATAATTAGTCAATTGGTGAAATTAGATACATTAAATAGGCCAAATTGAGCCCCATAAACCTAAATTATAGCTCAATTGATTGTATACGATGCAACATATGGTTGAATCGACCCTAGAATTATATCACAAATGCAAATATAGAGTTAATTGTATAGTATTGCATGACATAATAATATTTCTTTGTCTGGATTACATCACATAATCATATAATAATATAACATAGGATTGCATCACATAATATAATCATATATAATAACTAAAAATATTATATATGACTATATATATATAATAGATAATAACATGTATGCGCTATAACATTTATGTGTTATAGTGCATACGCATTATTGTCATAATAGGCAAAAAATCATTTTCCAACATTTATTTTTAGGGTGTTTCAAGAATTCTTTCCCCACTTACATTCTCTACTTTTCACAATGAATAAAAAAAGGAATCAAATTATTCTTTAGTACCCCACCATCAAAAGGAATCAAATTATTCTTTATCTAGTCATGGGTGATATTTGTTGTTCAAGGAAGAGGAAGTAGTTAAAGCACAAAACACACAATTATAATAGTTGAGAGAAAAAGAAAAGGTACAAATTCAAACATTTCAATCAAGACAAGGTATAAACACTATCCCTAATGAACCAAATGTCATAGATAATGATGATGAATGTTTACCTAATAGTCCTAATTATGTTGTAAGTCAATATTCAAAGTATGAAGTTTTTTATATTGTCGATGATGAATCTATGCATGATGATCCACCCCTTAAAAATGAATAAAATTTTATGAAAATACACAATGATAAGAGTAACAATGAAGAAAATTCCATTAAAACACTAAAGAATGAAAGTAATAATGAATAAACTAGTAATGAACATAATGATTTTGAAATACCCTATCAACAAATTCCACCATTAACAACACCTCCAAAGATTGTGCGTAGAAAAGGCAAGTACTTAATTAAAGTTGATAAAAATATTTTCAAACCAATGTATAAAAAATGGCTAACTACCATTCAAGAAGACTAGTTGAAAAAAATTGGGATGATTTCTTTGATAAATTAGATTTTGATAGTCAAAATGTCAATTATTTATTTTGTTTATGAAATTGATTAAGATGAGACCTATAATGTACACACAGGACTAAGAACATCTAACATAGATGATAAAAACAATGAAATTGTTGAAAATATACATGATGCATATCATACTATAGGCCTAAAATCATGTAAAAATAATTGTAATATTGCCCAGCATATAATTACAAGTTGTGCAGTAAGTGGTTAAATAGGGATCAAATGATTGAGTTCAAAAACTAGTCGAGGATTGGACATATATAGAAAAATATTAATGAAATCAATTGGAAGATGCCAAAGACTTAATGATTCCAATATCACTAATATTTGTTCATTCTATGGTATACTTCCATGAAAGTACAAGGCTATAGTTGATTCTCTCAAAGATTTATTTGCATAATTTTTTAAATACAATACAAAAAATTCACCCAATATAAGATATGTAGTGAAAAGAAGAGTTGGTTCTCGTAATCATGAACTACATTCAAAACATTTCTTGAACATGACCTAAAGACAATTGTACTCTAAGTTTTTTGAGAAATATCTATAAATTTAAATTAGTCAAAGATAATTTGAGATGGCCAAACCATTTTATATAAAAATAAATCACACATGCACCACTTTTTGTAGGCAACATGTTAAATTTGTAATGCACTATGATGTTTTTTTCCATATATGTTTTACTTTTCATACTAATAAAATTTTATAAGAGTGTGGCATAGAAGTTCTACCAAAATTAGCTAGAAAATTTATTCTTACCATTTTTTGTGAAAGAAGAGATGGACAGTTCTTTTATAACAAAGCATGTCTAGATAGAAATTGTAGAATTTGTGGTGGATTAACAAAATTAAAAAATGGTACCCATAAGGAGATTAAAAGTACAATTGGATAGGACTTAGTTGGTTTAAGTACATACAAATCTATGACTTATCAAGTAAAAGATGGAAAAAGAATCTAAAAGGTGTGAGTTTGTTACAAAACATATACCTGTTTCAAAATTTATGGTCAAATTTACGGAAAAAATTATTTATGAGTATGTAAGGCACACACATAAGGCTAGATGGTTGGATGAACATCATAAACTAAGAAAGGACACATTCCCATTTGGTTCTATTATTTTAATAGTCAACTTTGTTAAGAATTACATATTCAAACAACAAATAGAATTTCAATCACAATATTACAACTCAATACAAGTTGATATATTCGTGTTTATAGTATTCATTTATGTACCTAATAATATAGATCAAGATCAAAAAAATATTAATGGAGTACCATTCTTATGTCAGCGATGACCGATCACATTTTACATAGTACATGCAAGGTTATTTTGAGATGTTCTATGGTTAATTAACTGAGAGGAACATTAATTTCAATCAACATTACATTGAGTTAGACAATTGCATATCACAATTCAAGAATGTATGGATTTTTTACTAGTTGAGCAGGATGCACATTACCACTAGCAAGAACATATTTGGAGTTTCATTGAGGTTGGACATGGAAAAGGGTAGTATGACAGTGTTGGAGCATATGTAAAAAGAGTCGTTGCAAGAGAATAGTTAAATTTACAATATGGTGTTGTTTGACTGATGTGACAACCATTGTTGAATGGTGTAATAAAAAAATAGGTTATGGTGCTCAATAAAATTCTATTATTCATAGATATTTCTAGTTGATGGAAGAACACTTGGCAAAGTTTGAGGATTATATGACTGTAATGGGATCAATTGAGTTCCACTCATTTTGTATCTCAAATGCAAGTTATTAGACTATTCATATGAGACACTTGGCATGTTTCTTTTTTGCATGCATGGACCTATTTGGAATGAGTGTGAGTCAAAAGAGTGGGTGGATGAATGAAGATACAAACCTTTAATTCCAATCAACACATATTAACTTCCACTAGTATTACAATTTACAGATATGACATTGTCATATGACTTTGAATGTGTATCTGATCTAGTGCAACTAGGTATAAAATTAGTCATTATCTATTATTTATTCTCATTATCTATCTTGACAACATCGTTAAAATTTGTTTTTATGATACATGGCATGTTTTTACAGTTATTACTAATGAGGACAATGAAGAGGGAATAGATTACTACTGATGTTAGTGTGTAGAAAAAAATTAAAAATTGACTTCCCCAGTCATAGATAGAGAAAACATTGACTATCCCATTAGGTATGTGGTAGTCACTGAAACTTGGCTTCAATAATATCCTATAAAAACAACGAGATGTACGATTGTTTGAAGACTTTGAAACACATATAAATATACTACATTGTTCAAATTTGTTCCATGTAACAAATATTCAATTGGTCAAATATCATTAGAAGCCATTAAACAAGAATATATGAAAAATTTGTGAGTTAGAGTATGAAGTTATTCTTACTACTATCAAGATTAGATCCGATCCTGGTAGTTTATTTGATTAAAATTCTATGGTATGTTGAATTTTTACATATAAATGTATTTAAATTTACCAAATTTTTATGATTTTATAGATAGTACATATATTTTATTTTTAATTACTTACTAATAAAAAAAATTTAGGTTACTGGTGCCAAATAAGTTTCAACCTTTAGGTGGTTGGCACTATTAGTAAAGAATTTCACATTCTTGAAGCTAAAAGAAGCTTAATGTAAGTACTTGGTTATTATAGAAATGGCATTCTTGAGGCCAAAATTAGTAGTGGGTCTCTCAACCGGGCATGATGAGATGCCAACAACCTAGTCTTAAATGATAGTCATCACCCTGAACATTTTATCAATGCCATTTTCAAGTCATGAAGTACCAGAGGTAGAGTTATCTAACTGTAACTTCAACCTTGACAACATCTATTGTTAATGTTTGCATGCTTCTGAATAATAGTGAAAACATGCATCCAAGTGGATTTAGAGGTCATGGTCATGAGAACACATGTCATTTTAATTTTCAGACATGTTTGAAGTGATGTAATTTCACCTAGAGGTCCCAAAGGTAGAAATATCAATTGGAGGATAAGAACTTGTCTTTTCATTGCAAAAAAAGTTGTATTTCAGGACCCATTACTTTAGTGTGTGTTATGTATTCATCTCTAAGGTTGTATCGACATGCTCTAGGGTAAAATTAGAGGGATTTAACATGCAGGTGAGAATTTTTTCAGTTCATTCCAATGACTTCTAATTTATATTTTATATGCATGTGAAGTTAGGCCAAAAACTATAATTTTTTTTATTGGGAAGAGCATTTTTGAGGTCAGAATGGGTAGTGGGTATCTCAATCGATCATGATGGGAGGCTAAGAACCTGGTCCTAGATGTTATATGTTACCCTAGATGTGTTAAAAAATTTAGTTTCAATCCACTTCTTTAACTTTGGTTTCAACTTTGACAACATTTATTATTAGTGTTTTCACACTCTTAAACAAAAGTGAAAACATGCATTCGGGTAGATTTGGAGGTCGTGGTAATGGGATAGCATGTCATTTCCTATCCAAATGTGTTTGAAGTGATGTAATTAGACCTAGAGGTCCTGAAGGTGTAAGTATCAATTGGAGCTCAATAACTTGTCTCTTCACTATAAAATATTACATTTTAAGACTCGTTACTGTAACTTATGTCATAGATTAGTCTTCAAGGTTACATCGACATGCTCTGGGTTAAAATTATATTGATATGACATGCATGTGAGGGATCTTCTACTTCATATAAATGACCTATGATTTATGTTTTATGCATGCCTGAAGTTAAGCTAAAAATATATTTTTTTCTTATATTGAGAAGGGCATTCTTGAAGCCAAAATAGAAGGTGGGTCTTTCGACCAGGTGTGATGAGAGGCCAAGAACCTAGTCTTGAATGTTATCTATCATCCCAAATGTTTTTTCAATGACATTTTTAATCCAAAAAGCATTGAATGTGGAGTTATCCAACTACAGCATTTGCTTTGACAAGATTTATTGATAGTGTTTCCACATTCTTGAACAGTAGTAAAACATGCATCCGAGTGGATTTGGATGTCACTTTCATGGGATAACATGTAATTTTCTTGTCTATACATATTTTAAATTATATACTTTCACCTATAGGTCCTAGAGGTAGAAATGTTAGCTATAGCTCAATAACTTGTCTCTTCACTGCAAAAAAGTTGCATTTTAAGACTAGTTACTGCAACTTGTGTCATGGATTGGTATCAAAGGTTCCACCAACATGATCCATGGTAAAATTATATGATTTATACACACACACAAAGGTTCTTCTATTTCATCCAAATTAATTATGATTTATTTTTTGCGTACGTCTAAAGTTAGGCTAAAAACTACATTTTTCTTGTATTGGGAAGGTGTTCTTGAGGCCGAAATGGGTGATGGGTCTCTTGACTAGATATGATGAGAGGCCAAGAACTTAGTCCTAGAAATTATACACCATCCTATACATGTTATTAGTGACATTTTCAATCCATAAAGCATTGGAGGTGGAGTTTTCTAATTATCACTTCAACTTTGATAATATTTGTTGCCAGTGGTTATACGCTCATGAACAGTAGTAAAAACATGATTTCAGATGGATTTAGACATAGAGGTCATATAATCACATGTAATTTACCTATATATATTTACTTTAAGTTATTTATTTTCACTTAGAGGTCTCAAAGATATAAATTCTAGTTAGAGCTCAAGAATTTGTCTCTTCACTATAAAAATATTACATTTTATAACTTGTTATTACAACTTATTCCATGAATTAGTCTTGAAGGTTCCATCAACATATCCAAGGTGAAATTATATGTATTTAACACAAATTTTAGGGTTCTTATATTTCATCCAAACTACTTATGATTTCCATTTTACACACACCTAAAGTTAAGCTTTAAAACTACGTTTTTCTTGTATTGGGAATTACGTTCTTGACATTAGAATGTATGGTGGGTATCTCGACCGGGTATATTGGGGGGGAATTAACCTATTATTAAACATCATTTCCCATCCCATACATGTTGTTAGTCCCATTTTTTATCCAAAAATCACTAGAGGTGGAGTTCTCCAATTGTCACTTCAATTTTAACAATATTTGTTGTAAGTGTTTTTGCACTCTTGAGCAGTAGTGAAAACATGATTCTAGGTGTATTTGAACATCGAGGTCATTATATCACATGTCATTTTTTTATCTATATGTGCTTGAAGTGATGTATTTTCACTTTGAGATCTTGAAGGCATAAATGTCGATTAAAGCTCAAGAACATATCTCTTCACTGCAAAAACTTGCATTTTAAGACCCGTTACTGTAACGTGTGCCAATGATTGGTCTCAAATGTGATCTAGGGTGAAATTATGTGGATTTTACATGCATGTAATATTTATTCTATTTCATCCAAATGACTTATGATTTTTTTTATGCACGCCTAAAATTAGGCTTTAAAACTACTTTTTTTTGTATTGGGAAGGGCATTCTTGAGGTGGGAATGGGTGGCGGGTCTCTCGAATGGTCATGATAAAAGGACAATAACCTGGTCCTAGACATTATAAACCACCCCAAATGTGCTGGAATCACTATTTTCCAACTATGAAGCATCAAAACTAGAGTTCTTCAACTACCATTTCAACTTTGACAATATTTATTATAAGTGTTTTTGTGCACCTGAATAGTGGAGTAAATATATGATGAGAAGAGATGAAATGACCAAGATGAATGCAGTGGGGAGGAAGAGAAAAAAAATTATTAATTGAAATAAAATATCTATAACCTCTAAAATATTTCAAGGCCTCAGAAGACATGAGAAATAAAATCTTGCACTACTTCAAAGGGCCAAAGAAGAGTCTGTAAAATAAGGGAAACAACTCTATGGATAAGGAGATAACACAACATCACTTCATGATAATATGGGTGAATTCAAGTTGACTCCAAGAATATGACAACCTTTCAATAAAGGTTAAATCGTCTCCAAAGAGAAAACATCCCAAAGGAGGAGGTAGAACATAACCACTTCATCAAACGTGCACAAGTAAAATATATAAGGGCATCTAAAGAAGATATGCAAGAGATGATTATTTAATTGTTTATTTCAATTATACTTATAATATAAATGCGGTATGTCTATAAATTCAATGAATATAAAACATGAATATCAAGTTTCAAATGATATTACACTAGTGTAGCAAAGGTATCCACATTAAAATAATGATAAATGGTGTAGACCAATCATGAGAGGCACTTCACAATAATATATGACTCTATTCACACATTAAACTATTTTATCCCAAATATTTTTAATTGCAACACATATTAAAATATTTCAAGCTAGTTCTAATAAATTACACGAAGGAAATATTAAAAACCATCATTTCTAAATATGGCCATACAACCATATAATTTTATTTTGCAATAATAATGTGAGCCAAATTGTACATAGAAATATTATCACCACAGAATGTGAACATATGTGTGTTTGTGCATGTGCTCATGTTTGTGTCCATAAAATCCATAAAGGCATACAAAATAAGAACATAATAGAATGTCGAGTGAATGTCATATATGCATACAATACCAATGACATATACATTGTCATACAGGCATACAAAAAAATTACATCATAAAACAACATAATATAATGTATGGTGAATGTCATATATGCATACAATGTCAAAAATATGTACATTTTCATATAGGCATACAAACAAGTACGTCGTCTAAGACATTATACTCATCAAATAGTTTCCCTCTTTGATTTTCTTGAAGAAGACTCTCTCTAGGGTAAACTGCTCGTAGATGGAGATCCCTCATTTCTACGCTTGTAGCTCCCATATAGATGAACTTGTTCAAATTAAAATAAATTAAGGATAGTGAAAATTTGAGGTGCAAGTACATGAATGTGAAATGGAGATAAAACTTGAGAAGGTACCCTCCTAATCATCTGAGTGGGACTATCAGATGTCATCAAACAAACCTGCATACACAATATATTCACAATAGTTATATTTATTCAACTATATAGTAAAATTATTAAAATAAATCTATATTTACAATTCAAAAT
This sequence comes from Torreya grandis, assembly GCA_037957365.1. NCBI lineage: Eukaryota > Viridiplantae > Streptophyta > Pinopsida > Cupressales > Taxaceae > Torreya > Torreya grandis. The sequence continues at coordinate 8,224,406 of JARHVA010000082.1, read as the reverse complement.
TACATGTTAACATGTACCTTGATGAGTGTTTGTGTATATGACATTACAATAGCAATGCATGTGTCTATCTCAGCTCATAGAGATGGAGGAGTCTCCACTATGGTCATCAATTGAGAAAACAATCTTGCTTAGTTTTCTAAAAAATATTGAAGATATATGGCAAACTTATCTCTTTTATTAAACCCATAATCAGTTAAAATAAATTTTAAAACCCTTTTCTCTATATATAAATTAGAAACCAACAAGTAATTTAGCTAAAAAGAATTATGATGATGTAAGAACTAATCCTTATTTAAAACCCTTTTCTCTATATATAAATTAGAAACCAATAAGTAATTTAGCTAAAAAGAATTATGATTATGTAAGAACTAATCCTTATATAAATTTTCACCTTCATAATCAAATGGAAATGATGTAATTTAAGAAATCGAGATAATAATTTTCCCTAGCCACTTCAATTTAGGTCTTATAATTAAAATTTTATCACTCTCAATCTATGAAACTCTATTTATTTTCTTGATTTATTCTTCATCTTATATGCATGCATTGTGCAGTTGTGTGTTTCTAAAATTTTCTATCTCAAGTTAAGACCCTATTGGCATGGAAGTAAACACACAAAGAGAATAAAAATAAGAAAAAGAGAAGCATAAAATCAGGGGGGAAATGGTCAAAGGGATCTAGGAATAAAATAGACTAAGAGCATACTAGTTAATATCGATGTACTTGAATTTTGAGATCCTTAATAGATAAATTTAACTTGAGCTATTGCATAACGTGCATGATTCACACAAGACAACTAACTTAAGGATTTGGAAGATAAGTATTAGTACTATAGGTAGCAATGAAAATATTGAGTACTTAAGAAACACTATAAAGAAGAGATGATAATCAAGAAACTTGTGAAGCATTAAAAGAAGTTTGAGAAGGTGAAGGAACACTAACGATATGAAATTAGAAGAAATAAGAGGAAGAATCTAATTTGAAAAAAAAAAGGGGGGAGAAAGACATCATTAAATATTGAAGGAGACTCTCTAAAAGGTTGATCATTATTAAAAGCATTCAAAGATCCATTATTCACCCTATAGGTATATATTCAATCAGGGGTTTTTAGGTTAGGTATTTTCTCTCTACATATCACACATTTAATTTGCATTCACATCACTATCATTCAGCTTTTAATTTCAACATGTATGATTGTTAGTTAAGGGCATAGATCTATATAATTAAAAACATGCACACATCGTATAATATTAACTCAAAATTTGTATATGTGAACATTGACCTAGTAACATCAATAGATGTAGTTGTAGATGGCCCAAAAACTAGTTGTGCATATGTAAACATCAAATGGCCAAAAAATGTAGTAGTGGACCATAAAGATGGTGGCATTGTATCATCTTGCAACATTAAAAACTACATATATATTATTTAAGTTCTATTTAAATTAATTGTTAGTTTATAAATAAAAACATAATTGAAATTTAACATGTCAAATATAAAAGATACATGCATATGTGCAATGATCGATGTGTGTATATACCAAATATATGTGCCAAAAACTCATCGCTCAAAAGCATATTATCTAAGCCCTTAGAAGTGCCACCATCGTCATCTGAATGTCCAGTGTATATAGCACCATATTATCTATAATGGTGAGATCAGATATACACAATTGGTGTTGTATCTCTAGCATTAGTCTCAAAAATCCTACTCGTATGTTGAACGACTATGTCAGTTAGTGCACTAAGTGCATGTAAAGTGTCAATCTCCACAACCTCCTTCACCGTAGAGGGGATCTTGGGCTGAAGTGGATTTTGGATAAGGATCCTTGTAGGTTGATTAGGTGCATGACATGCATCTAGTCTATCATGCATAGAGCCTTTACCTCACCCCTAAAACTTTGATTAGTCAAATGAGTTAGAAATATAATTGAGAACAAACTCGGTGTAGAGTTTCCTCAAAAAATACAATAGGACCTCATGTTTGTTACACGATGGGTAATCAAACACCATCCACCATTGATCCCAAAAATTATTTTTAATGAAATTGTGTTGGCATCAGTGGATTAGGAAGCATTTTGTAGATAGTGTAGAGGTGTATTGATTGTTGGGTCGATAAATAAGACATAAATTAGATATTTTGATATTTGTTTGTCCTTCACCTCACATGTTGATAATTTGTCAGCATCGTAAGATTTACATATATCTCTATATGATGTTCATCTATCAATTTGACACATTATTGAATCAACTTGACTTAATACTAACTCTTGGATATTAGCCAAATAGTTTTGGTGGGTCTTGGTCAATTTCAATTTTACACTATGTGTGTAGCCAAATCCTCCTAACTGTCTAGGGGATATTGTGGAACTATAGGAGGGCTAGACGGGTTAGGAGTGTTAAGTGGAGGTTAGGAGGGTTAGCAAGTTGTTCTATTGTAGTTAAATGGGTTGTTCTAGAAAATGGGTTTTAACAATAAAACAATGCAAATAAAAAAATTCTTAAAATCTAGTATTAATAAGTTTGGCTTTTAATCGCTTATATCCCCTCTACGGTGGCATTATCGATTCATCAAGATAACAGGATATTGTAGCAATTTTTATCCTCCTCCAAGCATAATGTGAATGTGGTTTAGCAAAGAGAAGACCAGAGTGAATAGAAAAATGTGTGGGAATGACAATGCCTGCAGGTTTGGGCCTTTTTATTTTTTGTTTCATGTTAATATAATGTGTATGCATTATAACTTGTTCGTGTTATGTATAGTGTACATAATGTGTACACATTATGTACATTATACATAATGTGTATGCGTTATGTTCCGGTGTTTTTGAGCCTAAGTTTCAATAACACATACATATTAGTGCAAATATCTACAAAATTGTCTCCCAACTCCATGCACTTATCCAAAACCTACCCAAAAAATTTTGACCATGCACCATTTCAGAGATAAATTTTCATCGACAAAATGGAGAAATGGATCATCATGCATAGGTGTCTTATTTCCTCTAAAACCAAATCCAGATCCATTACCATTTTTGTGTCAGATGGAAATCAAATTTATGGGTAAAATTTCCATTAATGTGTAGCTCATCCCCCCAAATGGCCATGAAACCTACCCAAAATATCTTGACCATGCAACATTTCATAGAGGAATTTCTATCAACATTATGGATGAATAACAATTGCATATTGTTATTGGGCCTTCTATGTTTGTGGTTTTTTGTGTGCCTTTACGTCTAACTAAATGTTTAGTGGTATGTTAATGTAGTGATGAAATGTTACAAACATGTGTTCCCTGTAATTGAACCCGTAGTTGTGTTATTTTTTCCTATCTCGTGCATGTTACTATTATGTGCCTTCTATGTGCATGGATTTTTGTGTGGCTTCACATCTAATTTAATGTTTCCTATTGTGTTCATGATGGTCATCAAGGTATTCATTCACAAAGCAGTAAATATTATTGCTCTGTATCAACCCATATAGTTTTCTGAAATCTATGGCCATGTTGGAAGACTCTTGTTTCATTAATATGCAAGTAAATTTCATGTTGGATGGATAAAACGTTACCCACTACTGAACCCACATCGTTGGCCTATTTTCATTCCATTTTGACTCCAAATTTGTTGTTATTTTAATGGAAGGCCTAGAGGTTTTTTGAATTCATGTCAGTGTGTGTACATAATATGTGTGCATTTAATTAAAATCATGTTTGTGTGTGTTTTATATTCATTGTTTTTCCTACACAACATCGGTTGGAAGAATTACCATTTTCTAGTATGTGGATGCAAGCCCTGAAGGTTTACATTCACATGCTAGTAAATGTTATTGTCTTTGTATCAAAATTAATGTTTTCATTCAGATAGCATTTACAAGTAGGGAAAGGGGACCAGTAATTATAACCCTAACTTAGGGGTCTAACATATTTCATATTGCGCCACCTCGTAGCTTGCAATTTTGGATCTAGATAGTTTAACATTTTTAAAGTGTAAATAGGTCATCTGGGAGGCAAATCTACATTGTGAAAAGTCACATCTAGAATCTCAACTATTAGACCCTATCCAATAATTGGTCTCCTTCCCCTATACGAATGGAAGCCATGTTGTTCAATTACTTAACAATTTATGTTCTGGAAGTAAGCCTTAAAAGTTTTCATTCACATATGAATGAAAGCTATCATTTTTGTATTAAAATTTAGACTCTTCTAAATTAATGTTGATGTGTTTTCTATATATGCGATGCATTTATATTTCCTTACCTACAACATTTATATTATATAATGATAGGAGAAGTAAGGTCAAGATTTGTTGCTACCTCCTTTAGTCAATTTGGTGGGATGACCTAAGAATGCAGACTTAAACCACATAGTTTTAAAAAATTGACTGTTAATAATTTTTAAACAAACCATTATTTTATCATTGGCTTATAATGTTGTGAGGTATGGCATAAAGTGAAATTAATATGAGTCATTAATATAAAATGAAGGGCTATGTCAAAATACAATTGTGTCTACAAGACTAAAGATTTATTGGTATGCGGATGGAAGCCTTGAAGGTTTATATTTGCATACCAGTAAATGTCATTGTCTTTCTATCAAAATTAAGAATTTCATTAACACACGAGTGAATATTGAGTCAGATGTATCAAACAAATTTCTTCTATGGAATCATGTTATTATGCTTTCCATATGTTGTCATTAAATTATTGAACGTTTTGTGTTATGTGGATGGAAACCATGAAAGTTATGTATATGTTCCTGTGAATTATTGTTGTGTTATTCATTATAACTTTTTAAATTAAATTTTTTTTTACCATAAGTGTTGTTCATATGTTTTACACTAGTGTTGCTAGAAGAGTGAACATTTATTGGAATATGAATAGAAGCCTCAAAGGTTTTCATTAAAATACCAGTAAATATTAGTCTTTGTATTAAAATAAAGGTTTTCATTCGCATATCAATAAATGTTATTTTCTTTGTATAAAAATTATGGTTTTCATTAACATAATAGTAAATGTGATTAATACAGGTCATTAATAGTTTATTTGGTATGTGGATGAAAGCCCTAAAAGTTTTGACTTACATACCAATAAATGTTAAATATTTTTCTATCACAAATAAGAACTTCATTAGCATATCACTAAATGTTGAGTTAGATGTATCAAACCAAATCCTACTGTGAAATCATGTTGATGTGTTATTCATATGTTGTTATGATGTTGATTTACATTTTTCATTGTGTTGTCTTATTGATATGTTGTGTTACTGATATGTTTATCTGACATGTTGATATGTTTTTCATTTTATTGTCAATGTTGATAGTTTTTCTAATCTATTGTCAATTACTATATTTGTGTATTCTTGTTTTTTACAGAAATTGAATTGTCGTAGATGTGAATGTTTGTTGGGTTGCTCATTTCGCAAAAATTTTACATACATTGTGTTTCCTGACACTAGTTATGTTTGTGAAAATATTCTCCATTGTATTTATTAACACAATATATTTATGCGAAGTTTGGAATGCTCGTACAATTGTTTTTGTGAAGTTTGTGAAGTTTATAATGCTCAACTCTATATTGCTTATATTGTTTATATGTTTTGTTGATGTTTGTTATCTATGGATAATGATGATAAATTTCAAGGCCAAGAGTGAAGAACAAGAATGGGATGCTCACTTCTAGGTGAAAGTTTTTTTTAACTGTCATTAAACTTATGATCAATTTGCAAGTTGGATGGTAGATATCAAATAAATTTAATTACATTACATAATCAACATAAATACTTGTACGTTCATTACATTTCTTGATACATTTTAGTACATTAGATATCAAACTAAATACATTTTATTTCATTTACAACTTCTTGATTTTCCCTTTTGATTAAGGCCAATATTTGGCTTTCCCTCCCTCAGCGATTTTATTCAGCTTTCTTGTGTAGGCAAACTTAAACTATCTTGGTTGAAACTTAATGATGCATTGGTAGCCTCATCAACACCTTCGGCGTTTGTTGAATTTGCATTGCCATTTGTTTTTTGACCTACAACACCTTGAGCATTTGCAATGGGTTGCACTTCTTTGTTAACCTCTTCATCAACAACTTTAGGTAATTTGCCTTCTCTATTCCTCATTGTTGCATCCAAGGTGGTAAACTTGAGATGTGCCCTTTATTCCCCGTATTCTTTTCTAGCAATCCCAAACCCCCTACGCCTCCTATCATGCTCTTTATTTTGCTCATTTCCTTGCCTTGGTTGTATCTACTCTTTATTAAGGCCAAGATTTAGTGCTCCCTCCCTCAGTTGTTCTACTCAGCTTTCTTTTATTATTTTAGTGGATTTTTCTTCATTAACCTCTTCATCAACGACTTCAATAAATTTGACTCCTATATTCCTTATTGTTGCACTTGGTCATTTTCTAACACATTGTGACTTCTTCGCACTCCTCATGGGGAACTAGAATAGACAAGAAATTATATAAGTAATTAACAACATAATGAAAAACACATCAACATCAGATATGGAAAATATTGTTTGTAATGTTGAAAACGTAAATGAATAAGACAACAACATGATATCACAGCAATGTATGTAAACCAAAGCAATATGATTTCACAGAAGGATGTGTTTTGTATATTTGACTCGACATTTACTAGTATGTTAATGCAATTATTAATTTTGATAGAAAGATATTAAAATTTATTGGTATGTGAATGAAAACCTTCACGGCTTCCATGCATATACCCGTAAATCTTCAATCTTGTGGACACACTTGTCTTTCAACATGGCCCTTCATTTTATATTAATTACCTATATTAATATCGCTTTGTGTCTTATTGATCAAAATTATAAGCCAATGATACAATAATGTGTTAGTTTTAAAAATATTATTAGTCAAGATGTTAAACCATATGGTTTAAGTCTATGTTCTCATATGAGCCCACCAGATTCGCTGAAGGAGGGAGCAACATACATTGGCCTTACTTATGCAATCATTATATAATATAAATGTTGTTGGGATGGAGATATAAATGTGTTTCATAAATAGAAAACACATCGACATTAATTCAGAAAAAAAATCTATTTTTTTTTTACAAATACAATAATTGTCATTCATATGTGAATGAACACTTTTAGGGCTTAGTAAAAATTGTTCAGTAATTTAACAACAATAGCTACGGCAAAGAATATTTATAATGCTTGACAGATATAAAGCATACAACATAATGCGTGAAAAAGTAATGTGTGACACAAAGCATAGAGTAACATGAAATCAAAAAACAATTTGATTTGATACAAAAACAATTGCATTTCTTAATATGTGAATAAAAACCTTAATTTTGATACAAAGACTAATTTTTTCTGCTATGTGAATGAAAGTCTTTAAGGCTTCCATCCACATACCAATAAATGTTAAGTCTTCCATCCACATAACAATTTTGTTTAATACAAAGACAATAACATTTAGTGGTATGTTGAGTCAGATGTTGATGAAAACATGGGTTCAGTCAATGTAAATGAAAACTTTGAAGCAAATGTTGAGTCAGATGTGAATATGTGTGGGCAACATTTTATCCATCCGACATGGTGAACTAGTTGAAGATGTTGTGCATGACAAAATCAACATCCTACATTCATAGAAAAATGGTTAACAATTTTTTTTTGCCCTTGTCAAATGTATTGGTGAGAACATTTACTTGTTAACTAGAAGGAACAATCAAAGTCACCATGTAATAAAAGAGATTCTAAAGATTTTCCACTATTATAGGGTGACTTTGAATGTCCCTCATAGTGAAAGAAAACCTTTAGGGCTTCCATCAACATACTGGTGATTGTTTAGTCTTCCGACCAATGTTGTGCAAGGAAATAGAAATGCTTCAAATATAAAAGCACACAACGACATGATTTATGAAAACCTAGATGGCTTCCATTAAAATATCAACAACTTTGGAGTCAAATGGGAATGAAAACATGTCGACGTTGTGGATAATGTTTCATCCCTCCAACATGACACTTCCTAACATATTTTGACAAAAACCTTCTAACATGGGTATAGAATTCAGAAAACGATAAGGGTTTATACAAAAATATTAACATTAAATGGTATTTGAATGAATACCTTCACTGACACTATGAACATACCAAAAAACATTGAATCAAATTTAAAGGCACGCAAAAACACCATGAGCATAGAAGGCAAAATAACAATAACATGCACACGAAAAGAAAAACACTGCTATTGTGGGTTCAGTTACAAGAAGCACACGTATTAATGTTTCATCACGCCACTAACATACCAGTAAACGTTTAGTTCGATGTGAAAGCATGCAAAAAACATAAACATAAGATGCATTGTGTTAGGTTGTGGAGCTAAAAGCTTCACCAAGATGCAAACAGCAGGAGTTACGGAGGTTACAGAGGTTACGGAGAGTTGCAGAATGAGTTGCAGGACAACTGACGTCGGTCTGATCAACCGACGTCGGTCAGATAGCAGTGAAGAAGAAACCGACGTCGGTTACCAATCGACTGACATCGGTCAGGGAGACGCTGACGTCGGCAACCTATATGTGAACATGCAGTTTGCATGTTGATTCCAGAGAGTCTATTTTTGGACTGTTAGTTTACATGTTAAAGGCTAGTTGTAGTCTTGAGTTGCATGTCTAATTATTGTAATTAAGATAGTCTAATTATTGTAAGCATGAGATCTATATAAAGACTCATGGGCTATATTGTAAACTAGAGTGCTAGAGAGTAAGAGAGCTAAATAAGCTCTTTCTGAGAGAAGAGAGCAATGGTGTTTTCCTCTTAATTTCACAATATCAAGTGTGGGTGCTGGTTTGGAGAATTAGAAGGGTTCTTCGTATATGTATGATCTTGGTCAGCAGGGGTGCATGGCTTCTTTTGGAGATCTACAATGGTGAGTAAAGTCTAGTGATTTGCAGGTAGCAGCAGAGAGCAGGAGATCTACTTGGAGTACGATTGTGTATTTGGTGCACTGACAGCGTGTTACTGACTGGTGGAGGTGAACATCAATTCTATATTAGAGTTGATTGTTGGGACCGAGAGAGAAAGGGAAAAAGGTCTTGAGGTGTGGCGAGCCTTTGAGGTGGAAGAAGTGGCATCTTCTTTATTGTATTTTCTTCTGAGTGATTATTAATACAATTGTGTATTGTCTCTCATATTCTTGTGTTGTTTCATATTTCTAGTTACTTATTGATTTCGATTAAATTTCGTGTTTAGTTGTTAATACAAGAGGTAATCATATGTGCTCTTATTGGGCAGCTAGATCTTGACAAGTGGTATCAGACCCAGGTTGGGTTGACTAACAGGTGGTTTCAGATCTGGTAGTGTTTGTTGATTATAGGTCACTCTCAAGGGTTTCAGATTGAGTGGGAGTATAGCAATGGCAGAAGAAAGTAAGCTACGAATGGAGAAATTGAATAGCATGAATGGTCTGATTGATGGAAAGAAAGAACAAGGGAGATTATTGGTCGGTAGAAGATCAGCGTGTAGAAGTAGATGTTGCAGGTGATGTTGCACAGGGTGCTCTAGATAAAGTAGAATCTTTATTTACAGATTCTTTTGCCTCTTTCCATGCAGCCCAAAATAGAGCATCTTTTCATGGGTATGTCTTTGGAGACTTTGGAGATATTTATTTAGGGGTTGGTGAGCCTTGTCAAATTATTGACGAAGGAGAAGTGAAGCTAAAATTATAGGCGGATAACACACGGGTGGTGAAGGAAGTCATGCAGGTACCAATCTTGAAGATGAGTCTAATCTCTTCAAAAAAGTTGGGTGATGGGAGATGCACAGTAACTCTCACAGCGGATGCACTTGAATTAGATGGTGGTAAGAAAGTAGGTATCTTTTCTCTATCTACTTATATTATTGATTCACCTTCTGTTGTAGAGATGTGGCTTCATAGGCTTAGTCACATATGTAAGAGGGGAATGCAAGTTTTTAAGCGGAGGTCAGATATCTTTGACAAGTTTAAGAACTGGAAAGCCTTGGTGTTCATGGAGGAGATGGCGGAAAGAGATCAGCTGAGGAGACTGAATTATTCTGAGCAAGGTTGTGTTGATTTGAACAAGGTTTTGATCCATGGAGAGCTCGCGGATAAAAAGTCATCACTCACAGGCAAACACAGGCACTGACGTCGATTAGACAGTCACTGACGTCGGCAAGAGGAAGACTGACGTCGGTCAGGAAGGAACCGACGTCGGCAGGAGTGATACCGGCGTTGGCCAGAAAAATAGCGTCGACAGTTAGGGTCAGTGCAGGGAACCGACATTGGTCGGATGAAGACTGGGAGATGGCTGAGATCAGTCACTGGAACGGATATTGGGCAGACAGCAAGTTGTCAAGGAGTCTTAAAAGTTCATATAGAAGTCAGAAAGGGTAAGTGAACCTCATATTCATTGTTCACCTTCATTATATTGCTTATTGATGGTCAAGAACCAGGAAGATCTGAAGAGGCAATGCAGGTAGAATCCAGATATAGTGGGAGCTTGGCATGGATGAGGAGTGTGAATCCTTGGAGAAGAACCAAACAAGAGTTTGTTGGTGGAGTTGTCAATTGAAAGACGGATGGATTCTCAAGTTAAAGAAGAGAGTGGATGGATACGTGAGAGGGAAGGCCAAGGTACATGGTCTTGAAGAAGCTACAAGACAGTGGTACAGGTTTTGACAGGTGGATGACAAAGCAGGGCTTCAGTCAATGTCAGTGTAACTATTGTGTTTATCTTATCAGGTAGATAATGATTGCAACATTATTCTGTTACTGTATGTGGGTGATTTGCTAGCAGGTTTGTGCATACAAGGTTTTGCTGAGCTAAAGGTAAGGTTAGGTCAGAGGTGTGTCATGAAGAATTTGGAGCAGCGAAATTCTTTGGCATAAGAGACATAGAAGTTTTGTCTTCAGTGGGAGCTGATGTGAAGACGGTGTTGGCGGGGTTTGATATGTAGGATGCAGAATCGGAAATCACACCAAGGGCTGGACAGTTCAAGCTTAGCTTAGAATAGTGTTGGAAATCACATGAGGTCTAGTGTAGACCTGAGTTTTCTCAAGCAGTGAGAGTTGTCAGAAAGTATGGAGCCAATTCGGGGAAGGAGTACTGGAGGAAAGTTCAGTGGATTCTCAGGTATTTGAGAGGGACTAGCAGCAGGTTAACATGTTATGCAGGGTCAAGGTCTTCACTACATGTGTTTGTAGGTTTGGATGTGGCAGGTTACTTGGATGACAGAAAAAGCATCACAGGGTGTGTGGTGGGTGGTCTTCAGGATTGATCTTGAAGAGGGATACAAGCCAGCGAATAAATTAGATGATGTACAAGTATGGGTACAGGTGCAGCTGTTTATCTCCAAGTGGGAGATTGTTAGGTTGTGGAGCTAAAAGCATCACCAAGATGCAAACAAGAGGAGTTACGGAGGTTGTGGAGAGTTGCAGAATGAGTTGCAGGGCAACCGACGTCGGTCTGATCAACCGACATTGGTCAGATAGCAGTGAAGAAGAAATCGACGTTGGTTACCAGTCGGTCGACATCGCTCAGAGAGGAGCTGACGTCGACAGCCTGTACGTGAACATGCAGTTTGCATGTTGATTTTGGAGAGTCTATTTTTAGACTATTAGTTTGCATGTTAAAGGCTAGTTGTAGTCTTGAGTTGCGTGTCTAATTATTGTAATTAAGATAGTCTAATTATTGTAAGCATGAGATCTATATATAGACTCATGTGATGTATTGTAAACTAGAGTGCTAGAGAGTAAGAGAGCTAAATAAGCTCCTTCTGAGAGAAGAGAGCAATGGTGTGTTCCTCATAGTTTCACAGTACTAAGTGTGGGTGCTGGTTTGGAGAATCAAAAGGGTTCTTCGTATATGTATGATCTTGGTCAGCAGGGGTGCATGGATTCTTTTGGAGATCTATAATGGTGAGTAAGGTCTAGTGATTTGTAGGTAGCAGCAGAGACCAGGAGATCTACTTGGAGTACGGTTGTGTACTTGGTGCACTGGCAGCGTGTTACTGACTGGGGGAGATGAACATCAATTTTATATTGGAGTTGATTGTTGGGACTGAGAGAGAGAGGGAAGAAGGTCTTGAGGTGTGGCGAGCCTTTGAGGTGGAAGAAGTGGCATCTTCTTTATTGTATTTTTTTCTGAGTGATTATTAATACAATTGTGTATTGTCTTTCATATTCTTGTGTTGTTTCATATTTCTAGTTACTTATTGATTCTGGTTAAATTTCGTGTTTAGTTGCTAATACAAGAGATAATCATATGTGCTCTTATTGAGGAGCTAGATCCTGACAAGTGGTATTAGAGCCAAGTTGGATTGACTAACAGGTGGTTTCAAATCTGATAGTGTTTGTTGATTACAGGTCACTCTCAGGGGTTTCAAATTGAGTGAGAGTATAGCAATGACAGAAAAAAGTAAGCTACGAATAGAGAAATTGAATAACACGAATGGTCTGATTGATAGAAAGAAAGAGCAGATAAAGGAAGATTGTTGGTCGGTAGAAGATCAGCGTGTAGAAGCAGATGTTGCAGGTGATGTTGCACAGGGTGCTCTGAATAAAGTAAAATCTTTGTTTACAGATTCTTTTGCATCTTTCCATGCAGCCCAAAATAGAGCATCTTTTCATGGGTATGTCTTTGGAGACTTTGGAGAGATTTATTTAGGGGTTGGTGAGCCTTGTCAAATTATTGACGAAAGGGAAGTGAAGCTGAAATTGCAGGCGGATAACACACGAGTGATGAATAAAGTCATGCAAGTACCAGTCTTGGAGATGACTATAATCTCTTCAAAAAAGTTGGGTGATGGGAGATGCACAGTAACTATCACAGCGGATGCACTTGAATTAGATGGTGGTAAGAAAGTATGTATCTTTTATCTATCTACTTATATTACTGATTCACCTTCTATTGCAGAGATGTGGCTTCGTAGGCTTAGTCACATATGTAAGAGGGGAATGCAAGTTTTTAAGCGGAGGTCAGATAACTTTGACAAGTTTAAGAACTGAAAAGCCTTGGTGTTCATGAAGGAGATGGCAGACAGAGATCAGCTGAGGGGACTGAATTATTTTGAGCAGGGTTGTATTGATTTGAATAGGGTTTTGATCCATGGAGAGCTCGCAGGTAAAAAGTCATCACTCACAGGCAAACACAGGCACTGGTGTCGGTCAGACAGTAACCGACGTTGGAAATAAGAAGACCGACGTCGGTCAGGAAGGAATCGACGTCGGCAAGAGTAATACTAGCATCGACCAGGGAAACGGCATCGACAGTCAGGGTCAGTGCAGGGAAATGACATTGGTCGGATGCAGACTGGGAGATGGCCGAGATCGGTCATTAAAACGGATATTGGGCGGACAGCAAGTTGTCAAAGAGTCTTAAACGCTCATATGAAAGTCAGAAAGGGTAAGTGAACCTCATATTCGTTGTTCACCTTCTTTATATTGCTTATTGATGGTCAATAAGTAGGAAGATGTGAAGAGGCAATGCAGGTAGAATTCAGATACAGTGGGAGCTTAGCATGGATGAGGAGTGTGAGTCCTTGGAGAAGAACCAAACAGGAGTTTGTTGGTGGAGTTGTCAGCTGAAAGACGGATGGATTTTCAAGTTAAAGAAGAGAGTGGATGGATACGTGAGAGAGAAGGCCAAGGTACGTGGTCTTGAGGAAGCTGCAGGGCAGTGGTACAGGTTTTGACAGGTGGATGACAAAGCAGGGCTTCAGTCAATGTCAGTGTAACTATTGTGTTTGTCTTACCAGGTGGATAATGATTGCAACATTATTTTATTATTGTATGTGGATGATTTGCTAGCAGATTTATGCATACAAGGTTTTGTTGAGCTAAAGGTAAGGTTAGTTCAGATGTATGTCATGAAGAATTTGGAGTAGCAAAATTCTTTGGCATAAGAGACATGGAGATTTTGTCTCCAGTGGGAGCTGATGTGAAGACGGTGTTGGCGGGGTTTGATATGCAGGATGCAGAATCGAAAAGCACACCAAGGTTTGGACAGTTTAAGCTTAGCTTAGAACAGTGTTGGAAATCACATGAGGTCTAGTGTAGACCTGAGTTTTCTCAAGCAGTGAGAGTTGTCAGAAAAAATGGAGCCAATTTGGGGAAGGAGTACTCGAGGACAGTTCAGTGGATTCTCAGGTATCTGAGAGGGACTAGCAGAAGGTTAACATGTTATGCAGGGTCAAGGTCTTCACTACATGGGTTTGTAGGTTCAGATGTGGCAGGTTATTTGGATGATAAGAAAGGCATCACAGGGTGTGTGGTGGGTGGTCTTCAGGATTGATCTTGAAGAGGGATACAAGCCAGGGAATAAATTAGATGATGTACAGGTATGGGTACAGGTGCAGCTGTTTATCTCTAAGTGGGAGATTGTTAGGTTGTGGAGTTAAAAGCTTCACCAGGATGCAAAGAAGAGGAGTTACGGAGGTTGCGGAGAGTTGCAAAATGAGTTGCAGGGCAACCGACGTCAATCTGATCAATCAACGTCGGTCAGATAGTAGTGAAGAAGAAACCGACGTTGGCTACCAGTCGGCCGACATCGGTCAGGGAGGAGCCGATGTCGGCAGCCTGTACGTGAACATGCAGTTTGCATGTTGATTTTGGAGAGTCTATTTTTAGACTGTTAGTTTGCATGTTAAAGGCTAGTTGTAGTCTTGAATTGCGTGTCTAATTATTGTAATTAAGATAGTCTAATTATTGTAAGCATGAAATCTATATATAGACTCATGAGTTGTATTGTAAACTAGAGTGCTAGAGAGTAAGAGAGCTAAATAAGCTCCTTCTGAGAGAAGAGAGCAATGGTGTGTTCCTCCTAGTTTCACAGTACCAAGTGTGGGTGTTGGTTTGGAGAATTAGAAGGGTTCTTTGTATATGTATGATCTTGGTCAGCAGGGGTGCATGGCTTCTTTTAGAGATCTACAATTGTGAGTAAGGTCTAGTGATTTGCAGGGAGCAGCAGAGAGCAGGAGATCTACTTGGAGTACGGTTGTGTACTTGGTGCACTGACAGCGTGTTACTGACTGGTGGAGGTGAACATCAATTCTATATTGGAGTTGATTGTTGGGATCGAGAGAGAGAAGGAAGAAAGTCTTGAGGTGTGGCGAGCCTTTGAGATGGAAGAAGTGGCATCTTCTTTATTGTATTTTTTTCTGAGTGATTATTAATACAATTGTGTATTGTCTCTCATATTCTTGTGTTATTTCATATTTCTAGTTACTTATTGATTCTGCTTAAATTCTGTGTTTAGTTGCTAATACAAGAGGTAATCATATGTGCTCTTATTGGAGAGCTATAACCTGACAAGTGGTATTAGAGCCAGGTTGGGTTGACTAACAGGTGGTTTCAGATCTGATAATGTTTGTTGATTACAGGTCACTCTCAAGGGTTTCAAATTGAGTGGGAGTATAGCAATGGCAGAAGAAAGTAAGCTACGAATGGAGAAACTAAATAACACGAATGGTCTAATTGATGGAAAGAAATAGCAGATAAAGAAAGATTGTTGGTCGATAGAAGATCAGCGTGTAGAAGCAGATGTTGCAGGTGATGTTGCACAGGGTGCTCTGGATAAAGTAGAATTTTTGTTTACAGATTCTTTTGCATCTTTTCATGCAGCCCAAAATAGAGCATCTTTTCATGGGTATGTCTTTGGAGACTTTGGAGAGATTTATTTAAGGGTTGGTGAGCCTTGTCAAATTATTGATGAAGGGGAAGTGAAGCTGAAATTGGAGGCGGATAACACACGGGTGGTGAAGGAAGTCATGCAGGTACCAGTCTTGGAAATGAGTCTAATCTCTTCAAAAAAGTTGGGTGATGAGAGATGCACAGTAACTTTCACAGCGGATGCACTTGAATTAGATGGTGGTAAGAAAGTAGGTATCTTTTATCTATCTACTTATATTACTGATTCACCTTCTGTTGCAGAGATGTGGCTTCGTAGGGTTAGTCACATATGTAGGAGGGGAATGCAAGTTTTTAAGCAGAGGTCAGATATCTTTGACAAGTTTAAGAACTGGAAAGCCTTAGTGTTCATGGAGGAGATGGAAGACAGAGATCAGCTGAGGGAACTGAATTATTCTGAGCAGGGTTGTGTTGATTTGAACAGGATTTTGATCCATGGAGAGCTCGCGGGTAAAAAGTCATCACTCACAGGCGAACACACGCACTGGCGTCGGTCAGACAGTAACCGATGTCGGCAATAAGAAGACTGACATCGGTCAAGAAAGAACCGACGTCGGCAAGAGTGATATCGGCGCCAGGAAAATGGCGTCGACAGTCAGGGTCAGTGCAGGGAACCGACATCGATCGGATGCAAACTGAGAGATGGCCGAGATCGGTCACTAGAACGGATATTAGGCGGACAGCAAGCTGTCAAAGAGTCTTAAACGCTCATATGAAAGTCAGAAAGGGTAAGTGAACCTCATATTCATTGTTCACCTTTTTTATATTGCATATTGATGGTCAAAACCCAGGAAGATGTGAAGAGGCAATGCAGGTAGAATCCAGATACAGTGGGAGCTTGGCATGGATGAGGAGTGTGAGTCTTTAGAGAAGAACCAAACAAGAGTTTGTTGGTGGAGTTGTCAGCTGGAAGACGGATGGATTCTCAAGTTAAAGAAGAGAGTGGATGGATACGTGAGAGGGAAGGCCAAGGTACGTGGTTTTGAAGAAGCTGCAAGATAGTGGTACAGGTTTTGACAGGTGGATGACAAAGCAGGGCTTCAGTCAATGTCAGTGTAACTATTATGTTTGTCTTACCAGGTGGATAATGATTGCAACATTATTCTGTTACTGTATGTGGGTGATTTGCTAGCAGGTTTTTGCATACAAAGTTTTGCTGAGCTAAAGGTAAGGTTAGTTCAGAGGTATGTCATGAAGAATTTGGAGCAGCAAAATTCTTTGGCATAAGAGACATGGAGATTTTGTCTCCAGTGAGAGCTGATGTGAAGACGGTGTTGGCGGGGTTTGATATGCAGGATGCAGAATCGAAAAGCACACCAAGGGCTGGACAGTTCAAGCTTAGCTTAGAACAATGTTAAAAATCACATGAGGTATAGTGTAGACCTGAGTTTTCTCAAGCAGTGAGAGTTGTCAGAAAGTATGGAGCCAATTCAAAGGAGTACTGGAGGGCAGTTCAGTGGATTCTCAGGTATCTGAGAGGGACTAGCAGCAGGTTAACATGTTATGCAGCATCATGGTCTTCACTACATGGGTTTGTAGGTTCGGATGTGGCAGGTTACTTGGATGACAGAAAAGGCATCACAGAGTGTGTGGTGGGTGGTCTTCAGGATTGATCTTGAAGAAGAATACAAGCTAGAGAATAAATTAGACGATGTACAAGTATGGGTACAGGTGCAGTTGTTTATCTCCAAGTGGGATATTATTAAGTTGTGGAGCTAAAAGCTTTACCAGGATGCAAACAAGAAGAGTTACGGAGGTTGCGGAGGTTGCGGAGAGTTACAGAATGAGTTGCAGGGCAACCAACGTCAGTCTGATCAATCGACGTCGGTCAAATAGCAGTGAAGAAAAAATCAACGTTGGTTACCAGTCGACTGACATTGGTCAGAGAAGAGCCGACGTCGGCAGCCTGTACGTGAACATGCAGTTTGCATGTTGATTCCAGAAAATCTATTTTTGGACTGTTAGTTTGCATGTTAAAGGCTAGTTGTAGTCTTGAGTTGCGTGTCTAATTATTGTAATTACGATAGTCTAATTATTGTAAGCATGATATCTATATATAGACTCATGCGCTGTATTGTAAACTAGAGTGCTAGAGAGTAAGAGAGCTAAATAAGGTCCTTCTGAGAGAAGAGAGCAATGGTGTATTCCTCTTAGTTTCATAGTACCAAGTGTGGGTGCTGGTTTGAAAAATCAAAAGGGTTCTTCGTATATGTATGATCTTTGTCAGCAGGGGTGCATGGCTTCTTTTGGAGATCTACAATGGTGAGTAAGGTCTAGTGATTTGCAGGTAGCAGCAGAGAGCAGGAGATCTACTTGGAGTACGGTTGTGTACTTGGTGCACTGGCAGCGTGTTACTGACTGGTGGAGGTGAACATCAATTATATATTGGAGTTGATTGTTGAGACCGAGAGAGAGAGGGAAGAAGGTCTTGAGGTGTGGCGAGCCTTTGAGGTGGAAGAAGTGGCATCTTCTTTATTGTATTTTCTTCTGAGTGATCATTAATACAATTGTGTATTGTCTCTCATATTCCTGTGTTGTTTCATATTTCTAGTTACTTATTGATTCTAGTTAAATTCTGTGTTTAGTTGCTAATACAAGAGGTAATCATATGTGCTCTTATTGGGGAGCTAGATCTTGACAAGTGGTATCAGAGCCATGTTAGATTGACTAACAGAGGGTTTCAGATCTGGTAGTGTTTGTTGATTATAGGTCACTCTCAGGGGTTTCAGATTGAGTGAGAGTATAGCAATGGCAGAAGAAAGTAAGCTACGAATGGAGAAACTGAATAGCACGAATGGTCTGATTGATGGAAAGAAAGAGTAGATAAAGGAAGATTGTTGGTCGGTAGAAGATCAACGTGTAGAAGCAGATGTTGCAGGTGATGTTGCAAAGGGTGCTCTGGATAAAGTAGAATCTTTGTTTACAGATTCTTTTGCATCTTTCCATGCAGCGCAAAATAGAGCATCTTTTCATGGATATGTCTTTGGAGACTTTGGAGAGATTTATTTAGGGGTTGGTGAGCCTTGTCAAATTATTGACGAAGGGGAAGTGAAGCTGAAATTGCAGGCGGATAACACACAGGGGGTGAAGGAAGTCATGCAAGTACAAGTCTTGGAGATGAATCTAATCTTTTCAGAAAAGTTGGGTGATGAAAAATGCACAGTAACTCTCACAACGGATGCACTTGAATTAGATGGTGGTAAGAAAGTAGGTATCTTTTATCTATCTACTTATATTACTGATTCACCTTCTGTTGCAGAGATGTGGCTTCGTAGGGTTAGTCACATATGTAGGAGGGGAATGCAAGTTTTTAAGCGGATGTCAAATATCTTTTACAAGTTTAAGAACTGAAAAGCCTTGGTGTTCATGGAGAAGATGGCGGACAAAGATCAGCTGAGGGGACTGAATTATTCTGAGCAGGGTTGTGTTGATTTGAACAGGGTTTTGATCCATAGAGAGATCACGAGTAAAAAGTCATCACTCACAGGCGAACACAAGCACTGGCGTCGGTCAGACAGTAATCGACGTCGACAATAAGAAGATCGACGTCGGTCAGGAAGGAACCGACGTCGGCAGGAGTGATACCGGCGTCGACCAGGAAAACAGCATCGACAGTCAGGGTCAGTGCAGGGAACCGACATCGGTCGGATGCAGACTGGGAGATGGCCGAGATCGGTCACTAAAACGGATATTGGGCGGACAACAAGCTGTCAAGGAGTCTCAAACGCTCATATAGAGGTCAGAAAGGGTAAGTGAACCTCATATTCGTTGTTCACCTTTTTTATATTGCTTATTGATGGTAAAGACCCAGAAAGATGTGAAGAGGCAATGCAGGTAGAATTCAGATACAGTTGGAGCTTGGCATGAATGAGGAGTGTGAGTCTTTGGAGAAGAACCAAACAGGAGTTTGTTGGTGGAGTTGTCAGCTGGAAGACAGATGGACTCCCAAGTTAAAGATGAGAGTGGATGGATACATGAGACGGAAGGCCAAAGTACGTGGTCTTGAAGAAGCTGCAGGACAGTGGTACAAGTTTTGACAGGTGGATGACAAAGCAGGGCTTCAGTCAATGTCAGTGTAACTATTGTGTTTGTCTTATCAGGTAGATAATGATTGCAACATTATTCTGTTACTGTATGTGGGTGATTTGCTAGCAAGTTTGTACATACAGGGTTTTGTTGAGCTAAAGGTAAGGTTAGTTCAGAGGTATGTCATGAAAAATTTGGAGCAGCAAAATTTTTTGGCATAAGAGACATGGAGATTTTGTCTCAAGTGGGCGTTGATGTGAAGACGGTGTTGGCAGGGTTTGATATGCAAGATGCAGAATCGAAAAGCACACCAAGGGCTGGACAGTTCAAGCTTAGCTTAGAACAGTATTCGAAATCACATGAGGTCTAGTGTAGACCTGAGTTTTTTCAAGCAGTGGGAGTTGTTAAAAAGTATGGAGCCAATTCGGGGAAGGAGTACTGGAGGGCAGTTCAGTGGATTCTCAGGTATCTGAGAGGGACTAGCAGCAGGTTAACATGTTATGCAGGGTTAAGGTCTTCACTACATGGGTTTGTAGGTTCGGATGTGGCAGGTTACTTGGATGACAAGTAAGGCATCACAGAGTGTGTGGTGGGTGGTCCTCAGGATTGATCTTGAAGAGGGATACAAGCTAGGGAATAAATTAGATGATGTATAGGTATGGGTACAGGTGCAGCTGTTTATCTCCAAGTGGGAGATTGTTAGGTTGTGGAGCTAAAAGCTTTATCAGGATGCAAACAGGAGGAGTTACGGAGGTTACAGAGGTTGCGAAGAGTTGCAGAATGAGTTGCAGGGCAACCGACGTCAATCAGATAGCAGTGAAGAAGAAACCGACGTCGGTTACCAGTCGGTCGACATCAGTCAGGGAGGAGCCGACGTTGGCAGCGTGTACGTGAACATGCAGTTTGCATGTTGACTCCGGAGAGTCTATTTTTGGACTGTTAGTTTGCATGTTAAACGCTAGTTGTAGTCTTGAGTTGCGTGTCTAATTATTGTAATTAAGATAGTCTAATTATTGTAAGCATGAGATCTATATATAGTGATGCAGGGGCATCACTTGAAGAACTAATTTCTTTGTTTTTCCCTCCATTTTGTTTTGTTTTGCATTTTTTTTGAAATTTTATTTCTAATATTGTTTTAAGCCTGTTAAAAAAAAACAAAAAAAAAAACCCTGTAGTTTAGTTAGAATCTCCTTATCTTGGGAGTTTGTTTTAGTGCATTTTGGGCAGATTGTTGCGCCCAGCCCAGGTTTGAACAACTTGCTATGTTAAGTTTAAAAGTTTTTTGGTATGCATTCGGATGTTTTTGGGGATGTTAAAAAGAAGAGGATTTTTGTGAGAAACAGGGGAAGGCGATGCAGGAGAGAACAGGGGCGTCTTAGTTTCCCACAAGTCATCTATGTTTTACTAAATTCGAAGCTAAATATGATTCCTTTGTTTCTTTTTCAATATTAAAATATCAATGCTTAAGCGTTCCAGGTTGGCTGGACCATAGTTCTTGTTTTGTTGTTAAGATTTCTGAAGCCGCCCCAAAATATGTATTGATGTCTCCAGCGGTTTCCATATAAATATTAAACTGTTTAGAGTTCTCTCTGTATTAAGTGAAGAACGCTGGCCATATTAAATTTGTTTTGGGCGCTTAAACGTACCCCTGTGTTTATATAAATGGTGTTGGGCCGCTAGACCTCCTGACTGGGTCGTGTAACTTTGCTGGGACGCATTCAACGCCTGGAAAGTAATAGTGACGTGGCATACCATATAAATTCTGCCTTGACAAACTTTGCATTCAGTGTATGAGTATAGAAGTGTGCAGCCGGGTTCACACTAGCATGTTAGATATCCTTGTGCTGTTTGAGTAATAGTGCGCCTGGAAGATGAAAGAAGATACAGTTTAATCCTACCACAATATTTTGACTGTTAATCATTATACAAATGATGTTGGGCGACCAAATATAAGGAATGATTTGTTTATTTTTTTTGTTCTTTGTGAATGGCAATGGAATTCCAGCATCTGTGTGTAATATCAGATGAAGACCTTTAAAATACTATCCAATTTATCTAAGCCGTGGACTCAGTCAGAATATATGATTTATATCTTCCATATAAAATTTTTTTCTGTTCATGTTTGAGGATTAATAAAGTGTGAAGAGTGCTGTAAGGTCATCATATAGACTCATGTGCTGTATTGTAAACTAGAGTGCTAGAGAGTAAGAGAGCTAAATAAGCTCCTTCTGAGAGAAGAGAGCAATGGTGTGTTCCTCTTAGTTCCACAGTACCAAGTGTGGGTGCTGGTTTGGAGAATCAGAAGGGTTCTTCGTATATGTATGATCTTGATCAGCAGAGGTGCATGGCTTCTTTTAGAGATCTACAATGGTGAGTAAGGTCTAGTGATTTGCAGGGAGCAGCAGAGAGCAAGAGATCTACTTGGAGTACGGTTGTGTACTTGGTGTACTGGCAGCGTGTTACTAAATGGTGGAAGTGAACATCAATTCTATATTGGAGTTGATTGTTGGGACCGAGAGAGGGAGGGAAGAAGGTCTTGAGGTGTGGCGAGCCTTTGAGGTGGAAGAAGTGGCATCTTCTTTATTGTATTTTCTTCTGAGTGATTATTAATACAATTGTGTATTGTCTCTCATATTCCTGTGTTGTTTCATATTTCTAGTTACTTATTGATTCTGTGTAAATTCTGTATTTAGTTGCTAATACAAGAGGTAATCATATGTTCTCTTATTGGGGAGCTAGATCCTGACACATTGTAAAATTATTTTTTATTCCTCCATTTTGTCGATCAAAAATTCTCTGTGAAACGTTGCATGCTCAAGAACTTTCAAGTAGGTTCCATGGCCGTTAGTGGGGAGGAGGTACGCAACCTAACAAGGAGAGACTGTTGTTGGAGCGATATATGAACTTCTTCCCTGAAACATGACATTATGAATGACTTAAGATTGCTTGAATGTTAAAGCCCACTCCCAGTTTATTTCGAATATGACACTTGAAATAAAACATGTTGCTCTTCAGTTTTTTGTCATTTATAGACGGATTGCATGTCAACAAGATAATTTAAATTTGAATGTTATGGAAGTAGTGAAACTTAGATATTGTATTTGTATTCATTTTATAAATGAAATGTATTAAAAGAGGTTGGTGGAGTCATATGTTGGAGTCAAATGTTTGAATTTTGAATAAGATGGAATATTAAAAAAAATAAGTGGACCAATTAGAATATTGTATAACCCAGATATTTTATATTTTGTCTTGTATAGCTTACAATGAGATGTAAAGTAAATTTTAGGAACTTTTTTTTTTTTTGAAGTTCAGTGTTTTTCAAGTGTTTGCACCTTTAAAATATTAGCAAATGATGTAATCTTTTTAAAATAGTATTCAATTTTGAAAAAGATGTTCATATTTATGAATATGATATTCACTGAAATAAAAATAACATGCATTTTTATGAATATCATATAAATTTTTTTAATATTATGTACTTTTTTATTGTAGCATTTATTTATTTTTAATATATATAATATTCTATATTAAAAGTTTGTAATTTTTATATTAGTTATCCAATTAATAAAAAGACTTTAATAAAATGTATAGGTAATTTTTACAAAAATTATATAAACACTCGTACATAATCAAATAAATCCTAATACATTATAATAAGAGAAGGGGTCACAACTATTAGACCCTATTCAATAATGGTCCCTTCCCCTAAAGCATTCTCCAACCTCAAATTTCTTCCCATTGATAGAAATGTTTGTCTATGAAACTTTTTTGCTTCTACGAGGATCACCAGAGGAGCTAGCTCTACATTGGCAAATTGGAAATCCTCTATTTCTCACGCCCTAGAAGAGTGTAATTGATTATTTCTCATGCCCTAGAAGAGTGTAATCAACTATTTCTCACGCCCTAGAAGAGTGTAATCAACTATTTCTCATGCCCTAGAAGAGTGTAATCAACGCTTTCTCACGCCCTAGAAGAGATGGATTTCAATATTTCTTTTACTTTTTCATGTTTTTTATTGGGATCCATCTGCTATTCCATGGCTTCATTTTTTATGTTCCCCACCATGTGTGCCATGAATTTCAATCTCTTTGTAAGCGACTATTTCTCATGCCCTAGAAGTGTGTAATCGACTATTTCACACCCTAGAAGAGTGTAATCGACTATTTCTCACGCCCTAGAAGAGATGGACTTCAATATTTCTTTTACTTTTTCATGTTTTTTCTTGGGATCCATCTGCTATTCCAAGTCTTCATTTTTTATTTTCCACACCATATGCGTGCTATGAATTTCAATCTCTTTCTTGCAAGTTCTCTTTGATTGTCTTTTACGTTCCATGTTTTCATGGATTTCCATTTTCTCTCTGCTTATTTGCTCTAACGTCAAAGGAGTTCAAATTTTCAAATGTCATTTTCTTCATTGTTGGATTGTTGCCTCTCTGTTATAAGCTTTACCCCTTATTACACTCTTACCTTTTACACTCTTTGCATTATTTAAAGACTGTTTGCTGGATAGTTAACTCGGCTGTTATAATATTTTTCAATCGCATCTCCAATTCTGTGAGTGAAGCTTCTCTCAGAATTCAGTTGGAAGAAGATGGATCCCTACCCATACCAATACCCTGGATGATATCCCTCGGTAAGATTAAAGGTTGGATCCCGATTTTTCATGAACAGACCTGATTTGTTCATGAACCATGGCCTCCTTGGAAGCTGCATCTTTTTCCTCCGTTGCAGAGAAGATAGCCATAAAGCCTCTAGGCATCATCATTATATTGAAAGGTCCTGCTCATGGTTTCCATTCGTTGTGTGTTTTTGGCCCTTTGTATAAACCCATAAATCCGCATATCAAATCATTTTCTGTAAGGCATCATAGTCTTTGTTCTAATTCTTCTATAGGGGATTCAATTCTTGAAACATTTTCTGATCTCTGATAACAACCATTTGCAAGTTTGGCCGGAAATTTTGACTTTATGACAGTATTTTTGGAGTGCTGACAGAAAAACCTCAGTAAATCTTCTGTGGAAATATCTTAAGCCTTCTGTGTGACTGCTGCTCTATGTGATTGGAAGTAAGAACTGAAGGCTATGACCTTTTTGAGAGTTACAGGAATAAAGTGCAACGGAAATCTATTGGAAGAAGGAAAGTCTTTTTCACACCCTATGTACATTTCACTTTTACAGATTTCTTGCAAGACTTATTACCTTAGACAACCATTACCATCTGACAATTTGTTTCAGAAGACCTTGTACACAATTTCCAAGAAGCTATGCACATCTATAATGACAAAGTATAACCTAACAGGCTAACAATATACTTTTGAGATCGGCAGGCATCTCATGAAAAAAGTTTCATATACCCCCATTGAATTGGACATCTAATCCCAGAACTGTAACCAATAAATAGTAAGTTTTCCTTGAATATTATAACCAGGATTCTATTTAAATCACATGCCTGCAAACCTTGATTATAGCCATCGTGGCTGACTGCATTGTCAAGCTGCATACAAGTTACAACAATCACATTTACAACTGATGCAGCTTGACAATTCACCCTTAATATTGTACCCATGAACTTTTTATTGCTCAAAAGTCTGTAGGAATGAAAAAATAATTTATTACAGTTTGTCACTAAGTATTGCATTTTAGTTATGCCCACAAAGTATTGCATTTTAGTTATGCCCACAATCCAAATAAACAGGGCATAAGAAATGCAACAAACAATCATAGGATTGTATGTTATAGTATCTAAAATACATGTATAAATCCTTCCCAAGCTAGAAGATTTGAAATATGTATTTCATCAAGCACATCGAAGAAAAAGATATTTCATCAAGCACATCGAAGAAAAAGATATTTCACCATAAACCATTTTCAATCAGAAATGGGAAGGATAATTTTTGCCGGATCTAATCATAGAACAAATTTATGTATTTCAGTTCCAACTTTTGAAGTACATTTGGCCTCATATCCCTTCTTTAATTGCTTGATCACAGTTCTAAAAATATCTTAAGATGAACTGAGGAAAGGAATGGCTTCCCTATACATATAATACAGTTGCATCTCAAAGTTCATAATATTGTAATCTGCAATCGTCTTCATTCATCTCCTTCATTTGATATGTCCAATTGTGTCATCTCAACGACTGGTGGGATGGCATCTACTTTATACCGCAAGATCTAACCCAAAAGAGAATGCAGGTCAAGATCTGTCAGCATTCTAGTTGAATGTCAAAAAAGTTCATTTAAAAAAAAAACTTCACCTTTTTATAGAAGGTTGAATATGCATTATCCCAAACGAGCCTATATGTGCCAACTTTTGGGGTGCAAAAATTTCCCTGCAAAGAGAGAGAAGTATATAATTTATAATTTTATATATATTTCAATTTGGGTATGTTTGTAGGCAGATGCTTTTGTTTTCATGAATAATCAAAATTATTGAAAGAGAATGTGAAATTAATTATGGCAAACATGCCTGATCTGATTCACAACGTTTATAGGGAAACATTGCCTGCAAGAACACAGAAAAAGGGTCTTAAGAGATGCACTGAAAACATACAATTCTGCAATAGCATTGACGTGCACTTTCAAACTCCATATGAGAAACAATTGCTTTGTACCACAAAATATCTACACATAAAACAGAATAACACCTTCTCATGAAATCAGTGTTCCTTTAACTGATTCTATAAATATGCATCAGAAACAGGAACATATGCATATGTACACATGCCCACTTTCTTGCACATGTAAATTTGTAATTGTGGTGACACTTAAAAGCGAATGTGAAATAATATTAAAAACCAAAAAACTGATACAACAATCTTAACACTTGATTTTCAAGGCATATGAAAAACATATAAGAAGCAGAATGGAGATAATCAAGACTTTGGAAAATAATGCAGATAGAACTTACGGTACTTTCCCCTGATGGACTTACAAACTCCACACAAAATCCCACATCCTGAAAACAAACGCATGATAGTTAATAAATTTTTGCTACTCTTTAATTTCATTCTTTGCACAGGCTTCATAAAGTATTTCAAACCCATTTGATCACTACTATATTTTTAAGAGTCTGGAGCCTCAGAGACAGATATATCAAAAACATTTGCGTATACAAAGGGCAGAAAATATTTCAAAATGAAAACTTAGGGAAAGAGGATAATGTATTAACTTGGTTCCCATTGCAGAAAAAAATGGCTACATATGAGGTGGAAAGAATGGAGACATAACCAAAAAGTGATACAAACACCCTTTATTTTCTGGGACATATAAATGAAAAGGAATGGTAATCTAATAAAAAGAGGCACTTCCAGGAACTCTTCAAGCAGAAGACGAGAATGACTGGTAGCAAGATTATAGAAGCTAGTATGCCCCGTAAATTCAAGTCTACCAATAATTGTCAAGATACAAGACAAAATGGCTAAAATGCACAAGAAGAAAGCGTACAGTATGGCAAGCAAGATTGCAGAACTGAGAAGCTTAAATATACCCATATATTCTAGCATACAATTGATTCTCAAGCTTAAGGACAAAAGGCTAAAATGCACCAGAGACAATGACAATATATTTTCTAAAGATCTGCAACTGGTGAAATGACGAGACAACAAATGAGGGATCTCTTCTTTCGTTATGGAACACAACAAAAATTATGAAGAATAACTGAACTGGTTCAGTGATGGAAAAGATCGAGGGATGAAATTTAAATACAAACACACATGCCCAAAAAGAAAAGATGAATGGCATCTATATGGATATTGACCCCACATATTTAAGAATAATCCATCATTTAGAAACATGATGCTCATATATATGCATATTAAGTCTAACTAGTATATTTACAAAGACAAAATTAGAATGATTTATTGTCCAATTAAGTTTCATGATGTGAGATAAGACACATGCTTAAGGAAAAATACTGTGATACATTGCAAAACACAAACATATGCACCCTCTGATCTGTTTGTATTTCAGTTAACACTCCAAGTTGAATTTCGCCCATCAGAAGTTAGGATTTCCAATGAAAACTAATAGCAAATCAAGAATTATTCAGGAATGTTTTACAATAACTAATGTAGCATATGATTGGGTACCCAATACTATTTAGAAATGTATCCATAATGGAAGCTAAGAAAACGAGCGATGGACCTGCTACTGGGCCTCAATGTCAACAAAGCCATTAAGAAGGGCCATG
Source organism: Torreya grandis (assembly GCA_037957365.1). Taxonomy (NCBI): domain Eukaryota; kingdom Viridiplantae; phylum Streptophyta; class Pinopsida; order Cupressales; family Taxaceae; genus Torreya; species Torreya grandis. Next base: position 8,196,506 of record JARHVA010000082.1, on the reverse strand, counting down.
TCATATATGTGGGCCTCAATGTCAACAAAGAGATGACCTTATCATTCAACAAGAGCTAAAATATAGTTAAGAGGAGAGAGTTATAAATCACATTAACTTGGCAATTTTTCATTATTCAGATTTTAATTTTTCCATGGAGCATGGTGGAGAAGTGCCGCAGCTCCATAAAAATATGGCAAACTATCAAACTGGAACTCATATCCCAATTAGTGTTTGAAAACTGAAATTTTAGATGGTGGTCTAACTGGGTCAAAAGGGATCCTTAATATTGTGATGCAGCCCCACAAAACGGCCAAAAAAAAACCAGTGGATGGACAATAAATGCAGAGTCATGACCTAGTTAGAGCTGGATGGCACTCGTATTGTTTGAGAATTAAAATTTTGGATGGTGGTATAACTGGGTCAAAAAGGGTTCTTAATATTGTCATGCATCCCAACAAAAGGGCTAAAATACCAGTGGATGAGTAATAAAAGACAATAAATGCACATGGTGGTGACCTATTTAGAGCTAAATGGGTATATACCCAAGCAGACTGACTTGGAACCATGGCACTAAAGGGGTTCAAATGGAAGCTGCATTCATTCCAAACACATCATGATATAACTTTTAATGGCAATACGGTGGATAATGCACTAAATAGCAGAAGTTTAACATGTTATGAAAGCAATTAACAAAAGCAAAGGAAAATTAACCCGATAAATACAGATGATTCTGCAACATAAATGAAAGCCTAATTGAAAATGAGGGTAACTTACAATAGGGTAGCAATTTTTGAGAAGAGATATAAAGTTATACTGCTGAATTTTACATTCGGATGACAATTCCCTTATAGCTATTTTTAAAAGGAAATGAAAGTCTAAAATTAGAAAATGATACGGTTCACCTAAGAAACTGAAAATCCATGTAACACATTTACCCCAAGAAGTGAAGAAGATATGCCATCAAGTGGAACTCATTAAACCCCAGTACTTCAGTTTCTGATATTTTAAAGATTTTTGATACATATTTGGATTTTGCATATCCAAGGCCCTTCAAAGTATTTTTCGGAAAATCTGATGTCCTATATGAAGGAGATTGTCTTAGAGAAAATTTCTGAGTAGGAATACCAACAAACCAAAATGTAGAAATATGGCGGTTGCACTTCACTCACAATTCACAAGGATGAACATTACAACATTGAACATACTCATGACCTATCCTGCAACAATAACCCATGGTGGTTTCAGAAGATTCCCATGTACTTGAGACAAAAGTTCTCAGGCCTCATCTCTATCTCAAGAGGTCCTTGAATTCCTTACCATCTTTGACCAGTGTATCACATTTTCTTCAAAAGCTTTAAACCAACTATTTTGGTGTGTTTTTTATAGCTACTATATGAATTCGATAGACAATCAAGGTGCTGGAAATCAAAAGGATTTACCATGCTCTCATCTGTTTTTTTATAAGGCATCTTTCCTACTTTGTTTGCAGCTCTTCACATTATATCTGGAAATCAATCAACATTTCATCCTTAGTAGCCAATTCTTCATGGAACTTCTGTATAGCTCGGTTGCATCTTTCAGTTTCTAAACTTTTCAGGATTTATTATACATTTTTATATTTTACATTTCCAGAGCCCTTTGGAGCATATTTTGGAAAATCCAACAATCTATGTAAAGAGGAGTGACTAAGAGCAAATCTTAAGCTTTCCAACATTAGGTTTTTGTATTTCAAGCCCCAAGGAAGAAACTATGACCCTAAAACAGAAACAAGAGAGGTAGTAAAGAAATCAGCTGCCAACAAGGATTCAAAATTCATAGCCTATATCCGCCGAAAGAACAAGCAAAGCACACTTGGCCGACTACATTGTCACCAAAAGCAAAAACAAAAAGTAGAGTTCATTACAAAACCTTTAATAAGTTAAAGGATGGAGTCAAAGCCATCACTGATTTCCCAATAAACAAGGTTTGGTGGCGAACCTAATCAGGATCCAACAACAGAGTGTTTGAATTGGGCGTACTATTGGAAGCCCAATGGGATTAATGAGGATAAAACCTGATTGGCATACTTCCCATGAACATTACAAGATTATGCCATTAAGTGGTATGACCAACTGAAAGCTGAAGAAAGAGACGCGTGGTGAAAAGGAGAGTCTTTACAAAATAATTTAAAAAGTGGCATACTGATGCCCAAATATTGGATGAATTGACAAGCATCAAACAAGGAGATCAAGCTTACAACAGAAGGATGTTGAACTTGGTATAGATGCTAGATAATCGATTAGGGGATGATCTGAAACAGCAATATTTCATAAATAGGTGTTTAGGAAAGTCTTCGATTGTGCCAATTTTCAAATACCACGATACTTACCAAAGAATGTTGGATGTAGAACAGCAAAAATACTTATAAAAACAAAATGTTGATGAATACGAGAGTGAGCCCAACTTGGAGGAAATAAAAGAACTACTAAATAAGAAAGATGAGGAAAAAAATGCATATAGGAAAAGCTCACATTTGGTGTTTAAAATTCCCTACGGATGGACACAAGAGGAATGGCCTAAAAAATATTGTGTAATCTGCAGTGTAAAAACACATCATAAACAAATGTTCGTTCAATCTGGAAAACAATAAAGCGGGAAAATAATGCATAATGGTACAGTAGACACCCTCAAGTGAATGATACAGAAATCAGTAAAACCAAAGGTCCTCAAATAATAGTAGTGGAAGTAGAGAATCAAAAACTACACTAATGTGGGACAAGAAAGGAAGACCCATGATTTAGTTCAAAAAGTGCAATAAGTGGGAGGAATTCTTGAAAGAATGCCCCAACACACCTGAACAAGTATCAAAGTTATGTTCAAATTGTGGTCCAAGTGACCATAATGATGACGACTGCCCAAAACTGAAAGCAGCAAATGTGGTACAAATAGAGCAAGAAGAATACAAGTACTTGTTGGCTGCTACAACAGCAGCATATAATTGAAATTTAGGCTACAAAGGAGGCAAGCAACCAGTCAAATGATGTGGGGGTAGTCTATGAGACCTAACCACGTTAGAAACTAGAATGGGCAGAAATTTTGAAACTTTTCATTTTGAAGGTGTCGGTTTCCATTGAAAATGCACCTTTATACATCATTTTCAATACATGTGTTGTAAAAACCATACAAAGAAATATTAAATCTGTAATTGACCATTCCAATGTGTTTGGAACGTCCAAAAAACCTATAAATCGACTGGTCACACAACCACCTTTGGACAAAGTAGCGATTTGTCGAAAAAATGTCACAGTACAAGCTACTCAGAGACAAATGCGACAAAATTGCAACCAAAATGAAAGCTTTGAGGTTTGAACTCTTGACCGCTCTTTTTGAGAATGACTTACAAAACAATACTCACCAATTGCTCTACACGCAATTATAAGACATGAAAGGAAGCTTTTCCTTATAAGCTGTATTTCTGAGTTTTCAAAATAAAAAAAAAATAAATATTTGCATTTAAAAACCGCTCACTTAGAAATTCAGCCATGAAAATATTAATGTGAAAACTGCATCTTATGTTTTCACTTTTGTGGGTCCCATACTAATATAGTAATTTGGAAAAGAGAATATTTTTGAAACTTATCAAATATTACTGCGCCATACTACATACCACACACTTCAGGCCGTACAAAATGGATTGCAGCTTATCTGAAAGCTGAGAAAGGATGATGATACTTCACTTGCTGCTCAAAAATCCATAAAAATAGTTGTGTAAATGTTTGATATGCTTCAAATCCTTACAAAATGGATTGCAACTTATCTGAATGCTGAGAAAGGATGATGAAACTTCATTTGCTGCTCAAAAATCCGTACAAATTGCAGGGTAAACTAGTTTTTCGGGAATGTTCATTGATTGAGTTCCGTACAACACATACAAAATGAATTTTGACCCGTACAAGTGCTATTTGATCAATGTGAAATGGATTTAAATGCCATACAATAGCTTTTGAAACCTGTATATACCATACAAGTGCTAATTTATTGATTAAAAAATGTTATATATTTTGTGCAAAAACATTGGAGGAAGTACACACAATTCTTGGGCTGTAGATCTTTGGATTTCAAGACTGGTGAACCGTACAAATTCAGATTTGGGACCTTTGCATATTACAAAATCAGATCTGGTAACCATTTTTCCATACAAAATGAATGTATGACTTGGAATTTTGAGTGGTAGGTAGTACAAGGTGTTATCAGGGCATATTAAATAATAAATAAGGCTTCAAAAATGAATTTTCAGGGATGAAAATTTTATTTGACTTGCATACCTTTAGCACACCAAAAAAAATGACTTGCTCTCTCCTCCTTTACCACAGCACAGACTCTCTTCCTTTACCACGGATCTGATACCACTGATGGGATCGGGCAATGCACACGTAGAAGTGAAAAAACTACATTTTATCGATTTGACAACAGAACTTTATTAAATGTAATATATCTCCGTTACAAAACTCTTTTTATGAAACCCAAGCTTTAAAAGCTTTTACAAAGGTACTTTTACGGGTCTTAACTACCACACGGGTCCAACCTATTAAAACCAACTACGTAACTTATTTACTAACAACGTTATTATTAAAACTAATAATAACAAAGTAAAAGACTCTGCATCAACCAACCCAACACATAATAGACAAGAATAAAAACAATAAATAAGAGAGGAAAGAAGCCCAATACAATGACCGATATCCTTAACCAATGGAACTATGGCAAAAGTACTAGTGAAACTCTTGATTGAAAATGCTTACCACAATTAGCATAGGTAAAACAACAAAAGAGGAGATACAAAAACTAACAAAAGAAAGGGGCATCTTGTTGCTAGGAAAAGGTGTCATAAAGGTAACAATTGAGAGTGGGGACATGACTCTGCCTAATACTTTAATAGATGATAGATCTGGTCTAAATATCCTACCCATAGTTCAAAAACTTGTATTCAGCAATTACTCGGCAGCCCAAAATTTTGACTCAACATAAAACTCAACAAATTTTCCACAGATTAAAAAATATATATAAATGCATAAAAAAAACATAAATAATAAAAAGCATAATAAATGAATGTAGAGAATGCATATGTACATTTTCTATTAGTTTTAGACCAAAAGAGAGTACAATGCTCAGTTTTAGACCCAAAAAAAAAGTACAATACTACAATGCACCATAATATAATCTCTAGCTCCTCGTATTCATCGATTGCACCCTTGAAATGGAAGGTAAACATCCCTCCTCTATAACAAAATTGTCCAAAAAACATATCATCCTCACCAATCCCTCTTGATGCTTATGCTTCTGCATCTACTATTGTTTGCTCCTTCCGCTACTTCCCTCTCAAAATATGCAAATCTCCTCGATAAACATGGGCTCCACATCTTAAGCAATCCAATCTTGAAATGGATCAATATCATCCAAGTCAATCGCATCATGACTCTCTTGCCTCTCCACCTATCTCACACAAAGATGAAGATTATATCGCACAAAAACAAGGTCATTGAGGCGTTTTGTTGTCAACCTATTGGGCTTCTTTGTGTAAATGGCCTCAAAAATGCTCTAATTATATTCACTGTAATGTCCCCTTTTCATATAATTTTAGTAATTAATAAAATTGCCCGAATAGTGATTTTAATCATTCAAAAATATAAGGCAATTTAATTAATTATTAAAATAGAACTATCTTGGATAATTATTTGAATTATCGGAAAAGTGGTTTTAACCATTTGAAAAATTAAGGTAATTTTAATAATTATTCTGAAAGATTTTATAATTAATACATTGCTAAAAAAGTGATTTTTATCACTTCATTTATCAGAGCAATTTAATTAATTATTGAAGTAAAGACCTAATAAAAAAAATTATTTAATTTGCCAAAAAGTAATTTTAATTACTAATTTATTGAGGCAAGTTATTAAATTAATTCAAAAAGACCTAAAGTGAAACTAAAAGGAATGTCGGCTTGGGAGATGAACAAAAAAAGGAAAAATAGCTTTAAAATTTGACAAGAGGTTATGAGGTGTTTTACCCTCTCCAAGGTGGTTCGCCTCCCTTTGGAGGGTAAAAGTACATGGTGAATATCTCAATGGAGGATATGCTGAAAATTGATATTGTTTCTTCATGCTTGAAGAAAATATTGGGATGTATGCCCAATAAGTGTTTGCAAATTTTTGGCGCTGATTATTTAACAAAAAGGTGTCTTTTGACACCACTTATTTCTAAAGTGGATTTGTTGCATGCCCTAGAGTGGGACGACTTGCTTTGTGTGCTTGTTGAGAAGGTTTCGTGAACAATTTGATGTCCAATTGGTCAAATTTAATTGCTAGAATTTATTGTGGATTTATTGCAGCTGAACGACTTGCCCCTTGAAGGCATTTGAGATCATTGAATTTGAACATAATAATTATGTTATCATTTATATTAATTTTGCAGGTGGGGCGACTCACTTTGAGGGATAATTTGAGGGTTGTAGGGTGCTTCTAGGCCCTAAACGTGGGACAATTAATATCATAATTATTTGTGGATATTTTAGCATATTATTTCCAAGGTTTTGACGACATTTTGAGGGTGAATTCAAAGCACAAATTCTGATTTAATTATTGCAGTATTTTTTTTAATATTGGCAATTGGATTGGACTAGGGTTTAATCACTTTGGTGACCTAACCGCTAATGATTCATGGATGATATGATTGTTGTGTTTTTTTGTATGATTTTGTCTACAATTTGTGAAAGCTTGAGCGGATTAGAGTGGGAAAGGACATCAATTCAGCTAGTGTGGCACTAGGGTTTGGAGGATTGAAACATTCATTTCAATCTCTTTCTTCATTGTGGTAAAAGCCACTGGTGGTCGAATTCACAAAATATTTATCTGTTATTTATTTTAAAGTGAATTAGAGTTAATTTTCAGTTTGGAGATGTAATTACAGCAGTTAGGGTTTGCTGATTTTGCTAATTTTAGAATTCAAAAAATTGTGGATTTTAAGGGAAACCCCGTTTTGGTTGAATTGTCCCATTTGGGAACGTTACTTTCACACCCAAAAGAGCTACATGGCTGGCACAAAATACGAATGGTCTAAAGATTCAATGTTTTGCACCATAATCATTGCACCAAAAATCTGCAAATAGGACATTTGTAACTTTGTAAGTCAACTAGGGTTGCATTTATTTAAAGAATTCTTGTATCTATGTAGTACGGATAATGAGACAACAATCAAAGGACTCAATTTGTTTTTACCTAGTTGTTGGGTCATTCTCTTTCAAATGCATAGTGCCAAGGAAAAGAGCCTCCCCTTTAACCCTTTTAAATCTGCAACTCATCAAGACTGGTGTCTCTAAGGGCTTCGTTAAGCGCCATCCTTTTTATGCCTGTGTTGAGGCCATCCATAATCTCTTCATCGACCTTAAATGAATCAAAGAAGATAAGTTTGAAGTTCAAGTAGTAGGTCATTACATGCATATATCAATGGAGCTCCTTGTTCCATCTCCGATCAATAATGCACCAAATGGATTAATATTTTATGTTATTTTTCCTGTAATAATTCACTATGACCTCCTTCACCTTGACCATGATCTCATACAGATAACCATAGGGTTTTTCCCCCATACACCAAGCATATAACTCTGACCAAAGGCTCAATCACCTAAAACAAAATAGCATGAAGTTTTCTAATTAAAAATATGAGAAATTTGAATCCAAAAAAAATTATAAAAAATAAATAGAAAATAGTGAAGTTTAAAGTTACCTTAAGGATCTCCTTTGTGCTCTTTGCAAACACATAATCAAAAATAGTCTTCATGACCCTTTCCCCTTTGGCTTTCCTATAATATGGAGACTCCAACCATTGTGTGATCACAAACATCTACTTAAGAGATATTAATGAGGTTGTAATTATCTGCATTGTGATGAAGGTTGTGGCAAACAGTGGCTCCTGATTGCACAAGCTCCTTTCCGTTGGCGTACTCTCTCATCAAGCTTAGCACCCAAGAGTGATTGTAAATGTATTTTGTGATATTTTTGGCTTCTTCAACCACACTTTTCACCCATGTAATATTTCCTATGTCTTCAACTAGGAGATCAATGCAATGCATTGTGCAACGGACCCAAAAAAATGAAGGGTACCTCTCCTCAAGAAGTCACCCTATTATTACATATGTTGAAGTAAGCATTGTTAGTCACAACTTGGACAACATTCTCCATACCCACTTTTATAACCACTCCATCCAACATATCACACAAAGTCTGCATTTTTCACTTAACAAGAAACATCAATTGACTTCAAGAACACCAACTACCCATTTGAAGCCACTTGAATGTTTATCAAAATGTGGTTCCTTCCATCTGTCCACCCGTTAGACAAAACACTACAACCCTTTTTACACTATATTTTTATTTACTCATCTACTATCACTTGTGTAGTTTCACGGTGCCCTCCAACAATGGGCCGCTCAAATCACGAGTAGGTGCCTTCAACCCCTTCCTAGCAAGGGCTAATGTCTCCCAATAAGGGCCTCTCACCACATTGAATGGTATGTTGTTATAATACCAAAAATTTGCAGCAGCCATCCTTGACTCATGCTTTTCCCAGTTCCAAGTAGTGCCTTTGAGCGAAAGCAGTGCACCAAAAGTATTGTGAAAAACAAAGAAACTCTGTGAAGCCAAACTCATTTGGCTTTAACTATCTCTAGTGGATGAGCCATGTCCTTGAATCCTTGGGCCTATTGAAGAGCCTACGGAGTCATCAAAATCAAACCCCACATTCATTACAGATGCAACTGCTGTAGCTGTCCTCTTTTTTTCATTTTTCTCTCCTCATAAAGAGCAAGTACAACATTCATCTCTCTTAAAACCTCAAGTTCCACTTTGTCACACAATCGCACATCTCAGTTTGGGATTCATGCAAGGTTTTATTTGAGGCGATAGACACCTCCTCATAAAAAACCACAATATTTTCATATCACAATGTTGTATTCTGGACCCTCTATACCATGCTTCCAAGTAGGGTCATCAAACTTCTTACTCCTACGGCTACCTGAACTAGATGCCATTCTTGTATATCATTGTAAATTGTCAAATGCAAACTGTAAACCCTATAAAACCCCAAAAAAAAAGAACAAGTTTTCATTTGAAACCCTAGCTGAGTATCAAATCAAAATCCTTCAACCCTAATGGAAATCACGTCACAGCAACTAGTAATAATAAAATTTGTTTTAGCATAGCAAAAAAATAAAAAAAATCGATTGCAAAAGTGAATATAGCATTTTGATTGTCAACTGTTATAATTTAACAATGGTCGAGTAACTACAACAAACTTGCGAGTCCCTGACAATTACTCAATTCACGACTTTTACTATGATTTCTCGGCGGTGAAATTTTTGGCAATTATTTCGCGGGTACTCATCATTTCTTGCGAGTTTTAATATTGTGATCCTACCAAAATAAGGATAAATTAGCAAATTAGGAAAAGATTATTCCTTTAGGCATCTTGCTAGATCAAGAAATAGTATTAGTGAGGAAAAAGCTAAGAGAGGTGTTTGTAACAATAAGAATGGAAAGCATATTAAATCATTATGACACCAAAATTGGACGCCTATGCTGGAAAAAAAATGAATTATCCATGATTGGGAACACAACTATCGTCGTAAAAATTGGTAGAGCAAAGCTAACCATGGATGCAAGTAGAGATAAACTTATTGGCAAAGAGCAGTTTAGTTCAAATGGTGGATGAAGGTTAGAGAATGAATATGAACCAAAAGAAGAGGGTGTACTACATTTAAGATTGAATTTTCTAGAGACAACATGCACATAGGTCAAGGCCTATTGAATTGGCAAACGGGTGAATATGAAATGTTAAAACCTGCATGTTGAATATAAACAAAGAAAAAGGAGCAAACACAAATGAACTAGAGAAAACCAAGAAGAAAATCTATACATCGAATAGGATATAGAAGTAGAGTATCCTACCATTTATTGGAGTTGGGTAATAGAGGGTGGTGATTATCCACTTGAATCAACAAATATAAGGTGGGGGATGTTGAATTAGAAATGCAGCCCACATATGAAATTCCACAAGAAACAAGTATCCATTATAAGGATCCAGCTACACAAGAAATCAATTTGGGTACTGCGGAAGAAAAACAAATAATTACAATTGGAACAGATCTAAACCCCGAATCGGCAAGGGTGGCCCTAAACATTTTTACAATACATAAATAACTATTTGCGTGGACCTAAAAGATATGAAAGGAGTTCCAAAAGTAATCGCAGAAAGGAGACAACCTTACCGAATAAACCCAGGATATGCAGCTCCGGTACATGAAGAAAATGAGTGTGTGCTAAAGGCAGTAATATAGTTAAAGTAGTAACACGTGATTGTGTATCCTCAGTGGTGAAAAATACAGATAAGCAAAGGTATTGCAGAGATTGCCGCAGTTTGAACATAATTTCCAAGGAAGATCCACTTCCAATTCCATTCAAGGATACAATTTTGGTATAGGTAGAAGTTAGTGATTTGTACTTGTTTTTAGATGGGTTTTCAGGGTATAACCAAATTAGTATTGCAAAAGAAGACAAATTAAAAACTATTATCGTAATGGAAATCAGAACTTATGAATATAATCAAATGCCTTTTGGGCTGTGCAATACACTAGCAACGATCCAAAGAACAATATTGTTTATCTTCCAAGAAATGTTAATAAAATATTTGAAAAAAAATATGAATAATATCATATATACATGACAGAAAATATGATCACGTAAGACCTGTTTTTTGGGAGGCAAGATTGTCTCTGAATCCCAACAAGTGAGAATTATTAGTATGAAAATTGTTAGGACTTGTGATTTGTAAATCTGGTACGAAAACAGACACAGATAAAATCAAAGTCATAAATGAGTTGCAAAGTCCCAAAGATATTGGGCAGGTTGGATCCTTTCAAGGGCACATCGGTTAAACTCATTACTCACAAATCCATAAAGAATTATGCAGGGTTATCACACCCATTAGGTTATTTATTAAGAAAGGAGGTATCACTTGAGTGGGGAGCAAAACAACAAGAAATCCTTGGTTTTGTTAGATAATGAATTATATTTAGTTAAAAGTGGATTTGGAGAAGTTACAGAAACCACCTGGAGATAAATTTCAATTCACTATGCCACAATAAATTGATGTCATGTGAAAGCCGCACCTTAAGGGAATTGAGGAAGGCTTGCACCCTATCACTTCTAAATTAGATAGATCACAAGAAAAGCTAGGTTTCGGGAAAACAGCAAGAGGGAACATGAGGAGCAACATAATAGATCCCCTCAACCAGACTAGCTTAGCGAGACCCTAAGCTCAGCAAAGGAGATGGCGTTGGCATTGGCGACCAACATGCAGCAACAACAACAACACCATCCCACTCCCCATCACCAGGAGTAGACATCAGCCTGTCTATTTTATCTTATTTTAAGTGTGGGGATGGTGGGCAAGTTCAGGCAGAATAGGGGGTACTTGGGTGCAATTATTATGCAAATGAGCACCAAGTAAACTAAGTAGATTATGCTTCTAAACATGTTTATTTAAGTTAATTATCGTTTAGAAAAGGTTGTATCTTAGATGATAATGTTAGACTCATAATCATGTGAACTCATTTCCAATTATGAAATCATCAAGCTATTGCATTCTATTGCCGTTATTTTCTTTCATTGCTATTGATCACTGCTGTTCTACACTGCTATTAATCTGTTGTTACTTTACTTCACTGCATACCAGTTAAAGAGCACTATAGGATGAATGTATATTATCAATCAGTAAGAAGGCGCTCTTGAGGAGACCTTTGCCTCTTCTACCCATCCATAGACAAGCTTCAAGGAAGCTGCTTTCAAAGCAGGTCAGTCTCCTTCAAGGGAAGTTCTGCTTCAATTTCTTCATCTTCAAGCTCAACAAACTGTTGTAAAGCCTTCTTTCCAACAAATAGGGAAAACCGATGCTATCTCAAGAGGGACCCCACTCCTTTATATTCAAATCCCTCTGGAAGAAATGGATGATAGACTGATATCTGAAAAAAAAAAAACTTTGATTTCTCTGTTTATGGAATCACATCCCAGGCCTAAAACCCTGAAGACATGGGTATAACTATATTATCAATGGAAACTAGTGGAATCAACAGGTATGCTTATGATGTCCAATGGCTACTTTATGAGCAACTTTCTAGAAAGGGGCTTCATTTATGAACAAGGCAATCCTATTCATGAAGTCTTGGTCTCCAATGTTTAATACAATAGATAATCTCCCCAGCATGGTCCCCATTTGAATTCGATTGTGTAATGTTCCCAAATGAGATGATTTAACCAAAAAGGGGATTCCCCTAAAATCCACAAAATTCTGAATTTTTAAAATAAAAAATCAGCAAACCCTAGCATGAAAGAAATTATCCAAAACCCTTACCAAATCCCAATAAACCCTAGGTGCCAACATGCGCGAGATATATAGACAATTTCCAGCAAACCAATTCATCCAAAATTCACCTTATTACTTGCAAATATGAGAAGCAAATTGAAAATGTAAAAGATGTACCTTTTTGTCAATTTTTGAATATCAATTGTTATTTTATGATCGCTGAAAAAATACAATTTTTCAAATACAGCTGTTGTTCCTTGCTTAATTTTTGCTTGAAACCCTTGCCAATAACATTCACATGTGCCAAAAATAAGGGAAAAAATCTAGCAATCCCCTAGAGCATCCAAAGTGGCCCAAAAGTCCTTCCAAGCAAGTCACCCAAGTCACCAAAGTGTAGAATAAATTGCAAAATATTTATTAGACAAAATTCCACCTTTCACAAGTCAATTTGATCAAGAAACCCTATCAATAAATTAAATAATTCTAGAAATTATTATTTAATATCATAGCAAGTTAAAGCCTCAAAACTTCATCAAATCTTCACAAAACCCAACTCCGATATTCAGAAAAAGTATCAATAAATTTCAAAATATTAAATTGATCGACTAGACCTCAAAAGAGATCTAAAAACACTCCCGAGAGCCTCCCAAACCAAGTCACTCCACTTGCAAAATTAATGTAAATAATAATTAGTTTATTATGCTCAAATTGGACATCAAGTTGTCCACCAAACCCTCTCAACTAGCACACAAAGCAAATTGCTCCAGTCTAGGGTAGGTATCAAATCCACCTTACCAATAAGTGGCATCAAAAAACACATTTTGTAGAATAATCAGCTCCAAATATGCAAACACTTATTGGACATACATCCCAATATTTTTTTCAAGCATGAAGAATCAATATCAATTTTCAGCATGTTTTCAATTTAGATCTTCATCATGTATTTGTACCTTCCAAAGGGGGGTGAACCACCTTGGGGAGGTAAAATACCTCATAACCCTCTCTTGCCAAGTTTTAGAATATCTTTTTCTTTGTTTTGTTTAATTCCCAAGTCGACATTCCTATTTTTCGAATATAGTATTAAATTAAGTGCCTTAATAGTAAATAGTAATTAAAATTACTTTTAGGTAATAATTCAATAATTATTTTAATTAAATACCTTAAGGTAAAAACCACTTTTATAAAATATTCTATTAATCAACTAATAATTACCTTATACAAGCAAATGATTAAAATCACTATTTAACAATTAATAATTAACTAATAAAATAAAACTTCAAAACAAATCATTTCATCTATAGGGAAGTAGACTAAAGATCTTCAATTCCTGCTCATACATGATGTGGAAATGGGGACATGACAGATTGCCACTACTCCCAAGTGAATTCTGGGAAGAAGCCTCCTTGCAAAGAATTGATAACTTCATTGGACAATACATAAAAGCCTCCTCAAGTACACTTGTATTTGTGTCAATGTTGCCCTTGAAAAGCCTCTCCCATCTAGAATGCATCTGAACTAGGGTGTATTGAATGGGAACTACTAGTAGATTAGGACAATATTCTATTCAGATGTCAATTGTGTCTTCATGGATATCTAGCAACAGTGTGTCCGCTCAACTAGCAACAGTGTGTCTACTACTACATAAAACAAACATACAAAATAGGTGCCCAAAATTAAGGACCCTTTGTGTTTGGCCAAAAATCTGAGCCTTTTTGAGGATGGTCTTCCACCTCAAAATTCTTATAGCATAAAATCTCAAGAAAAAAGGATGGGTCGACCCCTAGAGATGTGCCAATTGCCTTCAGGAAGAAGATACCATGGATCATCTCTTCATCAATTGCACATTTTCCCAACAAGTATTGGCAATAGTTTTCCTAATTGTTCCAGTCATCTTGGACCCCACCCACATCCTTCAATCATATGATTTTCCAATGGTGCTCATTGCAATCTGAGTCCCATTACATTTCCTCCCCCCACAAGATGACACATTTTTGTTTGTTGGTCAATAATGTTAGATAGGAACAATAGAATTTTTTAGGGGACAGCTTCACCTCCAAAAATGCTAGTTTAGAAGGTGCATAGGAATGTCAAAGCTATGATGCTTGTCCAATCCAAGAAGAACACACCTGCAGCCTCAAAATTATTGACTTTTCCATGCTCAAAATGTGGATGATTTAGTCACCTACCAATATCCAAGGCTTGTCGATTAATTTGTGGAGTCCTCCAAATCTACCCATTATCAGCTAAACTTTGATGGGTCCTGTATCGGGGACCCAGATTCAGCAAGTGCAAGAAGGATTTTTTGCGATACTGATGATGTCATTTTCAAATTTCACCACATCCCAGAAGCACACAGGTTCTATGACAAACAACTTTGCAGAGGCATGAGCACTATTTCGGGGCTTTTATATCACACATGAGCTCAATTAAAACAATTATTGAAAAGTTAAAACAAAGGAGACTCAAAATTAATAATGAACCTCTCAAATAATTTATTCCAATACCTCCAACACCCATATTTTTTATATAAACCATCGAACAAATAGCCAACTCTCTTCGAGGATTCAAATAATTTAAAATAAAACATGTCAGATGAGTTATTAAACCAAGTTGAAGTTTACTTGGCCAAAGCAAGCACCTCTCATATGAACATTACCCAGGGAGTCCGGAGTTACATTGTGAATCAACTTCCAAATGATTGCCGAAATCATCACCTCAAGCTTCAAGGATCAATCCCACCATGCCCTTCCTAAGGTGACCATTTTAATATTTATTTCTTGCTTTGCACGTGTCAACCAGGGTTTTTTAAGATCTTTTTTGTCATACATACATAACGTGGCCACCCCAATCAACAAGTTGCTTTCCTAAAAAATGTGTAGGCTTCCCCAACTCAATCTCAGAAAAAACTCAGCAGGCCAAAATTTTGACTCGGACTCAGCAAAATCTCAACAAATAAAATAGATGTGTATGTATGTTCATAAAATAAACTTAAATAACACGTAAAATACTTGTAAAAAGCATAAGAAATGAATTTAGAGAAAAGTCTATTTTCTATTAGATTTTGACAAAAAAGAGTACAATGCATATCATAATATCACAGCAGTCGAAAAATTGTTGAAAACTCATTTAAATCTGGTGATGATCAATTCACTGCAGCTGAAAAATTGTTAAAAGTGTGTTAACAGGCTTCTGCAGAGCTTAAAATGTTAAAAAAAAGTGATTACTGCCTGATTACTGCCTGCACGATGTGTTCCAATGGCAAATTCCTACGAGTTTACTGTTTACCAATGCTGCCACAATTGACTCACAACCTGACTCCTCAATAGTGGCATCCTCTCGCAGTTACCATAGCCAGAAAAAAAAAAAAAACTGCTGGTTGTGGAGTTTTATGTACAGACTTGCAAGTTTGGGTGAATAATCGGCTGCCAAGTTTTTACTGTTTACCAATGCTGCCACAAGTTTGACTCACAACCTGACTCCTCAATGGTGGCATACTCTCGCAGTTACCACAGCCAGGGAAAAAAAAAAAAACTCCTGGTTGTGGAGTTTTATGTACAGACTTGCAAGTTTGGGTGAATAATCGGCTGCCAAGTTTCAGGCAAGTTAGTCACCAGGCTAAAAAACACGATTACTCAGCTCTCAGCCAAGTGCTCCCCGAATTTTATAACTATGCCCAGCAGTGAATACCCTTCTCACATAACTGTTTTAAACACATCTTAGATATCTCACGATCCTACTATAATGATCACCCACTTATCCAACATATCCAAGTCCCCTATTCTAGTTATTAAATAATGATCCCAATCAATGTATCTTTCTCTCACATCTACCTTCCAGCTCCTCTTATCACATGCACAGAATAGTGCAGCTCTCTGAGCAAGCACATGAGCACCTTGTGCGGCAACAGGCAATATCAATTGGTGTCCTTTTCAGCACCTATCTCCCTCAACATCTCAGAATATCACAGAATGGGTTTGGTCCAAACAACCATCAGCTTCCAGCATGGATTATGCTCAATAAACAGCCCCCTCTCTTTATGGAGGGTCTCTTTGAAAGCATCAGCAGTCATGCATATCTGATTTGAAGCATTGTAGCTTCATGGAGAGGGTGAACCCAGAATGACCCACATATAAGCCAGGCTCGTTATACAGGTACGATCATGGTGATTAATTCTAGGGCACGTGCAAGAAACCATCCAATGTGGGTTCTCACCAATGCATCTTTCATTGTCCCCCTTAGAAGTGTTTTGATGCTAGGAATCAAACAGGTGTTATGGAAAGGATGCATGTTTGTCCCTTACTATTCCATTTTGTCTAGATGTGGATTTTTCAAGCTACAGAAAAAGGTATACAGCATGGTCACCAAGAGACAAGGATGGGGTCGGGTCTTGGAGACACATGCAAATTTTCAAACATTGGGAACAGGGTACTTGTAGACAGAAAAATAAATAAAATAATAATATTTATATATTTTAATATTAATTTATGAAAACTAAAATGGTAAAATGCATAGCCAATTCATTCTGGGTACAGGTTTGGATATGGCGAACTAGGTTCACCAGTACAGTGATTTTTTTTACCCTGGGTACAACTTGGGTACAGCGTACAGAAAAAGATATAAAAAATATAAAATAAAAATATTCTAGCCAAATATTGTAGACAAGTGTTGTTTTATGTTATCTTTTTGAAATTTTAGCAACTTCAAGGGTTTCTAAGTGTTTTTTATTTTTAATTACGTTAAGCCTAGTTGTGAATATTGAGGCGCAGTGAAGGAGGTGGCGCAGTATCCTAGCTAAAATAAATCGCATTCAGTACAGTGATATACTATGTATTCTTTATTTTTGGCTGCAAATGGAGGACAATGAGATGAATGGAGCTGCTGTAGAATTTTTTTTATTAGGTTTTACTTTTTATTATTCAACATGTTTTGAAGTTTTGAGTTTTAATATTAAAATAATAAATTATTGTTTTATTTTTTTATTTTAAGGCAGAAGACGTGAATTTTTAGACAACCATATGAGATGCAGGAGACTCCAAACAAACTCTCGGAAACTTTTTAGACGTCCCCAAGACTCATCTCCGTACCCGGGATGCATCCCCTATGCCAGGAAACATGTCTCCTGATTTCTATGGTATACAATCTTCTACATGACCATTTCAAAGATTTTAGATGGATCCTTGGCATCAATATTCACTGATTAGAGTATCTTACAGTTTGGACCTACATCCGTTATTTTAAATTCTTGTTGTTCGAAGGCCATGATTTTCAGATCTTCAAGGACACTTTCTTTAAGTCTTCAACAATCCAAAATCTCTCAACCTCCACAAAAATCATCTCTGCTAATACGATTGAACCCCATGGCTCTTCACAGCAGAAATTTCAGAGAATCTTCTTTTGGTTTCAATACCAGCATACTCCACGAAAAAAAGATAATATTCACAAAAGGACCTGTTCCCAATATTCAACCCCACATCTACAAATGAAAACAGAAAAGATCAGGTCTGCGCCAAGTGACACGGAGCACAAAAAGCCTCCCAGAAAATTGCCCAATTAGGTAAGCTTTGACTGACTTTCTTTCTAAAATACAATAGATTGACCCTCAACAAGCACAACAAAGTTCTCAACTGCAGAAGAGAAAATCTATTGCAGTGTTGGAAGCAAAAGAAAATATTTATCAAACCAGTCTCATGGCATGCCCATCACTTTGAACCATGGCCAGTTGAGGGATGGTATCAGTTTCTTCAATTCTTGGGCAATCATTATTCCCATATGACAACATTGACAAGATTTAATAAGACATGTTGCACAATGGATAACAACATTGACAAGATTAAATACAATTATAAATGACACGTCACATCAAAGTTTATTTTTATCTCTATATAAACTTTATTGGAAACAAGACCATCTGTAACAAAAGCATTTATCCACATTCCCAATATGCAAAATGGAATACATTTATTAATAAATATGAATACAAGGCACACATTTTGACAGCAAGGGCAATCAAATTTGAAATATTCTGCAGAAAGCAAGAAAAATGTGGCAACTGCCATGTGGGATCTCTTGACCATTTTTGGCCCTGCAGGCCCAAAAAAATCGGTCCTCCCTTTTGTTTCCTTGCTGTCACAGTCTTTGATGTTTTCACCTTGCTACAATCATGGGTTTTCCCTTTGCAATAGTCCTGGTCTTATAAAGAGTTGAGAGATCCAAGACCTGTAGGTTTTTTGGTTCAATATGGAGCTTATTTCGCTTCGAGCGATTGCCTTGCACAGTTCTTTTCGGCAAAGGGAATGGGCCGGTTCCAAAGGGATGCAAGTCTTTCAACAGGCTCCAAAGGCAAAGTGCCCTTGCGGAAGGCAGCGAGCACCTTCAGGAAAATGAACAAGGCGGAAAAGAGGTTCAAGCGGTAGGTTCAAATAGTAGGTTCAACGATGCATTGAATTCATAAGGAGACTAAGTGAGTGAACCTGACTCTTTGTAAAACAGAGTATTGAACCGTTGAACTCCAAAAAATGGTTCAAGTTCAATCGAAAGGTTCAAAGTCATAGCTAAAAAAGCCCGAAATGGCCTACACAATTCGCAAAAGGGGCAACAGATTTTCTTTGGAGGGCACTTTGGTCGGCGGCAGGACCACATCAAAAGTTTTGAAGGGGTTGTTCAAGACCCAAAGTACCTTTGCGTAGGGCAGAGTTTCCTTCAAAAAAGAAAGACCAAGGCAAAGAATTCCTTCAGACTTTATGTCCAAAGGAAATTCGTAAGGAGCAAAGGATTTCTTCGGACAAAATGTCCGAAGAAAATCCATGTAGAACCAAGTGTGAAATCCTTTGGACAAAATGCCCGAAGGAATTCCTTCGGACATTTTGTCCAAAGAAATTCACAAAGGAAAAGACCAACAAGAAATGCCGAAACTTAAAGGCACATTTCCTTCGAGTAAAATGTCCGAAGGAATTCCGTCGGACAAAATTCCTTCAAACATTTTGTCCGAAGGATTTAAGGAGACAAGGCAGCCCGAAGGGCAAGTGCCCTTGCGGGGGACTCTCAGCTGCCAAAAGGGGGACCTTTCTCCAAGCCCCGAAGGGACACCTTCCCTTCGAGAGGGTTCAACAACAAAAGCCCGAAGGAAAGTGAAGCCGAAGGAATTACTAAAGGGATGACGGGCCTGCAGATGTCAAATTCCGGACGATGGAATAGCCGTTGGCTTTCAAATGACGACGGACGCACGAACGTCAACTTTTCGGCAATGAAATAATTGTTGATCTTTAAATGCTTGAGACGAAGACCCGAAGGAATTCAAAGGCCTTAAGGCCAAAAGGAAGAGCCCGCCAAGAAAGGGGCCCGAAAAGCCAAGGATTGACAGAAGATAGCCCCGAGGGCCGAAAGAGCCAATAAAAGACAAGCTAGGAAAAGACAAAAGCCAAGAGTGAACTCAGCGACCCACCGAGAAAGGAACCCAAAGAGCCAAGCGCAAAAGCAGACAAAACAGTCCAGGTGGCAAAAGAAGGTGTCGGCAAAGGAGTTATTCCAGCGGTTGAAACAGTCTCCGCCAAGTGGTCATCAAGGAGTGCTAACAGTGAATGGCGTGGCCTGTTTTTCCTCATTTTGCATTGATGAGCAGACAACCACGTGAATGTCTTTAAGACGTGGTCTTGTTAGCATAAAAAGGGGCACGGCCCATGGTTTCACAATGATTTTTGATATAACTTTAAACGCCAAAGTCAAGACTGGCAACTGACACAACATGTTCTTTCAGCAACTTCCTCTTCCCAATGTTTTTAACGCAGCATGAGCCACTTGTAAAAAGGGCCGCCATTGCTTTCTCTTTCTCTATATATATTTTAAACTCTCATTTGAGAAAGGATCTCTCATTTTGTAAGGCGAAGCACTGCCAAATTTTCAGCTTGAATCAATAGAATGCATTTTTACCTCTATTTGGCTTGATATATCTCTGAGTGTGTTTGAGTATTAACCTTGTGTTCAATCATTTTGCATGATGCTTTCACAAGTTTGACACCAACATACCTAGTATAGACAAATCACCATTTCTGCAGGTAACAAGAAGTGTTGTATTTGGAGTGCAGAGACAGAAAAGGGTTATCAGACAGAGTGTTTTTCTACAGCGCTTGTGGTAAGTTCATTTTTTGTGTCTTCATTAAGCCTCCCTGTTAAGCTCCCTCCAGTCTGATTTTTTTTATCAGATAAAGTGTATGTATGTCCTCTTTTAGTCTGAAGTGTGAGTAAATGAGTAGATCAAACTTTTTTGGTGCATCACCGTATTAGTCTAGGTTCTGTTTTTAGTAATCCTTCTCTCTTTTCAACCCCCTCTTTTCTTTATATGTTAGCAATAGTACTAGAATAACTCAAAGATGCATCAAAGGGAGCTAGCCCTTATCTAGTGATTCTCCCCTCAGTTTTGTCAGACCTACAAGCAAGAGAAGAGTCTCCATTCTGTCGCGTGGAGGACATCGGCCTAGCCTTCTGTCAAGGGTGCAATCCACAGCGTCAACAAGATCCTGAATCCCGATAAAATCCAATCATGTCAACCAACCAAATCCAAGCATCCCAAATCCATATGTTAGTTGAACTACAATATGGCAAGTGTAAATGATGTCAATTTTAGTGACCTTGATTTTTGAAACTTCTAGTTCTACAAATTACTTTCTATCCAAAGGAACTATACTTTTAGTCTATAAATACAAAGCACAACAAAGGCATTTACACAATAAATCTTCGAAGTTCTTGCTGGTTGGACCTGTAATGAAGAATTGGATTACTTTTGCTCCGAAAATCTTATTTGCTTCCATGAATGGGAGTACAAGAGGAAGAAGATGGCATAGAAGTCTATAGTGTTGGTAAAAATAAAATACAAAATTGTTGGCACTGGGAAGATTATGATGTCCTCCCACCACAAGTTTTTCCAAATGTGATGACATGTGCCTACAATGGCCCTATGCACATTTTCGCTAGCCACAAGTTCAATAAAGAGAGCCACGAGAGGAAGCTTTCCTCTCCACTACTTTTTTGACATGAATCCACAAATTCAAGATTGTCTATGATAAGGATATTGAACCTAAATGTTCAGACTCAAAGCACTATTGTTGTCACTTTCTCGTAGAAAACATGTTAGGCCAGGGTTTGAACTTATTCTAGTGCTACTAAAAATCATAGTTACCATGTTCGAAAAGTTTGAGTCATTTGAAAGGGGAAAAAAGTTCAGAAGTTTGGGATTTTACAAAAGGTTCAGTTCGGTTTGGAAAATTTTATAAATTTAATAAATATATAAAAATTAAAAATCATACTTATTTGTAAATAAAATACCACTTACACATAGAAATAAATAAATATACACATGTGACATTAATGTACCAAAAAAAATATGCATAGAAAATTCCAAAAGTGTCAATCTTCATGTTCAATGGTTCATACATATACAATATAACAATGAGAATTATCCATTGTTTAACTTTAAAATTAAACTTTAAAGTTTTAAGCATTAACTAAATGGGAAAGTAATTTTAAACATCCGCAACATCAAAACATGTGTCTACATCAAAAGCATTACTAGCATCTTCATCTAATCCTACACTAGTAGGCTCATCAACAACATCAACATTTCTTCATCTTCAAAGCATGGATTGTCAAAGTGAGAGTTGTCATCTTCATTTGCAAGAGAGTGAGTAAGCAATTGTAAATTGCTAAGGACAAACAAAAGATCAAATAGTTTTTGATCCCCTAGTTAATTTCTCTTATTAGTGTAGATTAAATCATGTGTACTCCAGTTTATTTCACATGCAGAAGCATTGAAACATTGGCTGAAGATTCGTACAAGTTTCTACAACTCTGGAGTAGAAGCCCCATAAGTCTACCAACATTTGGATTGTTTCCACTTCATCTTGCTTGCCTTTGCTTCCTTGATGTCAAACATTTTCAGCTGGTTTTTAAAAACAGTAAGTTGATTTCTCATTGCTTTCTTCTCGGCATCATCAATAACCAACCTGTATATTGTTGCATATACACGTCTCATTATCTCTTCATCCACATCATGATTCACCTCTACTAATTTAAGATCTAAATAGCAGGAAGCCACGTGTAGAAGACAATGTAACATGAACCCTCATTTGTCCACAATTTCTCAAATACTTTTGCCTTCTTCAACATCACCTGCAAGTAAAATTTGAATTTATTCCTTCTCTCTGACTATTCCCTTATACACAAAACCCATGCAAGAATGATTTCCATCAACCATTCTCAAAATTCTAACAAGTGGCTCAAACACCATTATGATCTTCTTGTCACCCTCCCAAAATGTGTCCCCTAAGATAATTCTTTCAATATATTTTGAATGGGCTTCCTTAGAAAGCTTTAACTCTGCCCATTCGTCAATAACCATCACTTTTCTCAATGTTGTCCTCTCCTCTACCTCCCTTTGCAGAGTAATGAAGTTGATGCCAAATCTTGTTTCAGCAAGGGATAGAAGCTCACGCTTCGCAAAGTTGATACAAGTTCAATGTCAAGCAGTGATTAAGGATAAACTTTTTTTTTAAAAAAATTCAATCACAATATTATTTACCCGCTCTAATTTTGATAGATTTTCAAGCAAAAGATCCAACACGTGTAGCACATGGTGTCCAAAAAAGATGAGAAAATATATTCCTGAGCATATCACCTACTCCTTTACAATTTGTTGCATTATCTATAATAACTTGAACATTCTTTTCTCATATCTCCAAAATCATTGATTCAATGCATTTGGAAATGTAAAGATAAGTTTTATGTTCATTACTTGTATTAATTGATTTTATAAACATTGCACCATGAAGAGATATTGCCAAAACATTTAGGAGGGACCTTCTTGAATCAGACCATCCATCACTTACTATTGTGCACCCTCTTTTCCATTTTTTCTTCATTTCATCTAGCTCAGTGGATATTGCTGCCACCTCCTCTTCAAGAAGACCAGTTCTTAATCTTTTATAGCAAAGCAACATGTAACACTTCCTAAATTCAATAGTTGCATCTAGGAAGGTTTTGAAATGTGGAGAACGAATTACATTAAAAGGAATGGCCTCTACATAAAACACACTAGCTGCCAACCTATCTACATCATGTTTGTTGTGGCCTCCACATGGACTTCAATGAACCTTGTGACTTTTCCGCTTCACTTGCACTTCCACTGGAAAATGGTGATGGAGAGCAATTTGAAATATTGAAGCAACCAATTTGCGAGATAAGAGTGTTGGATTTTAGCCTTCTTTGCTTCTAAAGCAAATGATTCAACACAACTCACATTATGTTAGCTTGCACTCGCTTTACGAAATTTGCATACTTCGCTTCCATTGAATTTTCATTTGCTACTTTGCAACATTTCACATCTGGAGATCCTCCAAGGTAAACCAAACTCAACTTATACTTCCCATGATATGACCATTGCACAAGGTGCATCTCATATTTTTTATTGTTATCATCTCTCTAGATAATATATTTCATCTCTAATGGATGGCTAGACATGCTGCCAACTATACCCTCACTGTCCACTACTCAACATTGCATACATTGTTCTAAACTTTCAAACTATACCCTCATTGCCTACTGCTCAACCTTGCATACATTGTTATGAACTTGTGATCTCGACACTGAAATTTAATGAAACTTTTACACCTGTGAATGTTAACATTTCTAATACTTTTAATATTTATATACTAAAACTTAAAGTCAAGTTATTATTTTTCATTATTTATAAATATAATTTAAATAAAATAAAACAAAACAAAGACTTTAATCATTAAATGTAAATTTAATGAAATAAAACTTAATATAATTTAAATTTTATAATTAAATTTAAAAAGAAAGAGAAAAACTACACAAATTTTTTAAAAAATCATATAAAACAAACCAAATTAATAAATGAATGAGTATATTTGAGATTAAGTGCTCGGTGCATTTTGATTTAATAATTAATGAGTATCTTGTATAAGTGACAACAAATTATGGACTCACATACAAACAAAATTTACAACAGTGAACAAGAACCTACCTGATGACTTGATGGGTGATGCAAGATGGCGATTAATCAATTATTAATCGGCCAGAATTCAGCATTCACAATTTCACATTGCAGTCTACATATCCCTAGGGCTGGACTGGGTTTTGCACAAAATAAATATTGAAATAGGCTACAATGACTGCACCATTTGAGTCTGACCCTCCCGTTCCAGTTCCACTCTTTAGGTAGCTGTGTGATGGTGTAAAGTTTGAACAGTGAAATAGAGTGCAGAATCGCGAACTACATGGCGCCTTTCAAGTTTCAACCGATGACTACAGATTCCAAACCGCGTGACATTACTCAAACCACAGCTGCAGGCTGTGTGATGGCTATCTGAGTCTTTAGGCATGGATATGCAAAATACCAACTACATATCTCATGCTCCGCATTTGCATGAGTCTAATGGCAATTGCACAAATGAAATGGGTGTCGAAGGGAGCTGTGTTTAGCTGTTTTCTTCTCGTCCAGAGTCTTGCTGCTTGCATTTTTGAGTGATTATAATGATCATTGTTTTAGCAGTGGTTTTTTTAGCCTTTTAGGTTTTCCATGTTTTTGTTTAAAAATAACAATTGATATTTTTATTTTAAAGATTCTTTTTAAATTTTTTTAATCAAAAAAATAATAAAAAATTAACATTCAAACTTTACCAAATTTATTCGGTGAGTGCTAAATGTTTTGTTCAAACCAAATAATCAGCCATGTTCGGTCAAACATGGTAACTATGCTAAAGATGGATTGCAACCCAAGTGGCCAAGTCAGTGAACCTATGAAGGCCATCAGAAAAAGATGCGGCATATTATCAGTGGCTATTTGATGGACTTAACTAATTTGTGTCCATTGCAATTAGTAATTACTATTAAAATATCTGGATTTGTGATTTCAGAAATAACAATTTCATAGCTATGTCTATTGTATGTAAAATGTGTTCTAAAATTTGTGGATCAATTCTAACTTCTTTTCAATTTTTTGAATTATGCATCCTTTTTGAAGTTTAGTAACATGTTAAACTTGAAAGGAAAACATGTTTCATACCAACTCTTTGCTTGCTATTTGTTTCATTAGTCATGACTCATAATATAAATATATGCAAGCTTCATTTCCAAAGTTCACCAATGGTATCCTTGAACAATATAATAACATTTGCATCACTGAAGTGTTACATAGTACACAATGCACATACAATTTTTTAAAAATATTCAACATGCAATATTTAAATAAATGCTGAACAATATAATAACATTTGCTTCACTAAAGTGTTACATAGTACACAATGCACATACGATTTTTTTAAAATATTCAACATGCAATATTTAAATAAATGCAATATTAAAATATGAATTTGTAAATAATCGATCATCTTGCAAATAATCAATTCAAGATTAAAGATGACAATATGAAAATTACTTTATCACAAGTTACCATCGACTGAGCACAGATTTACAATTTTGTTGTGTGCATACCATCCAAAATCAAGTGAATCAGGACCATATTAACCATCCAAATCTTCAATTTTCCAAATTTCTTCTTGGCCTGCATTTTCTGCTTGTACTAAATGTTCTTCATTGTCTTTTGTTTCCAAATTTTCACTTTGATTCATAATGTCTACTTCAGAACTGGTAAAAGTATGGAGTGAGTCATTACTGCAAGTAATAGCAATGCCTCTTCTTTCACATGAAGACCTCCATATTGCTAGAGCCCTGTTAGAAACGAAAATTTTGAACATTGTACGTTGTTGTGTATAGACTCAAGCAATTCTCCAAATTCTTGACAAATATGTTTCTTAAATTTGATTTCAAGAATCCTAATGTGCCAAATACTCTCTCATCCTCTATTGATCTCAAAATCATTGTTTGGTATAAATCAGTCGGTGTGAAATATTCAAGTCTGTCCAAAGCTTTGTTATGGCCCCATCTTCATAAGGATGCTCTAGATTTTTCAATTGTTACATCGTGGTTGTGGCAAACCGTGTAGATTGCTCCCTTAGCTTAGATGAATCTAATAAAACTTTTAAATGTTCTTCATTTAACTCCACACTCTTAGAGTTGTGTTGAACCAAAGTTTCACCCTTTTATGAAAATCAGCAAGTTGGTAGTTGTTCCAATATTGAGGATGCACAATAGACATGGATTCCAATAGTTGATATCTAGGGAAACGTTCTCTTATCTCAGGGGCAAAAGATCCTGCAATATCCCTCAAGGTAGATTTGACCCAGTCAACAATGTCCCCAAATGCTTCCTTGTAACTTGATGCTTTTCTTTTTTGCACCCAACCACGATGAAATGATGCAGAGGTATCTCATATCCCTGCACTGAAGCACATAACTCTTTACCTTCATTGAACTACCAATATTGTCCACATTTGTCATTAAGTTCAAACTAGTCAACTATGGACTCATAAATGACTCGCCAGATAGATATAAATTACCTAGAGTTAAACATATCATTTCCCTTAGTTTTGTCTATTTTGCAATATATAATTTTCTTTCTTGGTCCTTATTTACCTGAATGTGCACTTCATTCAACATGGGAAGAAGACCAGCTCAGATCAACAAAGCTTTTATGTCACTCAACTGAAATAATAGGTCAAGGGCTTTGTCCTCTATGTGATGATGTTCATACATTACTCCCATCAATGATTGATATTCTCCAAACACTCATTGTGTCGATCCGTACAATGGGATCCACTTTGTATCAATATCCTTTACAAGTTCATTTCTTTGTGTTATATCTTCTACAAATTGTTGAAATTCCATAAATCTTTTGGGACTTCGACAAAAGTATGAATGGACCTCGCAGACAAGATCTTCAGCTTTTGATATTGTTGGATACATGTTCACAATTTTAAACGCCAAACTCATTCTATGGGCCATGTAACCAACCATATATGGTGAACATGATGTTTGTACATGTACACAAAGACAATTTCTATGGCTCTATATTATGTTGCTACATCTACACCAACTAACAAGTTTCTTGGCAATTGTAGAATCATCCATCCCTCCAATTTTATTCAAATCTTTTTAACAAGTTCAAAAATATTATGTGATGTTGAATTTTCCCTCATTTTATGAACTGCAAAAAGATGAGGGTGGCAAACATGATTGTCAACAATATAAACATGCATGCCAACCATTGAAGAATTATCCACAATTGTAACTTCGTCAAGAGATAATGCCACGTGTTGACTGTTTTATTTTTTCTTGGATATCCTCTTTTTCCAACTAAGAAAGACATCTAGCCCGTTCCCAGCTACTATTTACAAACCAATAAGCCTTTGAAAATTTCGCACACCAATAAAAGACAAGTTCATATATTCTTGATAATTTGTCATAGGACGTCCTCTATTTAAAATGTGAAAAGCCACAAATAAGTATCTGACAAATGGGTACTTTACATCATCTTGCCAAAAAGGGCTTGAATGGTACCTCCCCTTGCAGTAAGCTTTGCTTTAGTTTACATGTATTCATCATATGTATTCTATTGCATTCTTGATATGTAGACATTCCTCCTTCGTTTTCCATCTTATTATCGATTTCTCCTCTCCATTTACAATTTGTTTTCCATAGACCTTGTTTACATGTTTCTCCATGATTTCTACTTTAAGCTGCAATGTTTTGTCCCTCCCATATTTCCAACTACACATCTTGCATCTACATTCTTTCGGAGGTTCACTTTTGTCCTCATTTTCGACTGGTTCAATAAATGGATACTTTTAAACCCATTCAATCTGAAAATCCCTTGACATGTCCCATTGATGTGCCTTTCTTTTTCCCTTCTTTTCATTTTATTGATTTTCATCATCAGCATGTGGGCATGCATTATTAATACTCTCAGTCCCACTACCCTGAGATTTGCACATTGCATCTCATTAGAACCTTGTTGAAGATGAATCTTTGGATCATCACAAGATGAAGAAGTAACATTACATGTTTGCCCTACAATATTGATTCTAGGAGGTGCTTGTTTTCGATAGTCAACATTACTAAAATATGACAAAATATTTTTACCTTTTAATGGGATTGAGTGACCCTTACTTGTACCTGGATCGCAGCTAGACATCTTTCATAGTTTGAAAATTTCAACTTGGAAAAAATGATTTCGAATATCAAGATGGTTTCTCACAAATTTGTTTCTAATTTTTGAAAAATATGCGAACCTAAGCAGAAAAAAATGAGAGTGGTTCTTAAAAAGCATACATGGCCCAAGGCCACATAATACATCAACATACTACATTGTGTATGGTGAAGCCCACAGTTTAACCAAAGCCATGGGGCATGATCACAAACTTTTTTCAACCTCGAATAATGAGTTCAAATATTGAAGTCTTAGGATTCAATATCAGTACTCAGCCAGTGGATTTTAAAAGATGGGTGGTTGGTATTTTCATTTCATTGATAACATGATCGGATGCCAAGCCCTAAAATCACATACCTGTTAATATTTTTAACAATCTAATCATAACTATAATAAAAATGATTTTCAAAAAGCATATATGCCCTCAGCCTTGGCTCTTGAGCAACATGTAACAATATGTTTCGTAAAGCCCACAGTACATGCCACACAACATGATTTCAAAAATTCGTCGAAACGGAAAAGCAAGCTTTCAAAGATTGAGTTTTTGGGTTTGGAACCAATTTCAACTGCTATATCTCAGTGGATGGGCAGTCAGGATTAAAAATTGACTAGGAAGTGTTTGATTTTCTACGGAGGTCGCCATGTCCCATGTTCAATCCTCAAGGCTGTTAAAATGCGTTATAAGTTAAAGAAAATGATGGACCATAACCATAATAGACTTAAGTATCTAAGGCTTTCACAATCGATATAATGAATAAATGTGTGCTAATTTTTATTTATAAAAATATGTACATAGTTATTTTCATGAGACTATTTCTCATAAAAAAATTCTAAGTTAAATAATAATATAAGATTAAAAATAAATGCCATGTACGTTGCACATACATTTTAGATTACAAATAATATAAGATTAAAAAACAACTCACAATGCACATACCTTACACAGCTGAAAGTTTGTATTTGAATCTAATTGTGTGCCACAATGCCGCTGAAAGGCAAAAATTACAAACTTCTCTATATCCAATACTAGATATTAGAATCCAGAATAAATAAGCAAAATCTTGCACCACATAGATTCGCAAAAAAATATGTCAATTATAGAGTGATTCAAGTTTTTGGGTGTGCAAAACAGTTATTACCATACCTCTGTTTTTATAACAATTATAAGTGGCGAATCCCGCCAATTATTTAATAGATGTAGTAAATTTAGGGTGATTAGGAACCGAAGAAGAAATGGGTGTAGTAAATGAATGGTGAAAAGGACCCAAGGATGAAACATGAGCATTAAAATGTATATCGAACAGGCCCAAAAAAAATCAGGTTATTTAAATTAACAGTGAATCGGACCCAAACAATCGAACTTGTGTTATGAAGGTTTGGCAATTAGGACACAAATCACGCATATCAATCAAGTGAAATTCATATTTTTGACCAAAAAAATTGATCGTGGCATTGCAATTTAACACGGTTGCTTATTATGCAATAATTTCTCAAGGAATTGGTTGTCAACAATCGACGGAAAAATAGAAAAAATTTGACGCCATAATTTGCAAAATTAACCAATTAGCAAAGATTCGCCGTTCAAATTTTCCCTAAAGCAAATGTCTTTGAAGCATCATATGAAAGATAGCAAACTGTAACTTAAGCAATATGATCCTTATCAAATCTTGCATAAGATTGGTAGTGAGACATAAAAATTGGAGTTGAATCAATCAGCGAAAATATATCCAGTCTTTCATGTTTCCAGTTTAAAGAAAGTAATTGGCAATAAGAATCCAACCCGCCAGATAAGATAAATATATTAATGTCCAACTAAGGACCACAAACATAGGTCAAAGGGACTGCAAATTACAAAAATGTGTCAAGAAAAAGCGGGAAAACCAAAAAGGTCACCGAAAACAAGAAAAACAATGCTGAAAGAAATAGTATAAAACATGGCAGAGAGTGACCACGCCCAGAGCCAGACCACCAAAGGACCCAACCACACTCAAGTCCAAAGAAGGGAGCAAAAGAAATGAGCAGTCTCCAAGAATATGTAAACATCGGGAGCACGAAGATGATCCCTAAGAGAGAAGGACCAGGAGGGAACCCATCAAGAGTTCGATCCAACTCTCCTAGCATCCAAGGCCGATGAGAAGAAGCTCCGAATAGAAGTCTAACCCGGAAAAGGGGAGGTATGATGCCTGGTCTATCCTCCAATCCTCTGCCTAGAAGGAAAAGTCCTCTGTGAAGGTCTGGTGGATCTAGTCTGCCTCTTGATGTCGGGTCTGAAGTGAATATGTTGATGAAAACTCAAGGAACTGTGAATAGTGTCTCTGGGCCGCACTGATCTGGAATGTGGGGTTGTAGTGATGTCAATTTGCCGCTTAGTGCCTCTCCTCAAAGGTAGCAACATGAAAAACATCTTGGACCTTGACGTGATTCTACAGAGAAGAATGAAGCCATTGTAGACTAGGTTGGTCACAGAATACCTCATCAAGTGTAAGACCCTGTTGAGGAAAGATGCAACATGGGAAGATAAAGACTTCATGCAGAAGCATCCACAATTGCTTAGCGCAGTGGAAATTGCTTGTTTGAAGAGGGGGAAGATGATATGCCCTTAGCCTATTTGATGTCTCAGGATATGTGTGGCCAACTTGTGGTGCGCATAACCTTTGACTTAGTCATTTGATAATTTTTATATTTTATAATAGTAGAAGTAATTGGCTTGATAGGGATTATGGAGTCGTAGTAGCCTAATTCTTCTATATATATGAGGTCATGTTGAATATTGGATCATCATATTATGACTTTTGTTCGTCGTAGTAGCCCATGCTAAAAGAAAGAAATAAATAAATAAATTATATAATGTCCATGGTTGACTAAAAGTAGGTCAATGGGACTCGAGGATACAACCATTAACAATAGAAAGTTCAAGGAAAGAGAATCCAAGAAGCTAAAGTACAAAACACGAAGTAAAGTAGTGTGCCACTAATAAAGGGGGTAATGAATCGATAAAAATAGCAATGGGGGGGCGAACAGGAGCCCCCAAAAGTAAGTGCCAATTAAGACTGGAAGACCTCATCGAAAACCTTTGTTTGTCCTTGAATGGAGGGGTTGTCTAACCCATCATCAATCACTATGAAAACATCTTATAGTGTTCATTAGGTAGTACCCAATGTCAAGGGGCCTAATCGGGAGATCCTAAGGGAGCAAAGCATTTCCTCTAGAATCTCCCTTAACATCCAAGACCAAGGTACTTCCCACGATTAAAAAAAATTGTAATGTGAGTCTACCCATGTGACCTAGGGGGTGGCCAGTAAATACTAGATCCATGTCAGAAAGGGGCAAAGCCACATCGATGGGAAGAAGTAGAGCCACAGTGCTAAGGGAGAGTAGGATGGGGGATTTGAGTAATCTAAGTAGTAATGATATGCTAAGAGAAGCACTGCCTAACTTATCTATCAACTCTAATGTGTGATGTACCATTGTCCAAAGGGTGCTTAGAGTTGCCAATCGCCTGGATGGGCTAGAAGAAAGAGGTTATCAACATGGGGGCTCTAGAGCCTATAGCCTCCTCCTATAGAGATTTGTGCCAGAGGGTCACAGCCTCACGAAGATAAAGAGCCAAGCACCGTTGGTTTGGATATCTAAAGAAGGTAGATAGAGTGTTGGTTGAGTCCATGTAGAGGAAGTGATATCTTCCTCATATCTCATAGTAAATGAGGCATTTGAAAATGAAGTGTTCATCGATCTCCACCTTCTAGAGGGAGCAAAGAAGGTAGACCCGATCCGGACGAAGAATGTGGTGATATGTTTCAAACAATAGTTGATAAGAACACACTCTCATCTGGCCAAGGGAAAACCTCAAGCTATGGGACCAGTGGCGCTTGAAATAGTGAGGGCGACAAATAATACCATCCATTACTTGTAAGAAATGCCTGGCATAGAAAGCAAGCTTGGGGCTGAGCGGCTCAAAGGAGGAGATCCAGGTGGCCTGGATATATTTTCTATGGATGTCCTCTTTGGCAGCTCTAGTGATGATGTCCTTTGTGGGAAGGAGCCTGGGGGGAGCATCCAAGGAATACATGAAAGTGGGTAGCCAATCCATAGAGATGCCAATATAAAGAATGAGCAACCTAGTCTCAAAATACCAATAGTGCCAGCATCTAGTGGGACCAGTGAATCAATCTTCTTTGAGGAGAAAAGTGCTAAGTATGGATATCTCTCACGACCAAAACCCAAGTCCCCCATGGCTCTAAGTCTATGGCTGTAGAAAGTATGCCTGAAGATAGTCTCAAGGCATAGCGGCTGGGCAGCAAATTCAATTTGGACGATGCATTGAGGAGTTGTCCACTTGCAACGGATCATGCGTTGTAACATGAGAGTTTGGACCCTCTCGATACGAGCCCAATCAATGGCCCTCAAGCTAGGTCCCCACACCTCTGACCCATATAAAACCATAAGTTTGATGATTGCAACAAAAAGGCATAACTTGGAGGGAATGTCCTGGAAGCGGATTTGGAAACACTGACCTTCTAAGATAGAAAGAGAGGCATTCCCCTTGCAATGGCATGGGTGAGAGGCAAACTTCATGTACAAGCATGGACCAGAAAATTGGACACCCAAATAAATGTAGGCCAATGTGATCTATAGAAGTTCCCCTTTATAGAAAAATTGGAATCTGGAGAGAGTGCTTGGAGATATTGAAGATCATGACCTTAGTTTTACTAAGCTTGACCACAAGCTATTGGAGTTCACAAAAATGAGCAAAGGCATCAAGTTATCATTGTAATCCCTTGGCAAAGTGTGAGGACAACATTGTCAGCAAAAAGAAGTATAGCTATAAGCACATCATGCAAAAGACAACCATCATCCATATGGGTATGCTGCCAAAGAAACTCTTCCTACTCGTCAATGTAGATGTTGAATAGGGTCAGTGAGAGAGGACATCCTTTCTTCACCACAATGATACTCTTAACAAAGTTAGAAAAAATGTGTGAAGTACAAAACTGCCCTAGAACTGTCTCATAAAGCCTCCAAGCAGCAGTAATCAAAGAGTGTGTAATACCAATATCTGTTAACTTCTTGAAAAAAAGGTGTCTCGGAATCGAGTCATAGCTTTTTTTTTAAGTCAACAAATCAACAAAAGCCTCTAGAAGACCTGTGACGGGCTTTTTCAATAATAACCTAAAATGTGAAGATGTGGTCAATAGTCTGACAGTCCCTTTTGAAGCCAGCCTGCCCCCTAGCTCTGATATTATTTCTTTCCAGGTATTCTGACAAATGCATGTCTAAAACTGTGGCATAAGGATTGGCAAATGTATGCCCTATCATAAAGGTCTTGTGATTACTAGGGATAGAGGGATCTCCAGACTTATGAATAGGGTGAATAATATTCCAAGAGAGATTCTACAATAAATACTGCATGAGCAGATTACTAGATAAAACCATCCAAAAACAGAATATACATTCTGCACCAAAAAGGAATGAAACTAAAGACTAAGAACTAAGAACTAACTATAGACTGCCTGCCGCTATCTAGAAAAATAAAAACACATTAAACTTTGAGCAGAGATCCTACTAAATGATGACTTTCATGGCAAGGACTTCCTTGTATATTATGAAAATTGGACCAAAAAATGTTGGCTTGAGGAAAGATGGTCCTATCATGTTTGACCTTATCAATTTGGATCTTCAATTCAATTGGCTGACTGAAAAGCTCCAGCAGCTCCTTCCTGCAAATGATCCGGATTTCCCCAAACGTTTGGGGCAGGGAAACGGACCCCGGGATTAAAATCTGGAACTTGCCAATCCGTTGCATGCCCCTGAGTCGTGCTTGTACCATCCATAGCCTGCATCTTCCTCTTAGTCTCCCTGCTGTGATCAGCATGTTCCATTATGACATCACCAATTAACTGTTTTATTGGGCCATAAAGAAGGACATTGTTCTGGGTTTGGATGCCATGTTGCTGAGATTTACAAATATTTCTTAAGAGGGTAATTCATTAAAATAGTTGAGTGTTTAGAGAGGTGAGTTTATCAATGCATTCACTCATAACAGGTATAACAGTCCCATGATCCCCAAATGTTTCACCTTAAACATCGATCCCAGGTTGCCAAATGCTTTCACACGAGCAGCATAAATTTTTGTAACGTCTATAAATGAGGACATACTGGGATTGTTTTGAGTGTTTGCAGAATTTGCGATTAACACTTGTCCCATTGTTCATCAGTGTTATTCATGCCAAAAGGGCACTAGTTTTGAATGAAAGGCCCTGGAGTATTTCCAAGAGGAGGGCAAAAGGTTGTTTAGGCCTTGGAAATTGTATGAAGATCCTATAGGGATTTGGGCATGGTGAAGGGTTCACCTCTCCTAGAGATAGTGGAAGGAAAGAAAGCTGAGAAGTTTGTGCTAGGCAAAGGCATGTTGGCCTTGGAGATGTTAATCAGCCATGGAGAAGACTTGTGTTGGTTGTGTTCTACATTGCCGATATCAGTACAGGGACGGATACAGGTACGAGTATCGGATATAGGGATACGGCAATTTTTTTTGGGGGGGTTTGGATACGGATGGATAAAGCTGTACAAATATATATATATATATATATATAGTTAAAAGTATAAAAATATAACCATATAAGCAAAATTAACCACATAATATGCATAGATGAAACAAAATAAATTCAAATACGTTAAATAACCACAAAATATATACTCATAATTCAACGCCAAATATCATAATATTCAATAGTCGAACTTATATTAGTTTTATAATAGGTACATGGTGCAAATGTTACAATGTATGGACAAAAATAAAGACAAATCAGCATTCTCATTGTTCACTATATTCATTTTCGTCTTCGGCTGCAAGGTCTTCATCATCATGTGGTTTATTAGAACCACAAGTAGCGGCAATGCCACTCCCACTAGCTCCACTATGCAAGTCGTGTGAAGCACTATCTAGCTCCATGTCAAGTAAAGAAAGGCAGGCAATGGAGGCATCCAAATCAGCAACCTCTGGGTTCACATCCCACAACTTTGATGGCCCTTCTATTGAGGTTGTTTATGTGAAAGAAGACGTAAGTTGGAATGCACATAAACCAAATCCTCTGCTTTTTTTGCAGCCAATTTTTTGCTTTTAACTGAGTGGATAAAGCCATAGGTGCCCCAACTCTGCTCAATTGAAGAGGAAATTGCAACCTGTTGAAGCCACAAAATGAATTAGAATTTATAAAAATTAATTTTTAAAAGACTAAAAGTCAAAACTCAAAACAAAACATTGAAAGGTCAAAAGAAGGGTAGAGTAAAAAATTTTAAAATCTTACTTGTGAGAGAATTTCTATTGCAAGTGGTTGAATGTGGGTGGATGCTTGCCCATGGAGGTACCACCAAAAGTGAGCGTCCATCTTGTACTTGTCACGAATAACACCAAAGGAACGACCCAACGAGGATATGAAATGCACAAACTCTTATTTGACTTTGTCTTCTACTTCTAGATCGGGAAAGATTATAGAGAATGTTGCCTTATATCCCTCGGCAACCTCAACATCGCTATATGGTGCGACCCTCCTGGGCAAAGAAAGAATCTTTGCACTGTAGTATTTGGATGTCAAGGCAAAAGAAAGCAGATGCAATGGGGTGGTCATTTTGATCCACCTTTCAATGGGATGCAACTGCACTTCCTTGAAGAACCTCTCTGTGGGATCTTGCTCTTTGGCATTTATGATGAATCTAACGTTCTCAATCATTAAGTCAATTCCATCATAAATCTCACCCAAACATGGATGATCCATGTCCACATATCTCAACATGCTAACCATGGGCTTAGTAAAACTCAGCAAATACTCCACACGTTCCCACCACACCATAGTTACCAGGTTCAAAAATCTGAATGCATTCGAGAGGCCAATAAAATGCGGAAATGCGAAATTCTTAAAAAAAATCTGATAAAATTTGGTTCGGAAAAATATATGTGTGTGTACATATATATGTATGTAAAATATTTTAATCTACTAAGGAACGAACACTGAATATTAATTTAACACTTGCAAAATTGAGAAATGCATAAGTTTTAAACTTGAATTACATTAAAAGATAGCAAAATGTCCATAATTTAGAGCCTAAGCTCAAAATTGATACAAAACTTAAGTTTCAAACATTTTCAACATCAAACCCTGCTTCAAAATCAAAACTAGCACTAGCACTGGCACCATCAACAAATCCTCTATCAAGATCATCAATACTATCAATATTTTCTTCAACACCTTCAAAGGATGTTTCTACTTCTCCAAGATGAAGATTGTCATCTTCTTTTGCAAGATTGTGCTCAATTTCTCTTGTTAGTATGGATCAAATCATGTGTGCTCCAATTTCTTTCGCATGTAGAAGCACTGGCACACTGACTGTGGACACGCACAGCAAGCTTTTGTAACTCTGGAGTAGAAAAACTATATGTTTGCCACCATAAATGGGGATCCATACTAACAATGTTTGCTTGTGTTTCCTTGAGGGAAAACAAGCCTTCTTGGTTCTTGAATGTAGTTAACTGCCTTCTCACCTTAGCCTTCTCATTTTCATCTTGAACCAACCTATCTATTGTTGCCAATACACCATTCTTTACCTCCTCATCTGCATCATGATCCACCTCTATCAACTTTGGATTCAAATAGCAACCTACTGCATTGATAGGTCGATGTAACATGTTCCATCGGATGTCCACAATGTCCCAAATACATTGAACTTCATCACCATCATCTGCGAATACTTTTTTGATATGTTATTTTGCTTTCTCCATGCCCTCATACACAAAACTAATACAAGGTTTCATGCCATTAGCCAATCTCAACATTTGTACTAGTGGCTCAAAAACATTTAGGGTCTTCTTGGCACCCTCCCAAAATGAACTACCCAAGATATTTATCAACTATATATTAAAAAAAAACAATTATAAAAAAATAAATATAAATATAATATGAAATATTAAATATAAATAATTTTATTATAGATTTGTTTTTTTTAATAAATATATATATATATATATATATATAGTTTTATTTATTTTAATACTTATTAACTATATATAAAAAAAACAGTTATAAAAAAATAAATATAAATAATTTTATCATAGATTTGTTTTTTTAATAAATATTTATTAATTAAATAATAAAACAAAAATAATTATAAATTTATATAATAATACAATTATAAAATAAATAGAAAATAATTCATTTACTTAAAATTAAATGTAAATTTAAAAACAAGAAAATCAAAATAAAAATATATAAAATATATCGAACAATATATATAATAAAATTCAATTTAATTAAAAAATATAAAAAAATAAACATAAATTTAATATTTAATATCTTAAATATAAAATATATATATATATATATATATATATATATATATAAATTTAATAAAATATATCGAACAATATATATAATTTAACTTATATTAAACCTAAAGTTGAAAAAAAAATGCAGAACTGAAGGAGCATACCTTTCCCTACAACTTCGTCGTTCGACCACGACTCTGTGCGGCGACCAAGCTCATCTCAAACTTGACCTT
This sequence comes from Torreya grandis, assembly GCA_037957365.1. NCBI lineage: Eukaryota > Viridiplantae > Streptophyta > Pinopsida > Cupressales > Taxaceae > Torreya > Torreya grandis. The sequence continues at coordinate 8,158,463 of JARHVA010000082.1, read as the reverse complement.
GTTGTTAGTGTTCACTAAGCATGGCCGTAGTTGGTCTTGTCGTGCCTTCAATGCTTCACACTCGCTCTAAAGGGCATGCTCCACGGCTCTGCGTCGTCGTCAAGTTTGAAGACTGCTTTGTGGATTTCTTCAAACAAGAAGTTAAAATTTCCTTCACACCATAGTCACAAGGTTCGCCGAATTTTTACCTAAAAATTCGGAATTCGGCGAACTTAATGCCCTTCACTAAAAATTCGCTCAAGTTCGCCCTGTTCGGCGAATTTCATGTTCGGACCCAACAATATATAAATAAAATAAACATTTAAGTATAAGAAACTAGATGTCCATATATAAATGTATACTTTAAGTTATATTTTATTTGTATACTTTCAGGGTGTTTGAGAGGGGTTTCGGACTGCTAGGAGCTATAATGCAAATTCTAGGTTTTGGAGGATCCTATCATATTTCAGATTTAGTTAGATTCCAGGGTTTCAGGGTTTCAAACTTAGCCATATTTCAGGGTTTCAAGATTTCAAAGAGACATCATAGGAGGTATGAACGCTGCATGAAGGGATGTATGCGTGATAGAATAGTATGAGAATATCTCTCGCAAAGTGCCACAAGCCGATCCCACCCCATTCCCAGTGCACCCCTTAAGGCATGCACTCTGTGAGATTCAATGCACCGATGAGCCCTTGTGAGAGAAAGTGTCAGTAAATGAGATTGTGCCCGCGAGTGATCTCAACACTGGGGGAGAGTAGCCGAGTGGTTTAAAGCGGCACAAGAAGACATTGTTAACATGGATCCCCATTTATGGTGGCAGACGTATGGTTCCTCTACTCAAGAGTTACAAAAGCTTGCCGTGCGTGTCCACAGTCAATGTGCCAGTGCTTCTGCATGCGAAAGAAATTGGAGCACGCATGATTTGATCCATACTAATAAGAGAAACCGACTAGGGGCCAAAAAGTTGTCAGATCTTGTGTTTGTTCATAGCAATTTAAGATTGCTTGAGCACAATCTTGCAAAAGAAGACGACAATTTTCATCTTGGAGAACCATCCTTTGAAGGAGTTGAGAAAAATATAGATAATGTTGATGAGCTGGATGGAGGATTCGTTGATGGTGCTAGTGCTAGTGCTGGTTTTGATTTTGAAGTTGGGTTTGATGTTGCAAATGTTTGAAACTTAAGTTCTATATCAATTTTGAGCTTAGGCTCTAAACTATGAATATTTTGATATCTTTTAATGTAATTTAAGTTTGAAATTCTTATGTTTATTTTTATTTTATTTATTGAATTAATTTTATTTTTTATTTTATTTATTTATTTACAATTATTTTTAATTTTTATTGGATTTCTTTTTGACTTTTTTTTTAAATATTTTTTATGTTTTTATATAAGTCAAACTTAATGGCGGATTTTTTTTCGAACTTTATCTATTGGCGAACTTGAATCGAATTTTATCCTTGTCGAACTCGAACTCGAATCCGAACCTTGTGACTATGCCTATAACTATGCACCACACATCATCAAGAATCCACGCTTTCACTTTTGTGGCCCTCTCACTGTTTGCCTGCCTCCACACACCCCAAAGGTTGTTGATGACCACGCTACGCAATGCCTCACGCACCTTAACAAGTCATCTCAAGACAAGGGTGTGTGAGGCAAATTGAGTCTCAGCAACCTAATACAAAATTAAAACAAATAAACTTTAAAAAATGTTCAAAAATAAAAACACTACAAATTACAAACTTATAAAATTAAATTAATTTTTAAATTAAAAATTACCTTCAACAACTACAATTTTGAGAAGGCCCTAAAGATGCCTTGGGACATGTGATGGTTGGTTATGAATATTTGGATCTCGCTCGCCTCTTCACAGACTTGTTTGATCCAATCAATTTTTGTCCCCAATTTTTGCAACATAAGGTTGAGGGAATGAACAGAAGGTGTCCAAAATATATGCCCATACCTTGCCTCAACCAACATGTCCGCATCTCTGCAATTTTTAGCGTTGTCCATTATAACTTGGACAACGTTTTGAGGCCCCACTACCTCAATGGACTCTCTCAGGATGTCAACAATGAATCGTGCATCCTTCACCTACCCCTCACAATCAACGGCCTTCAAATACATTGCCCCTTTAGGGCTCACTACAATCACATTAATCAATGGCCTATTTGCCATATCTTTCCATCCATCGGAAATGGACACTCCTGTTGCGATCCATGAATCCCTGATGGACTTCAATGTGTTTTCTTTCTTTTGTCAATACGCTGGTGCGCACCTTTTCATAACCTGGGCTGACAAACCCTTTAGGGACAGCATTGATAGATCTCACTGTATCCTGTAGTATGATAATCCAACAACATTAAATGACAACCCACATGCGTAAAAACAATGTGCAATGCTTTGCTCCGTTGTCCCTGGATTCATTTTGGATTGACCTATCAAATGGGCCTACATCTTTTGTTCTCTTGCAACCAAGAGGTGAATCCTCTTCCTCTTCAGTCGCAATGGGTGTAGCAAGAAAGGAGTGTGATCGGTTCACCACATTAGCACATGATGGATCACTAGGTAGTGATCCTTTCTTTCTCAAAAAATGCTTCAATCTTTGCCCCACAATGGCATCTGCTTCTTCTTGTGTTGGCACCAAAACCAAGAGAAATAACTCAAAATTACATTGTAAAAAAATTATTTCACACAAAATATTAAATTGTATTGTTTCGAAATAATATTTACAAATAGGGTAAAAGCTTATAAAGTTTTTATGGGTAGTTAAGAGATGTAACTAAAATAAACTAATAAACTTTGGATCATAATTAATCCAACAAACACCCCCTTGATCCAAAGGAGCATAGCAGATAAATGAACTGGAGAAATGACTCTAAACTCATCAAAAGATCTCTCTTGCAACCACAAGTGGTGCACTATACCTCTGACACTGACCAAAAACTATGCCGCTCCATAAAGAAACCCGGCCCTGCGAGTTGTGGCAAAAAATGGCTAATGAACACAATCAAGGCCTGCTCGTCCTTGATAATCATCATACCATACTGTAGTAGAACACGATCTGAAATGTCCAACTATATCGATCCACATAAGGTCCCACACAAGAACCCATCCAAGTGACAAACCCAAACTCTGTATAGCACATCTTCATGATGCCCAACAAACATTGACGACATTTGCTCAACACTGCTGGTGCTAGCAACCCCTATCAACTCGTACTATCACCGACGGCTAATCGAAGTCCAACCAATGCCTAAATCTTCTCCCCCTATCGAGCAAGAGGTGAGAAGTCGTGCATCGAGAGGAACAAAAACAACTTACTCTGTCCACTCCATGTCATGAATATCAGATATAGAAAGCCAAAAATAAAACTGAAAGCAAGAACACAAGCCAAAATTTGTCATTCAAGCATTGAGCCCATACTCCGAGCGAATAGATAACTAGAGAGGGTAATTGTCCTCCAGCGTCCAATGGATCCTCCAACCTCCGATTGTCACTTAGATGGTGTCAATCAAAAGGATCCTAGGACATGTAATGGATGGTATTGTCTCCGAGAACACAAGCATGAAGTGGTATTGTGAAACATTTTATGAGGAAAGTGTCGGTTTCCATCGAAAATTGACCTTTATCCATCATTGAATAGATTTGTTACAAAAATCGTATATATAAGTTTCAAAACACAAAATAAATCATTTCGTTGTCTTCGGAATGTCCAAAAACCTATAATTTGACTGGTCACACGACCACCTTAGAACAAAATAGTGATGGGTCAAAAAGGTTATAACCAATGTCGAAATTTACACCCTTATATCACCGATTTTCTTTACAAGTTTAAATTTAATCAAAATATAACACCAAAAATTATACAATCGGATTTTGAACCCTAGACCTCTTTATTTGCAAGTGGCTACCAAAAGTACTCTATCCACCTGACTTTCAAACTTGCATGGAATATATTAGGAAGACATTTCTTTTAAGACTCTTTAACTAGCAGTTGTGAAAATAAAATATATGTATGTGAAAAAGTTTTCACACACCACCGTGGTATTTTCCTTGACAGCTTCCTTTGTATTGTGAAGCCCACAAAATAAGATCAAAACAAATAAATTAAAACCCTAATCAAACATGTTGCGCCAAAGTATAATCACTGTGCCATTTTGACTTTTATTTGCATGGATTTATCCCTCTAACCTCTATGCCAAGACTGATCTAGTATGCCATTCACCGACTACATTCCCCACCTCAGAAGAGGGGCATACATAGTGTCTTGTCTTAGAATCATCAAAACTGTGTCTTCATTACCATATGGTAATGAAGGAGAATCATATGGTTGTTTGATTTAGACTGCTACACCAATGTTGATGAGACTTCAATGCCACATAGATCGCTGCAAATTACTCTCTTAACAGAAAAATCCGTTGTACAAATTCATCTTGTATTACCATAATTAAAAAAAAAATACCTCAGCAGATTGTCTAAGCAAAAAATGCGTTGTATATACCAGAGAATGTATATCTTTAAAAAAAATGTTTTAAAGCACCGTACAACTACCCTTCCATACAGATTAAAAATTCTTAGCCATGTTAATTAATTATTTTTCTTTGCTTTTACCAGTTGTATTGTCTTAAGGTTGCCCTACAGGTATATCAAAAATCCAAACAAAAAAATACATACAAATCAAATCAGCGTACCATTGTTGTATGTGAAAAGCTTCTTATATCGAATCACCGTACAAATTTGAATTTATAGAATAAAATAAATAGCGCCATACAAGTGGAGCGAATCTTTAAAGAGTCACAAATTTATTCAAAAAACACTTACTGCTTTGCTAGAAATCGAATGGCTCTGCAAATTTTTTACTCTTCAATTTTGCCAAGCTTTGATACCACTGTTGGCACCAAGACCAAAAGAAATAACTCAAAATTACATTGTAAAGAAATTATTTCACACAAAATATTAAATTGTGTTGTTTCGAGATAATATTTACAAACAAGGTAAAAGCTTATAAAGATTTTACGGGTGGTTACGGGATGTAACCAATTCCCGTGAACCAACCAAGACGTAAACTAAAATAAACTAATAAACTTTGGATCATAATTAATCCAACATCTTGTTCTTTGATATATGCAAGGATCTTTCCCTGTGACATGCCCTTTCCTGGCCTTCCATTTATGCTTGGCCCACCACAAACTCTGATTCTAGTGCCAGAAATTGCACACAAATGAGTTTTCACTCGACTATACAAGCTCTTGTATTTACAGTTGCACTCTAAGCAAAGCCAATGAAAACACCCTCCACAGGCATCGGTTCAAATGTTGTCACATACTTCCAAAGGGGCATTCGCGGATCAAATTTGGGGGTTATCCCTTGCCCCACTGAACTAGCACTTGCACCCTGAGACATTCTAATTTTTGAAAAATTCCTATAGCCTCTAGTAAAAAATAAAAAATTGCTATTAAAATTTAATGGTAAAAAATAAAAAATAAAACCTTTGTTATTAAAATTAAAAACATAATCATTGCATTTGGTATTTGTGGAAATAACGGTTAAAATTTAAAAGAATAACAAAAAAAAATTAAAATAAAAACTAGTTACAAACAAAACAAAAACAAAAAACCACAAATCTAAAAAACTTACCTTAAGTCAGAAAATCCTTTTCCTTGCAAGCTCCTTGGCACCAAATAGGTTGAGGCAATGGTGTAGGTTTAGCACAAAGGAGTTTCAAGCTTATGCAACGGAAAAAATTAACAAGAATGAGCAAATGTTCAATGAGTGAAAAATGCAATGAAAGAGAAATGTGTTGTTATCTTGTTATAAAATGAGTATGAAGGCTGCTTTTAGGGTTGGGAATCCACTTTATTTTGTTTTTAATTGCATTTTGAAGTCCACATTTGACTTTTTTTAAGGCGAAAATGAAAAAAAAAATTAAAAAAATAATTTTTGCGCCCTTGAGCGCGGGGATACACCCAGGGATCATGCCTGGGCTGTGGATATGCCCGGGTACGTTTGGGTGACGTACCCGGGTGTATCCGCAGCCCAGCACGCTCCCTGGGCATCTCCCCATGCTCCCGTACCCATCACTGTATCTCCCTCACTCCCAAGACCTGCGGGGGGTGTATCTGGTAACGTTGGTTGTGTTTGATGCAAAAGAGGACGATTGCTTTTTCCATTACTAAACTGAAATATTTCCTTGACGTAAGGCAAGAAAAGTAATATTTATCTGTGAACCACCCGAAAAGAGATGAAGGGCTTGGAGAAAATGTAACTTTTTATCAACAAGCTCTTCCTCATCAAGTCTGATTAGATTGTAGTCATGTTTTTGTTGCTTCTTGCCTTTCACTGATTCCAGCTGTGCAAAGCTTGCTATGATAGTCTTCTGCTTATTTCTCTTCTTGTAAATCTTTAAGCAGTGTATGTTACTCAAATGACAGCTGCATTCGAGTATGGAGTAGTACTATTTATAACTAACTTCCTTAACCTGGGGCTTCTCATAAGTAACATAACTGTGAAGCTATTTTTGAAAACCTTACTAAGATTTTGGTAATGTGATTTAAGATCTCCTTTGCACAGTCCGCATATTGCTCATGTGTGAGGGTTTTTGTTAATAGCCACTTTGCTTGGGATAGTACCTTCTCCATATCCCTTAGAAATCAGTTCTTTTGAATAATTCACACCCATAGGACAGTGGGAAACATATCAAACACTTCATACGGTTCAAGAAGGAATGGCATCAAAGAATGCTGGAATTTTCAAAGCCTGTTGTTCTTGCTTGGATTTGTGATCGAGAGAATGAACAAGTATTTAAACCTCCTCAGAATTGCTGTCGACAGGCACCCACTCAGCTCTATAAGAATTGCATGACGTTGAAGTTTGCCTTGCTGTTACTCTTGGTGATCAACAACCAAATCACCTCCTTAATGGCATCCACGATATGTATATAATCATGTAGGTGAATTTTGAAGCAGCCCTTGTTTTTAGATGTCTTCAAAGTACTCTGAAAAGAACTTTGTGGCAGATATCTGCATGAACGTAAGCCGTATAAAGCAAGGTAAAGAGGGAAAGAAAGCATACGTGAGGTGTGGGCTATGTGTCGAACGATAGTTCAAATTTTTGTGGGAAAAAAGATATCAAAGCAAGGCAATGGGGTTGTTTGTAAAAGATGGTATGAATGAATGAATGGAAGATTTTAATAACGTCCACGAAACCAAGCAGTCTATGGGACCAAGAGCTGCAACAAAGCTGTCCTATGCCAACACAACCACTTGACACAAGGGCTGTCCTACTAATCTTGCAAAATTTCTAATCCCTTCTTGATGTTAACTCTTCTCCTATGGATCTTGATTAGAAAACTTGCTGTTTTATTTAACCTTGCCTCTTCAAACAAGTCAATTAAGTTGTCAACCCTCAAGCAGTCTTTGTACTTGATACGGATGTCACTATAAGCTCCACGCTCCATAATGAAGTGCCATGATCAAGGGGACCAATGTCGAGTTGACACAAGGTTAAAATCATGACCATTAAAAATAACACCTAAACCTTTATCTTCGACTATCCGTGAAATCATGTAATGGGAAATGACAATATTTCGAAAATTATTGTATACATATATTGGAAGGGACCAAAAAAAGTGGATAGCATTTAAGAAAGTGAATATAGACATAGGCATTAATGATTAATGATACAAGTGGAAGGCAGTCAAAGTAGGAAGGTGAGGTGAAAAGTCTGTATGGGAAATTGAATAAAGCCCTTTAAAGTTATATATTCATGTAAAGGAAAGAAATGACTGAAGATGGAATTTTTAAAATAACAATGGAAAAAGAAAGTGTTGCCATTATGTGTCCAAGTGGCCACTCTTGACCTTTTGCATAAGGAATATGATACTTGTACCAATTTAACCACCTTTCACAATGAAAGTGGACAACACATATTTCCTTTTGGATAGAGTTAACAATGGAGGCTTGTACTGGTGTACGGTCTCTCTTAGGCCATCAATATTTGAAAGGAGGTAGGTAAGTTGGAAGAACCTGTGAAAATGTAGCATATATAGTCCACTTGAATGCCTTAAAGCATAATTTGCAAGTCTATCAGCCACACCATTACGGTTTTGTCTTCAATACTGGAGATTTACATGGTCAAGCTGATGCAGGTTGGATGAAATTTGAGAAACCAAATTGTCCAACTGCAAATGATGATTCTTTTGTATGCCTCTGCCATGTTTTGGGTTTTGTTGTGGTAATCAAACCTTGTTTATTGCTTGGATAACCACCTTTGAGTCTCCTTCAATAATGAGCCTGTGAATGCCCTTTTCAATAGCCAGAAGAAGACGTGTAAAGCACAAGAATCTCACCAAAAATATTTGTTTTGGGTGCCGATCTGTTGAGCATAGCCAATGACACTGTCCCCTTGAGATTTACAGATTATACTGCCCATACTAGCTTGGCCCCAGATTTGTTTTTGAAGCTCCATCAAAGTTCAATTTAAAAAGTCCCAAAGGTGGTGGATCCCATATATTTTTTGGATTGATTGGTAAGTGTGGGACCCTGGAGTGGAAAGTAATATTCCACTTGAAATTCAACAAACTTGCAAACTTGTCGAATTTAAGTCTCCTCCAGCATGTCTTTTGGTGGTGAGAGATGTATGTCAAACATAAGCCTTGATTTTAACTACAACCTGTGCAACCTGGCTTTTTTATCTCAAAAAACCAAGAATTTTTCTCTTTCTAAATATATCATAAAAACAAAACTTGGTGAAATTTTTGACATAATCTTGATAAGCAGCATATCAAATGTTGGGATCTTCCATTTGAAAATTCCAACAATCTGGAAATTCAGATCGTTATTTGGGCACTCAAATAAAAAAGCAGTATGTTCCCATTTTCAGACCAAACTTGCGTTGGAAAAAAAGATGATTAATAGTTTCATCTACTTGAAAATAGCAATAGTCTGTAAATTCAGATCATTATTTGAGCACCCAAATGAAAAATCAGTACGTTCCCATTTCCAGAGCAAACTTGCATTGGGAAAAAAGATGATTAATAATTTCATCTACTTGCAGGCGATTGGGACCTACCCATCCTATTTTTTGTATATTATCAGCTGTCAGGATACTACATAGTGCTTTAGGATTCATATGAAAGTTTTAATTTTAGACCATGTAGGACACACCCAAAGCATATTCCAATGCTTACTCTAAAAAGATTCAAAATTAACTTCAAAAGCATATGCTAAGGCAACCATACATTCCCCTTGATTTGTAAAAGGCCAATTTTTTGTATCTGGAATCCTAGCTGCCAAAAGCAAAGATGAACTTTTGGCTCAAACTTTGTAGAAAATTATATTTCACTGTGAGCTCATCCCCCTTCTTTGTTCATTTCCATATACCAAAGTAGCTGATTTTTTCATGGTTGCAATGACAATAGTCTTTCATGTGGATATATCTCCTTTTTTGTAAATCCACTTTGTGTTCATGAAACTCAGGTTGTGGAAAAGCTGGTTGACCTTCCCAACTATCTTCCCATAACCGATTGGACTACCAATCCCAAATTCCTGAAAGATCTGATCTTTTCTTTTAAGTGAATCAAACCTTGTTGTAGAAGCTTTGCTGTTCCAGATAGATTTGGATGCCAATTGTCCAATAGGATATCATTGTTGTCATTTATCAAATATTTTTCTTTGATTATAGAAGCCCCAAATTGCACTAGGTTCTTTCTCAGAGACAACAAGCTGCTCTCATGGAAAGAGCATTACTGAATGCATGCAGATTTCTGATGTGCAAATTGCCTTTGTTCTTTGCCTGACAAATTTTCTCCCATGAGACCAACAGAAACTTAAGTTGTTTTTCCACTCCTCTGCACGGAAAGTTTCATTGTAGATTCACCAATATGTCCTCAATTTTATTTGGAAGAGGTAGGAATTTTAGAATTTATATGGGAACCACCTGGTTAATAGATTCCAAAAGCTGAAGTTTTACTACAAAAGACAGCCAATGATGGGTCAAACAGGCAAGCTTGTTTTGAATTTGCTGAATAGTACTGTCCCATGGAGCACATTTATTTCTGAGATAAAGAGGAAAACCTAAAGTATTTCATTGGAAGAATACCTTCTTAAAACTGAAGAATGTGAAGAATTTCTCATTTTTGGGTCATAGCTACATTGACAAAAATGACATTGGACTTGTCATGGTTGATTTGTTGTCCTGATGCCAGTTGGAATTCACTGAAAATTTGACTCAGCTTTTTTATTTCTCAGAGAAGAAGAGTGGAGAAGAGGAGTGTCATCCACAAGGTGGAAGCTATTGTATTTGTTTCCCCTTTCTGTGTCTCTTAGTCCATGTATTTTACCTGTAAGCTTTCCCTCTTCAGGTATTCTACTTAAATTTTCTCCTATAGTTATAAATAGATAAAGACTAAGAGGGTAACCTTGTCGTAAGCCCCTTGTGGACAGAAAAGGGGGGCCTAAATCCCCATTGATTGAAACCGAATATAATGGAGTCCTTATGCAACTGTTGACCCATGCAATGACTTTGCGTACTGATGCCAAAAGCACTTAGGGTGGAATCTAAAAGGTTCCAATTACACTCGTCAAAAGCCTTTAATACGTCCAATTTGGTAAGCATTCCTGGTCTTTTTTGAAAGCTCTGAGAGTTAATAATCTCTTGCACAAATATTATGTTATCCTCTATTTGTCATCCAGACAGGCAGACTGAGCAGGTGAAATAATATTTTGGAGTGATGGTTTTATCCTTCCTGCAATTAATTTTGAAGGAATCTTATGGGCCATATTGCACAATGCAATTTGCCTGTAATGATCCATCTGATCAGTACTAGACTTTTTTAGGATGAGGGTGAGCTTCGTAGCATTTGAATTTTTGAGAATGATCCTATTTTCCCGTGATTCTTCCATTAGAGCCAATAGATCAAATTTTATGATAGAAAAATGTCCGAAATCCATCTGGGACGGGCTTTATCGGGCTGAAAGGATTGTGAATTTCAATTCCTCTTATGTGATTGGCCTCAAAAGATTCCTGTTGTCCTCATCGTTGATGAGGTGTGGAGTCTGCTGAATTATAGCACAGTGAGCCTGAGTCATATATTGTTTGCTTATTCTATGAGAATTTGTTGAAAGGGAGTTGGGGTGTAGATCAGAATGTCCTTGGGGTGCATGAATAGGGAAACCATCATCTTTTTTGATCTGATGGACAGCATGGAGATGTCTGTTTTGGGCTGATTTGTGGAACAACTTTGTATTTGAGTCTCAATAATCTACCAATTGTTCTCTTGATAGCTTCCAGCAGTATTGTTCTTCCTACTGCTTAGATATGCTTAGGCTATGGATGAGGGCATGCTCTTTATTTGCCAAATCCTGAGTGAAAACTTCACAAATCTGTTTTTGGACCTTCTCTAGTTGTTGCTTGTTCGCTGTGATCTTCTGGAAAATATTTCCAAAAAATTGTTTTGCTCCAATGTTTTCATTTTGCTCTTACACATTTTAACTTTTCCATGGATCTGTAATTAGTGTGTCTCTGAATCTTGCTTCTAACCACCAATAGGCAATGTTGGAAGACAACTGTGGGTGGGTAAACCACATTTTTTCAAATTTGAACTCATCCTTGTTTTTCTCCGTGGTGCAATTAAGATGTTGAGAGAAATAGACCAGCGATCTGAGAGCATGGAATCACTGGCTCTTGTTGTTAGGTGTGTGAAAACAATTAACCATTGTTCAGAGAATGATTTTGTCTAATATTTCCACCATATAGTGCATCCCTTTTCTTCTGTCGCACCATGTCTATGTCCCTTGGTAAATATCCAGATCTACCATTGAGACATCTATTGCCAGATTTGAGAGTGCCTCTATTAGTCTGTGGTTAAAACCAGATCCACCTTTCCTCTCATTTGGTGATTTTATGGTGTTAAAATCGCCCATAGGGATGAGGTTATTGGGATTTGCAATAGTAAACCAGGTTGTAAGCTGTTCTAAGTTCTAACAATAAATTCAATTGTTTCCATGTGGAGGAATACATGCATTGACCAGCCCCCGGTACAATTTCAATTCAAAAGAGAAAAAAACAGCATATACAAACCAAGGGAAATATCAGTGTGATTGAATGGAATACCAATAAGAATCCCATTGCTTCATAGTGCAAGCTGTGGAAATAATGATAGAATGACTTGTCCCCAATGCATTAGGGAATGTGTTCCCATGAACAGAACCAAATCTATAAATTTCCTCATGAAGGACCATGTTAATGACTTCTGTTTTGATTTTGTTTCACAAAATTCGGCATTTATTAGGAGCACCTAATCCTCTAATATTCTAAGAGAGGATCTGTATTAAGAAGGTTTAGTGGCAATAGGGTCACCCATGCTCATATCCTATTGGCTATTTGGCATCTGAGCTTCCACGACTGATTCCCTATGTTCAGGAGTGGCCATGATATCATATTCTGGGATTCTTTTTGGAGTTGGTTTCCATTTTTTATTGATATTGGTTAGGCCCTTTGTCTCCCATATCTATAGATTCTTTGGGATAAAGATCCCCTTGAGACTGGGTAGTACATTTTATCTTCGTATATGTTAGATGAGATTTAGCTGAGTTATCCTTGGCTGTGAAAGTAACTAAAGATATTGGTTTACCTTTGTTCTTGTCCTCTGTAAATGATGTACCTTACAGGCATACATCTGAGACAGAAGCAAGACCCTGTGTGATTCATGTTTACTCAAAATCATCCATCCACTTCCCTGCTAAGGCTCTAAAAGGATTTGGGTGCTGGATTGCGAATGAAATTTGAAGCAGCAATTTATTCTCCAATAGCATTGCCTATATTTTGGGGGAAAGCTTCTTGCCAGTATTCACAAGGGAGCAAAGAGATCCAAACCCATAGGGACTCTAGTAGGTTGATCTTTTGTAAGATTGAAAGCTGGTGTAATGTCCACTAATTGGGACAATGATGATAAAAGAGGGTTTCCCAACAAAACCCTTAATCAACTCCAAACAAATTAAATTCTGAAAAAAATAAAATCATCAAACCTAGCTGAAATATAGATGCTCAAAACACCCCAAGTAGAACAAACCCTAGGTGCCAATGTGGTACAAATAATTTCAAAGTATATGAAGCATATAACCACTGAATTTTCACCTTAAATCCATAAATATATCATGCATAAACCTGAATTTGCTGCGGTTATAAATACCTGTGTATGTGTGAGAAAGGGTGCATGTACCTTGGAAAAATACCCTTGCCAAAATCTGATTTTCCCCCTGAAAGTTCAACTACGTTTTTCTTGTAAATTCAACTCTCAAACCCTTGCAAAACTCACCCAAAAATAATGATAAAATATTATAGCAATGATTGACTAAGAACTAGGGCATGAATGAGGTTACAAACCCTCATGCACAAATCTCCACTCCAAGAAAATACAGCAGTAAACAAATGATGTTTTTATTCCATATATGGCCTCAAAAGGCTGCCAATCATCATGATAAAAATCAGAAAAATATAATAATAATATTCAAAAATTATTATGGCCAACTAGACACAAATTGGCCACTCCAAAGGCCTCAAATCTTCTCCTCAATCAAGTTGCCCAGCTTGGAAAAGTCTCAATTAAATCAGAAATTAATACTCAAACCCTAGGAGAGAGTTTGCAAGTGGAGAGCAGCCTTAACGGGTTTTCAAGAGCAACAACCCAATCGCCACCCTCAAGAAACTCCCAACACTCTAAAAAAGGCTTCCAAAAGCAAACCGCCAACCTTCAATAATTTAATATTTGCCTCAAACAGCTGAAATTTTCAAAAATTCATAACTCCCTCAATACTTAGAATTATGATGCAAATAAGAGCTCAAACTGATCACAAAATTAAAGCCTATCAAATAAAAATAATTTCAGAATTTTTCTTCCATGGAAAGGACACCAAAACTTGCTATAAATTTTTGAAAACCCTAGTTTCTAGAATTTACCTCCTTAAACTTGGATTTAATCAAATTTTCAAAAGTAAGTGGTGTTTCAAAACACCTTTGTAGATCCACTTGTATGTACACATGCAATTTGAAGCTCACTTACAACCCTTGAATAGAGTTGCCCAAATAGAAAGGATGGAGATTTTCATCCCCGAACCTAAGACACTTCTTGAAGGTTTTCGTCCTCAAAAGGTGGAAACCAAACTTGACATACTTGATCACAATTTCAATATCCAATCATGCATCCTCTCCAAATGAATTTTTCCTTGCCTTTATATGCCACTCCTCTAAGTGTAGCACCCAAAATTGGAGGGAAGAATTACCTTTCTTTTTAAATTATTAAAATATTCTCTTAATTTCACTTTAGGCCTTAAGTGCCCAAGACCTATAAACCCCACCACTTAAATGAAATACAAATATAAGGTGTTTTTTCATAACTCAATTCAAAATTAGAAATAAAAAGTACCTTTTCTATTATTAACTCCTCACAAGTGGCCCACCATGCTCCCTTTCCTTCCTCTAACCTTAGCCATTGGAAACAAGAATGGGCTAAGGGTCCCACGAGGGTCTAGATCAAAAATGGGGACATTACAGCCGGTGCCCAATGCTTCATGAAAAGCCCAGAATGTCTCATAAACCAAGATCCACCTAATAATGTTTGATATCTTTCTTGTCTAGACACAAAGAACACCATAAAATAGCATTTAGGCATCACCAAGATTTCCACCGATCCAGTTCGTTTCCAGTATTCTTCCACCCATGCACAGAAAGTGTTTCAGCCTGGAAATGCTCCTATAAAAATGCAGATTGACACCCTTTCGTTAAGAATCGAAATTATGTGCTCCATTTTTTCCACAATAAAAGAAACCTTTGGAGGAATTTCCAGCTTCAAATAGCACCCATTTCCCTTTTTTGTAAGTAAATTTGGTCTGGTAATTGTCTGTTTTGCATGGTATTGAAGAAATGTTTTCAGAGCCTCTTTGCAAACACGGGCTCTCTCATTTGAGACTGCAGATCCAAAGTTTCAGTTTCGGCTGGGAGCTTAAGGAAGTTGAGAGGAGGCCATGACCTCATCTAACAGACTGCCCTAGTCCCTGTCAGGTTCAGTGCAGAAATCAGGCTTGTATGTGTTAACAGAGAGACAGAGAAAAACTAATTTGAGGGTGGAAAGAACATGGGAGGGAGTAGGTGGGAGCTCACTGCCTTCTTTTCATATGCATAATCATTATAGTGAAACAAACTGATTCCCTGTATCTTAATTTAGGATTATCTTCCCATATCCCATAACAAGACAACTTCATATAAACCTTCAAAGATTAAATTGACTAGTGGGATAATCTCAACTCCCAGTTTCCCAATTCAGGTGATTCTATCTTCAAGGCTTCATGTACAGCCTGGGACAATTTCCTGCAACCTTCGCTTCATAACATGCAAGTCATGAAAGTCTCCTTTCTTCTTGACCTTGATACAAATTAATATCATGGAATCAAATTCTGCTTCCAATTCAACCAAGTTGACAATCATAGTTGAATGTTGAGGGCAGTTTTTATCATCAACGTCTCCCAAACCACAACATTTGCATAGTAACATTGTTCCTTCTAGTTCAGATAGTCCCATGCAATTCACCGCATTCATTTCATTATTTGTCTTATATTATGGACATTCTATTAGAATCATATTCAATTTCACCTTCTTGAGGTAATTTTTTCCCACTTGTAAGTAGATTCATTCCTGAGATTTGAGTGACGTGTGAAAAACATACATGTGAAACACAAATGCAAATTTCTTCAGCATTTAGTACAGATAGATTTTGACAAAAGCATAGAAATATATTATGGATGCAAGAAAACTGATCAAGCTACAAAATCACCTGAACCGTGTTGGTATAAAGGATTAATGCAACTATATATCTTGAGACTACTTACAATAATGTTAATTTCATGCTTGCTTGTTTTAGATGGAGTACTTCAAGACTACAGAAAGTGCTTTAAGCATCTCTACCCAGTTTAATTTGCAAAGCTGTGTATCGAAGATATCGTTAGTCTGTATGAAAAACGAATACATATAGACATCTCGCATATGGAAACTTAATGCACATACATGGATAACAAGGTCAGACTGAATTTACCTTCCCAGATGTCAGTTTGAAATCCCAAGCAATATAGGAGTTCACGGAATCAAGTGTAAGTGGGACCTGAAATTTTATACACATTAAAGTATCAGATAAAATGTCTTAACTGATATTGGATTTCAAATTAGATTATTGATAAGCATGCACGTATGAGTTATTAAATTTAAGACTCTTTTATATGCATTTTAACCACAATATGTGCCTACTAGGCCGATGTACTTCCGCATGAATGTCAAGCTACTTAAAGGGTGTCCAAATGACGTGAATGATAGAAGTAAAAATGTGACCTTCCATTTCATGAAAGAGATCAACAGAGGTGAAAGTAGCGAGCAAGCAATTCTGAACCCCCTAATGTTTTCAAGGCCTTAAAAATTCATCATCATGAACATCATTGTTTCAAGGGAAATAAAGTCACCATTGTTAACTTCATTATGTTTTCAGCAGGAAAGCATTAGTGAGCTGTACATTTTGGCTGGACAACAATATGGACAGTTATCACCATCTCTGCAATGTTTACCCCAAAAGATGACCAATTTTAGTCATGATAACAAAAACAATCTTATTTGAATCTTGGCTACTTTTGTTTTGTGTATGTATTTCTCCTTCCCTTCTGCCGGGATATCTATATTGTCTTCTATTTGCACTTGTCTTTATGGCTAATTATCAATCTATCTATCCATCCATCTAGATATCCATCCTTCAAATTCATCTATCTGCCCAGCTATTTATGTCTCTTTGTCTGAATATCTGTCTGCCTGCCTGTCTACCATCCATTCATTCATTTCTGTCTCTATATGGGTGTGTGCCCACATGCATGCACATATAGCATCTTTCTATCAGTGGATGCTGACCAGACTTTCTAAACTATGAAATCTTAAATGATCTTAGAAGGGGAAGTTAAATCCGTTTTAATAAATTTGTATAGTGTATTTACTGTTTTGTAGCTTTGCTTTATCTTAGTGCACAACAAGGTAAATGCATAATTCATCATAAGTATTTTGGTCTGAATTATTTCTAGAATAGTGCTGCTGCAGCAAATAGTGGTCCAAATACAAGCTTTTACCTTCATGATAGGCAGTTCTTTGGTTGTTGAATGCCAGACATTCCAACTTCATCAGACTTATGATACGAGGATGCAAAAATATCTAAGAAATTATTCTACATTTCAGACTTAGGCAATGAGGATACCAGATATTCTGGGTAAGTAATTTAAATTCCTGTTATTATTTACATATTTGTATCTATAACTAATTTTTATGCATGTACTATGTATGTCTGGTCCATCATTCTTTCTGTATTTGGGGCTCAATGTATCAACTGTGGTGTATGTACAATATAACCCTACTTCCAATTATGTGCTTCTGCACCTGAAATTCTGCATACTTCTTTCCAGAGCTGTCTAATATGTTGGGCTTAGTGAGCTTTCCAGAACTACTTGATTCGATTGTTCATGATAAAGTCATTATAAAGCCATGTTATTGAGGTTCTACTCATTTGTACGAATATGCATGTGACTGTATAGGCTTCAGAAGGATGGCTTGTGGAATTTATTCATCCCTAGGGACATAACCTAGCCTGTAAGAAACAATAAATCATGGTAATAAGTAGTACTACTAGAAAAATAACAAAAAGCATCAATAATTTCAAATCTAAGAACATACCACATATTTCTTTCCTGCAGGAATTGTTGTTTCCTTGAAATCATCACAATGGCTGCAGAGACAACAGCATGAAGCTCTCAACATATATTGAGATTCAATACTTTCTTGTTACTCAATAAAGTACTAAATTACATAACAGCATTGCCCCGTAATTAATACATCCAGTATGAGGCTTATTTGATTCACTCCAAACAGTTTGCTTCCAACAAAAAAATATTTTCTTTTCCTGTTCATGACATTTTCTAGCCTCCCTACATGCATTTCAATTTGGTTAGATTTGACAAAGTGCTCTAAACACGTTCAATCCAATTTTAATATCTGCATTAATCACAATCAGAGTTCAATGATTGATGTACATTTACTCTATCTATTAGCTAATGGCTACCCCAGAAGGTTCGAACCATCTAATCCTGAAATAGCAAGCATATGGAAGTAAGCATTTTGGTGGATACTCTTCATTAGTTGAGTCCAAAAAGAAACACAAAAATCTGTGCTGAGCATAAAACTCAATATATTTATCCTTGGTCCAAAAGTTTCATATTTCTTTCATTCCTGGGTCCATGTATAAGACTATACTACCTTGCCCATATGAAAGAGCCATTATAACACTTTGCATGATATCAGTTTTCCACACGAGCAGAAATTTCACAATATGTACTGTTCATTTGGACAAAGTATAATTTGCTATTCAAACAGGATACTGCAAACAATGTTAATTGTCTACAGTTCCAGTCAGAGAACTCTGAAATTCAACAGAACGGTAATCACAGTTTGGGGACAAAAATTGTTCTTCAAAACAAATGCAAATTCCAGTATGTTAACGGAAGTCGTACAAAAGGCAATTTCCAGGCAATGATATTATATTGAATATGAATCTCCTATAGTTGAAATAATATGAACCTGTTGTCTATATCCATGTTTACTTGCCAGTACAGATTTATGCCACGCACTATTTGTTTTAGGCCCTGGAATAGTCAGCTTCATAAAGAGTGTGTGTGTAAGGCAAACTGTTCAGAAAGTAAATGCAAGAAAATGCAAATGTATTAGAAAAGGGGCATCTTTTTATAGGGTTCACACCCAAATTTTTAACAACATTCACATCTAATACAAAACTGCTACTGTTAATGAAAACCTATGATCCCATTGTCTATATTCATGCTATAACTTAATAAGTCTTATAAATCATATGATTGGTGTTAGGACCTTGAATAGTTGGCTTCAGAAAGATGTTTGTGCATGCAAGGGCCAACTTTCTTTCTTATTGGTAAAGAGGGCAGATGTAAACAAGATTTACATCTCATACAAAAATGACATGCCGGATGTTATTATCTCGTCAACCTTCAAAGGTAGTCCACCTCAAAGAAATATAGTGTGTATTTACTGCTTATTTTATACTTTAGTAAGCAAACAGTAGTCCTTCCAAGGAGCAGGTGGGAATTGATATGTCAATCCCAGTTCTGTATGACGAAAGGTTTTCAAGATTGTCAAAGACATTACCTGTCACTGAAAGGCCCCACACGCTGTAGTTTCTTCTGGTTTCAATCTAATATCACCGTTGAAGAAGTATACTACAATTCTTGAAGCCAATAGAATCACTCATTATCCAAGTTTTTGGCAGAGGTACCTATTTTATCAAACAATTGACCATACACATCTGTTTCTAAGAGTATACCTACATAAACTTTATCAAACCTGTTCTTATTGTTATGACGTAATTTGTTTTCGAGGTCGGCCATTATATGTGGTCATACATGATCATAATATGAAGTATTTATAGCGCTTGGTTGAGACTTAACTAAGCAATGCCCCACATTTATCTCACTTAGTTGAGAGTAAATACGGATCTTTCTTCTTCAATTAGTTGCTCTCATCATGTTGCCTATTTGTGATGTTTTATGTTTAGTGCAATGTAAGGATTGCACCAGCAGCAAAAGTACAAAAGGTCAATGCAATACCCTACCCTAAGTAGTTTTAAAGACAGTGTGCAAAAATTGCATACTGTGATGTCTGTGTTTGAGCACAAGGCTTGAAAAATATGTGCATTAGAGATTTCAAGCTTCGACAGTTCATAGTTGTTAAAATTAGATTTCTTGAAAAAAGTGTGACAAAGATTAATCTAAAAATCTGTTGCAATTTTTCCCAAAAATCTAATTTCAAAGTATGCACATATTTGTGTGAAGGCAGATTATGTGTTGGCCTGCATCAAGGATGTATTGTTTCAAGAGTTTAGTATCAAGTGAGAATACCATGCGAGTACACCAACTACAGTTTGTGACTATTTGCAGAGCTCTCCCAGAAGACGAGCCAAAAGTCAGATATTTTTGAACCCAATCAAAACAACGTTTCCCCCCTGTATTAGATTAACAGCATTCAAGCAAAGAGGGAAAATCTAATAAATTAATATTATATAATTGGGAAATTGTACAAGTTAGTCTAAACTCCTTTTACAAAATATACTTTAAGCTTAACATTGGAAAATCTAAAAAGCAGTTAGTTTTCAAAAGGACCTTCACATTCTAATGATAGTTTAGATCAAAGACTATTACTCCATAGGCCTAACAAGAACAAGAAATGACATGATATAGCTACTTTTGCAATTAGTAATGGGAATGACTACTGAAACTAAAACAGCCCTGTCAAAAGAAAAGACATTTCCAAGCTACCTTGCAATCAACATATGCATACTAAATTGCACTGCAATCAAATGTACATGATGATGGGCATGAAATAACCTAAAAAAGAAAAGGCTTTACAAGACAAGCAGGCGATCTATAGGATAAAGCATTCTAAACCAACAAATACAAAAACAGATTTGTCTCTAGTAAGAAAGGTTATTTATTCTTCGGCAGCCTACTGCACTCATTGTATGCGACTCAAGGCTAAATTATTACAATACACTTTTCATGAAATAGCCTCCCTGCTCTACATGAAAGTTGTTGTAAATGATGTACTGCAATTTTTGTCTTCAAATGAAGAAAAGAAGATGCAAGATAAAATATTAAGTATAAATATTTGCAGAAGATATTAAGAGTTCATCTCACATACTTCGGTTCTATAGCTCCAGCCTCCTCTGCTGATATTAAAAATGGTGAGTTCTTAAATACCTCCCTGAAAAAAGAAAGATCATAAAAACAAAGGAAGCATCAGATGGCAAATCAGTAAATTCGGTAAAGCTGGTTAAATATTTTCAGAAGCAGAATATGGCTACAAACTCTAATGATATTTTAAGGATGCAAAAAATTCCTCCTTTTTGATGAAGTTGCACAAATATTTTGCTCAGACCAACGATGGTAATACATAAATGCATTGGTGTGATGAACAATATCAAATATATGAAATTTTCAAAAAATGTTTGCAAATAAATGGCATTTTATAGAAAGGAGCATTGCGGAAAAGCAATCCAAACAGTACATAAAGAAATTTAAAGTCTAAAACAAATTTCAGAAGTAGGTGATGATGCCACTTTGTTATTGATCCCAATGACACTGAATAATGTAAGATCAAGTAGGCTTGCATGCATCAGATGCACATGCATCAGTTTTGAGTTCTCTTTTTGTACCTCATCCTCTCTCATAATATCCCCTTGTGAACACATGCAACAAAGCTTAGAAAAACAATCAGATAAAAATATTTGCAAGTAAAAATCCATCACTGATGAACCATTAGAGAAATAACAAGATCCCAAACAACTTCCTTCACAACATGCCTAAACAGTAGTTGCCATGTATTAACTGAATTTTACAAGATAGAAAGGGCAATTTTATGTCTTCAAAACATACTGCTGGAAACGCAAATTGCCACCCAAATAGTCACATATACTATGCACCAATCATAACCTTTCATACTGATGACTGTTGATGTCATTTGTTTACTATCATTTTGTTCTTAGTGATTTACTATATCTCCAATTATACCTATAATATGCTTCGCCCCCACCCCCCTTTACAAGTTTCATTCTCAAAGATTGGCTGCAATTGTGGCGCCCTTGAACCAGTAACATGATATTATATAAACTTGATAAGTTCTGATGTCCTTTTAGGAAAGCAATTTTGAGACTCCAAGGAATCTTCCTTTCAAATTGAAAGGCCTGGTCATCATGTGTATGGTGACACACAGTTTCATCTTTCAAGTGGTAAAGAGGTTTCAAAACTTTGTATTACATTTGCACAAACTCCATGGTACATTCTATATTATCTGAGGCATCAATATCCAAAATACAAGTTATATCTTGATATGTCTTATGATTATTATGCACAAAAATCAGAATTATGTTAATTCGCATGGCATTATGAGTGAGATGTGTTTTGGTATATTAGACTGTCCTTCCTTTACTATCAAATCTCTGTCTTTTTGCTCTCATTTTTTTGGTATTTCTGCAAAACTTGATTTAGTGACTTAATCAACATGTCTGGTGAACATCTTTAGCTTTAATCAAAATGTTGAATTGATCACTTTTCCTTAGATAATTGAAATGTCCCTTTCTGGATAATTTATAAACTCTGAAGCTTTTTGTGATTCCTTTTCAATACTAGATATCAAACAAATACTAAAACAACCCACATGCAATATGGATATTGAAAGCCAACTTGAAACTTCATGAAGCCCTTATTGTATTGAGATGAATGCATACAAATACTGGTAATGAAGAAACGAGATAATAAATGGCACATGCCATACGGGAATTGAAACCCATTGAAGCCTTTATTTAATAAGCTGATTACACATATAACTGATGAAGAAATGAATTGAACAACTGAAATATAGTAAAACCTTTACTGGTGTTAACCCACACTATACTACAGCAGTAATAGACCTTCAAGAGGACTGTGTTTGACAGGTATGCAGGTACTGCAGGCAGAAGGCAACAGGGTCATTTGTTTGCTGTCAATGGAGTATGGTGACTGCAGTATATGCTATGGCAGTGATAGAGGATAAAACGGTAGCTGTTAAGGAGCTTACAGCAGATACCAATCAGCGTACAATAAAACAGAAATTACACACCTCCATGCAGCAGTATGAAGAAGGGAAACCCCAATGCAACAGCCAGTAGGGCAGAAACCCCAACACAGCAATCTATAAAATACTTCAGACCCTCACAACTTCTGGTAATTGATGATAACCTTCAGTCACATTGAAACTGGAATTTGATCCCGACTCTTACTCTGTGATCTTATTTCTGCACCTGTTGGAAACTAAATCTGAAACCCTAGTGCGCAACTGAATAGATATTTGAAGATTTCGATGTAGCACACTTGTAATTTCCTCAAAGGTTTAAAGGGTTTTCGTCCTCAAACTTAAATCTGAATGATAAAGGTTTGCGTCCTCACAATTCATTCCAACTATAAGGGTTTTCGTCCTTATGCTGAAAACTAATGAACTAGAAGGCTCAATCAATTGAGAAATATTGATAATAAAACTTAAATGTTTTTCAATGAAGAGGACTCTCAATAATAGACTCAATTGTCACTTTTGGGTTTAGGGTTTTACTTTTAACTTTTACCTTTTTCTTTTATTTTCACTTTTCCCTTGTCTCACCCTTTTCTTTTATTAATAAGCAAGCTAAACCACATGTAGGAAAACCCTAAATAAAATAAATAAACAGATAATAAAGTCCTACACTAACACCCCCCTTAAGCGTAACTTAGGTGGGTAGAGGAAATGGGTCCCAACAACAAGGCCTGATGAAGTACCCATGTACAAAACAACTCTCATAAAGTAGAGAAAAGGAGAAAACCCATAGGAAAAACCCCCCCAAATGAGAAAAAATAAGAAAAGAAATAATGCATGCTCCAAGGACGTTGGGCACTACAAAAAATACGTCCACAAGTGAGAACAACAAAGCACATAGAGAGAAGAGCTAAGAAGTCTCCATAGAAGATGTTAAAGCTGCCTACAGTAAAACTCGCAAAATGATGAATGTCACTGAGATCATCTGCCCGAAAACTAAAAAGCTCCATCCGCATCGAACAATGTTTCTTCCTTTTGCCAAAAGAAGAACACGAGGTGTCTACTGAAAGTCTACCCATTCCACAATAGAAGATGAAGGTAGTAGTACGAAGATATCTAAAAGTCCAAAAACAAGGCGTGACATGGATCTGGCAAGATCATGCACAAGAACTGGATGTAATGCCACTGAAGTGAACCTATCAAAAGAACATGGAACATTCACTGCAAGAATGTCCATGTGAAGAGGAGAGCTCGGCTCAACAACTATCGGAACTAAAGAAGATACTGCTAATGAAGCATATAGATCTGCAATATGAATATCCAAATGAACATATGAGTCATCGAAGCTCTCAATGGTTGTACTCACACTGGATATAGTAGACTCCTTTGAAGTACAATATTGTGAAGGCTCTGGAAGAGCAACAACCTGAATAGGGACGGAAGTAGAAATTGCAATGGGACAGCTGAGGTCAAGTAGGATATTGTCTTGTAGTGGTGACTCGACAGAAGAAAGAGCATGGTCCACCATGAATGTGTCATCACAATAAATATGAGGGAGTACAACAGTCTCTGAAGAGATGATAGGAAGAGGAGTGATATAGATCTCGACAAGATTTCCGAAAAGAAACTATAGGGTGCTCCAAATAGTGCAGGGACATGTATGTTTCACATGGCAAGGAAGATCCATGGAAACACGTAACAATAAGTCACAAATGTTAGCGCACTTATTGTATCGAACAAGATCAGTCGGAGCAAGAATCTATCCATATAGGAATGGAGTACGATTCTTGCTTGTGAGCAAGTGTTCCATATACGCACGCCAAGAAGCATAGTTGGTCTTTTCAAGAAGTACCATTGGTGTCGAATCAAATCTCCTCATCAGTTGGCTTCTTTCAAATGGAGTCGATGAGAGGAAACACCAAATAAGTGCAATGAGAAAAACACTACACAAGTGACAATGCACACTCAACGAATGGACGTCAGGCTCAACTAACAATGCATCCAAGAATGTGAGAGCAATCTATGCAAATGATACCAAAGTAGCACATGAGTCATGGAAACTGAGTGTGCGCACGAAAGAGAAAGTAGGGCCCACAACAACCCCTCCAAGACAATCATCAATGACCCCCCCAAGTTTTGCAAGTACAATGCACACTCAATGTGAGGATGTTGAACTCAACTGACAATGCGTCCATTCAAAGTGTCAAGTGCCAATGCACATCTCAGCAAATGGATGTCAGACATAGCTGACAATGCGTCCAAATGTGAGCAATCAGTGCAAGAAGTGACAATGCAAATATGCCAAGGAGGACGTCGAGCTTTGTCGATAATGTGTCTGTGTACAAATCTCAACAAGACATAAAATGTTGTTGTGAGGGGATCTAACCGCTTGTCAGAATGGACCTCACCCTCTAGTGGAAGAAAGTACACTGGAAGTACTAAACAAGGGGCCGCAACATAGAGGTCTTGGGGAGGCAACCCCCAGCAGGGTCAAGGGGTAGCACCCTTTGTGAGGTTCAGTGGTAGAGCTTGTGTGGCCTTGGAATTACCCAAAATTCACCAATTTATCCAAAAAATGGCCCCTCAAAATGGACGTCGGTTACCATCAAAAATGCATCCAAGAGGAGTACAAGTGAGAAAGCAAGCAAGGAACAGTGAACAAGCAAAGAGAGAAGGAGAAGAAAGTTTGGTTTGCTTGTGAGGGGGTTTGGCCATCTGCCAAACCGGGCCTCACCCTCCGTCTTTGACAAGCGAAAAAAGAAGTATATGACCAAGCAAATTACCTTTTACAATATCTCCTTATGTCTCCCAAATACAATGATGTTTGCCCACAAAAAAATACCCCAATGATATTGTTTTATACAAAAAAATAAAAAAATTGCCCCCGCAATATAATATTGTTTTTATAGAAAAACAATTAAAAAACACACCATTGAAATCTACCTCCTAGTGAATGGTTGTTGGTTCAACTGGTGAAGTTGTTTGGCTCACAAAGAACCCATCAGGGATTAATTCTTGTTGCTAGCAAAACCTGACACGATAAAAGGGATGAGGCCAAGATTGTGCCCTGGACAACTTTGACAGAATAGATACCCCTCAGTCCTTGGCTCTTAACTTAAGATCACAGCGTCAAGCAGTGGTCAACAAAAAAAAATCTACCTCCCATTATACTTAGCAATAAACCCCATGTTTAATAAAATGATCCCCACTTAACGTTTTATGAAAGGCCTTCTAACAAATATCATAATGTCAATTTCTTGAATGGTATTTAATAGTATGAAAAAGGCCTATTAAAATAATCCCCACTTAATGAGATGTGAGTAAGTTGGTTAAGTGACTTGGTTGTTTCAAGTCCCACTCAGGTTCAAATCTCTAGAACGGCATATGAGGCTAGTTGTGGCTGTGGTTTATATTCTCAGGGCCGTTAATGACCATTTGTTATTCTTGAGGCTGGTGGTGGCCATTATTGGTATTCTCGGGCCAGTTGTGGCTATTGTTGGTATATATGGTATATGTCGTAGATGATCACTTAAAGATCTGGGCCCTCGATTGTATCCCACACCGGTTCGTAGCTCCGATCAAAAGCGAATATCTATCAAAAAAGAAACTTTCAATCTTCGTGAGTCCACATTTTGACCAAGTCCACGAATAAGGCAATAGGTGGTTTTTTTAAAAAACACGAACTACCAAAAATATTGGTTCAGGTAAAAAAAAATACCATTTCAAGTGACCAACATGGAGATAGAGAGTGAGCTCGTAGGAGGTCTGTTGAATCTCTCCTTCGATCCACACTAAAAGACTCTTGAATGGCGTGCAGCAGCTCCGCAACGGTAGCTTGAGATTCCATGACCTGGCAATGTGGAAACCAAGAAACGGTGATTAGAAACCAGGTGTGAGAGGGAAAATGGCAAGCAGTCCGTGAGATGCTAAGAGCACGTTGGAGTTGGGAGATGTTAGTGGATGGAGTAGGTTGTTGACAATTGCAAGGAAGTTTTAAGAGGCCGTGCGAACCGATCAACACTGAAATCTTTCACACTTGCAATCAAATCATTCAAACGGCAGTTGAACCCTAAATGAGTGGTTTTTTAAAAACCAGCGCCTTCCCTCCAAGCAACAACAAATTGAGCGTGAACGAGTAATGAGGAGGCGCGTATTGCCTCAAAGCATTACCATATTGAAAGGTCAAGACAGACCCTTAGCTGCATGCAGAACATGGGGTTCTCAGATGGCCATGGGACACCAAGTAAACAGGCCTACAGGGCAAAAACTGCCTCTTTTGCGCTATGTAACGTATACTCAAGTCTGGGAAATGTGACAGAAACCGTGGTACCTCAAAGCAAAAAATGTCTTTGTGCTTGCTGCATATAATTTGGCCTTGGAAAACGGATTTTTTAGGCTTTTCAAAACAACATATATGCTTGCAAAACCATTAGAGGCCATACACAAACAAAAGATGCAATGAAATTCAAGCCAACAAGAAACCGGTATTGCAAATAATAAACTCATCATCTCATAATAAACTCAAACAACATAAAAACCAGATATTCGGTTTACCAAACCCAACGCTCTAATACCATGTTGGAGATCCCACCAAGATTGAAGATGGAGTACTAAATACACTGTATCTCAAACAAAGCAATAACGGCGAAGGAACAAGCAACTGTAAGAGAGAAGTCAAGAGTGAAAACCATGCAAATCTTCCATGTATTCAGCTTTACAAAAGGATTACAAATAGGAGAGATGACAAGTAACCGCCTCTAGAATAGTGGTAAAGAGCCTAGAATAGGCATGTAACTCCCATACTCGGAATAGTCGATCAAGGAGTAAATCCTATCAACTTGCTAAAAATGACGGCCAAGTAACTCCCTATGACAAATGACACCTAAGCAAACTAAACCACATTTATAAGAATAACCCGAATAAAACAAGTAAACGGAAAATAAAGTCCTACACTAACATTTTCCAATTATGATCGGCTTTGCCTGCTATCAACAAACCCCGACCCAATATTGTATCATAGGCATTCTTTTGTAATGAGATGACCACAAAATTTAATTAAAAGGTTTGGGTTCCAACAATCACCTTTTGTCCTATAAATACATCTAATATCTTAATGTCATGTTGATCTCCTCCTATCAGTTGGAATGCCCAAGGCCACATCGTTGACTTCCCAAGACTCTCAAGTCTCCTATGAAAGAAAATTCACTACAGAACCACCATCAACAATTATTTTTGTTAAATTCCTACCCATAACTTCCATATGTACTATCTCAGTTGTCAGGCTACGTTCATCATCAGGTGCATAAGATCGATCATTTGGTCACCTGAAAAGTGGGGCTTGACTATGGGTTCATTCTTCTAATTTTTGCTCTCCCCATCCCCTGACATTAGGTGTGCCATTGTATACTCCATGTTCGAGCTAATGTCTTGTATGGTAGTCATTAGAGCATTCTTAAGTTCTATAGTGCTTTGCAATAAAGTAACTATCTTCATGGGTATAGTGGTTTGCAAGGCATGTCGAGCAATAGCTTTGTTGGACTCCGGTCT
Source organism: Torreya grandis (assembly GCA_037957365.1). Classification (NCBI taxonomy): domain Eukaryota; kingdom Viridiplantae; phylum Streptophyta; class Pinopsida; order Cupressales; family Taxaceae; genus Torreya; species Torreya grandis. Next base: position 8,130,233 of record JARHVA010000082.1, on the reverse strand, counting down.
GCTCGTCACTATACTTGTATGTTCATGCAACTGATGTCGTTCTTCGACCTTGGGCCTCTCGACTTCCACCCTTGCTTCGGCCAACCTTTCCTTCTTTGTACATGGGTCAAGGTAATTAGCTTCCTTCACTTGTGCTCTAGTAATTGCCATAACTTCCTTGCCCTTTGCAACATCAATCATATTGACATGGGCTTGCTTTGAAAAAATTGCCATCATTATGGTCCTTGAGCCCACTTCATCTACAGACATATTGACATGGGCTTGCTTTGAAAAAATTGCCATCATTATGGTCCTTGAGCCCACTTCATCTACAGAGAAGTTCAATGCCATTTTGGTTAGGGCAATCTCTTGTGAAATGGTCCCACTCGTTGCACTCCTAACACTGTACAATTTGGTTGTATTTGGAACTCCCGCCACCACTATTGTTCTATTGTCGGTAGTTCGTTGGCGATTGGTGGGTCGTATCGACGGCTCTCCTTGTTTGAACAGTACTTGCCTACTCTTATTTTGCAAATTATATGGGCAATCCTTGACTAAATGCCCTGTAACTTGACAAATATTGCACAAAATATCATTGCCTTCACTCTTATGGTCACCTTTGAGTTCATCATCCAAAGCTTGTTATTTCTTCAGGCTCGCACTAATCCAGGTTCACCATCATCACTAGAGTTAGGGTCATCTTCATCGCGTCCTTTCAAGCGCAAGAACATCCTTTTCTCGCTTTCAATATCCATGGTCCATTTGTATGCATCTTTTTAAGATGAGGGTGGGACCACCTTCACCGTCCTCCACAATCAAGGTACCAACACTTCAATGAACCATCTCTTCAAGTCGTCAACAAATTCTCTTTCAAGTTTGCCCAATAGTTCGAGTCTTTTGTCATAGGCTTGAACATTCTCATGTTTACCCTACCCAATATTATAGATTTCTGCAACAATCTCATTGTTATCTTTGAGGAGGTTAAAGTCATTCTTGAATGTTTTCCTCAGTTTCTCTCATGTACACCTTATCAGTGTCTAGTGCATCAAGGTACCAATCAAAAGCCATTCCCCAAACGGTGGTTGGAAAACATCTTAACCACATGCTTTCATCTATATGCCCACTGGCAATCCAGATGGTGATGCACGTTCTACAATGACGTACAAGATCCTCTAATCCATAACCGATTAACTTTCGCAACTTCTGCTTTTCTGGAGACGGAGTTGATGGGTAACCATAACTCTGGCATGGTTCTTCGAATATGAGTCTCCCCATTATGAAGGTTTGTGTTGGGCATTCCTCTACTCCCATAGCACTATCAGACATGTCCTTATGCTTGACCCTTCCTTCCACAAGGATCCCCACACTATCTTGCAAGCCATCAAGTCCCCTTTTCGTATGACTCCCTCCAACTTTTTATTCGGGTTGCCAGGGAATTTTCACATGAATCTCTTGCAACACCCTCCGACCCAATCTAGTTGACAAGGTCTACACTTCCTCTAGACGAGACTATGACAATCTCTACCCACTTCTAATTGCGAGTGGTGTAGGGTCCACAAGTTATGGCTGAACCCTTTCTTTGTTTCGGCTTTGGCTATGACTTCTTACACTTCAGTGTTGGATTTTGCTTTAGTTTCCACTCATGTTTCATACTTGATTGATGGATTTTTTGAATCCACCAATCAAGTAGATTGTTGAACTTCTTGGTCCCCTCTTTGACCACGTTGCCTCCTCCCACCTATCTTTGGATTCAATAGCATGAAATATTTCTCATACACATCGGTCTCCTCCTTGAAATCTTTGTTCCATTGTAGTATATTTTGTCATTTTTCACAATTATGTTCGACACAGAGAGCTTATAAGATAATGAGGTGCCTCACCACACTTCTCTTTGAACTGACTTTAACTTGACCAAATATTCTTTAAAGGCCACGCCAGAATGTAGAATGAATAATGTCTACTGAGATATCAGACTACTAATAACAACATACACAAAACTGTAATTGCATAACATACCATGGCAAAGCACAATATTCGAACATTAGCAGCGTTGTATTCATCAAAGATAAGTCTTGATATAATTCATACAATACAGAGAGGACCTGATACTAGCATCCCTACCCCGACATACAATATGTTGTTTAAATGACAAGACCCAACGGTTGTCGCTTAACCAACCATCACAACCGACATAACTATGGGTCTTGCTACGTCACTAACTAAATGCCGACAAAGACTAACAAAACAATGTTAGCTATAACAATACAGGTTTTCATACTTGACAGTCTACAATCATGGCCAGGCAGTTTTGTCAAGGCCCATTTGAACCAATTTATGCCTCCACCTGACTCATTCCCACAAAAATTATATTTCAGCTTGTTTGAAAAGGGTACAGGTTTGCAATAGGTCTATGCAATGTCCCTCTCAGGTGGCATTCTTAGCTAAAAATCTAAACCCTAAAAAAATATTATGCCTATGCTTAATAAAAGCTTGCTCTTAGGATTGTGTTAAAAAGGGGTCACACCTGAACTACTAAGCCATAGATAACGGTTTGTTTTTTACAAACAAGCTGGTTGGGTTTTAACAATTAAAAGCTAAAACTAAGAAAACTGGGCAAAATAAGGTCAGTAAAAAATCAGAATTGAAATCTAAGCCTATAGGGATTATGTAAAAGAAAAAAAAGGGTTAGGATTAGGATGTACACTATGTAGTTTAAACACGAACTCTTTTCTTTCTATTAAAAAAACCATGGTTAGGGTTTCATCTTTAAAAACTTTAAAACATAGAAAAATTATATGAGAAATTTAAAAATATCAACTAGGTATTGATGGCTGATATACTAATAATTACAGAATGCCCTACTGAAGAACAGCATGCCTTAATTGAGTTGACATACTGAAGTCAACATTTGACTGAATAACTGAAAATCCTCTTAGCATGTGTTCTGGAATTGCTGAATATCTGGTAAATGAGACAAAAATACTTTTTGCTACCTCTTATAGTGAAAAATCCACAACTTTTTTCTGTTTGACTCAAAAGTTATTAAAATTTGTGTTTTAATTGCATGTTATTGAATTACTTGTGGGATGTTTAAAAAAGAAGTTGGTTCATCTCGTTTATTCCAGAGTTTGACTGCTGTGTCATTTAATAAGTCAAACCGACATGAGAAAATTCACATGCCCATTTAAAACACAAGTAATCACAATTACATGGCAAGTCTTGCTTCCATGGAAACTCTCTTGCAGTTTCTAAATAAAATGAGCTCTCTTGCATCTAATCACTATGTCAATCCCTTCTTGTTGTCATCACTCATTTATTTATGAGCTCACTTGCGGTTTCTAAAAAAAATGAGCTCTCTGTAATATCCCTTTCTAGATAAATTATCAACTCTAAAGTTTTATGTGATTCCTTTTCAATATTGAATATCAAACAAATACTAAAACATCCAACATGCAATATTGATATTGAAAACCTAATTGAAACTTCATTGAAACCCTTATTGTATTGAGATGAAAGCATATAAAATTCAGATAATGAAGCAATCTAAACCATAATATAATGTAGTAATAAAATCCTTATATTTATTTTGCATCGCAAGGCCAAACGACAAAACTCTTACTTGAATAAACCTCCGTAAAATAATTCTAGGAGGCAATGAGCAACAAATGAAGCTTGAAGTAAGGTTACAGCTGGAAGTAAAGGCCACAACAGCCACTTTGATTTGCACAAATTGAACTCAGTTGGTCACATAAACCCCAACACTATAACCCCAGCTGTACATGAAATAATAACACAGCAGTCTAGGGCTGTTTTTTGACTGGTATGGCGGCAGCAGGCTCCAAAGCAAGTAATGGCAGTTCCAAATGAGGTACGGCAGCTTCCCAAGGATGCACAACAGTGATTAAAATACTCCAAACTCTCACAAAAAATTGAAAATTGATAATAATCTTTAATCACAATGAAACTGAAATTTGATCCTGATTTGCAAGCACAATTATGATTCCTGGATGGAATAGCCTCAATGGGTTAGAGGGTTTTCCACTGTTCCACAGGGATGCGTCCCCCCAAAAAAAAATGTCATTTCCCAGACAAGGACGTCCCCCAGCCGCTCCGCCACCTCCGCCGCACTCCATCGGGACGTTAAACTGTTAATGTTCATTGTTCAATGGATCAAACTTGAAACTTAAATGACTAAATCACAATGTTAAATTGTTGATGTTCAATGCAATATACTTAATCCTTATACATCTTTTTATAACTAATTTTTTCAAGTACTATATGTATTTCAGCACCGCCCCCCCTCCACCGTCCCTCGTCGTCCCCAAATTTAGGCCCTTCGTCCCCCTGTCCCGAAAACCTGTCCCCCTGTCCCGAAAACCCGTCCCCCCGTCCCAAAACGTCATAGAACTATGGGGTTTTCGTACTCAAATCTAAATCCAAATGGTGAGGGTTTTCGTCCTCACAATTCGTTCCAACTATAAGGGTTCTCGTCCTTATACTAAAAACCTATGAACTAGAATGCTCAATCAATTAAGAAATATGCATAATAAAATTTGAATGATTTACAATGGGGACTCCCAATATATGGCCTAGATCATCACTTTTAGGGTTAAGGTTATATTTTTAGGTTTAGGGTTTTCTTTTTCCCTTTTCTCACCCTTTTCTTTTATTTCTTAATAATAAAGAAGTAATATTAAGTTATCAATTTTTTTTAAATAAAAAGTAAGTCACTTAAACAACTTAAAATATTAACTTTATTATTTTTTACTTTGTTTGAAAAAGGGGACATGACAATCTGCCCCTCCCAAAGATTGCTCATCCTCAAGCAATGCCTAAACCGTCCTTCAAATACTAGGATCCCAAACTATCCTTGAGAGTTTGCTAGTCCCTCTGCCCAATTTCTTTGATTCTTCAGCAGCAGCCCTTAATCGCTTTTCAAGCTTCAAACTCGAAGTGAGTTCTTCACATCTTACTTGCCCCAAGTCTTCCCTTGTACTACACATTAAATCTTTTTGTCTATTGGTATCACTTGAGTATTGGCTGTCTAAAATTTTGCCATTGCTTGCAAGATGCACCACACTGCCATCTAAATTTTATTTCTATGAAAATGGTAGATGGGACTTGACAACCTTATTTTGGGAAGATATGAAAATCTGTTGTTGTTTGAAACCATCCTTGAGATTTGAATATTCTCATTGAAAACTTGATTTCTTTGCTATCTCACTCATTAGGCTCAACTTTGCATCACTTGTTGGAGGCGTAACTGAAAGTTTCTCTATGATATGTTGGCTTACACCACAATCAGGATGTAATTGTCTTGAATCAATTGAAAACTCGTCCCCATATCTTGTGGTAAAAATGCCACACAAGGCCTGTAGTTCTGGAATTTCTGCACATCTTGTTGCAACAAAGATCAAGCTTGACACGGCTTCTCTAATGTTTCGTGGGTAGTCCCTCTGATTCCAAATGGAAGAGTTTGTTGAGAATGCAATCAAAAAAAAATTCAATTATATCATATACAGCGAGGACATTCTCCTTTGTGAATAGTACATCATTTTCTCCTTGTTGAGTTGATCCATTGCTAGTAGTGACTGATCCTTCTCTTGCAATATTATAGTTGTCTGGCAACTCCTATTCTCAAGCCCATTAACAATTTCTTGGAAATTTTCCCCGACCTCATTCAAATAAGATGTTCTTCCTGTAGGCTTACTTTTGTGAACTGCATCTGATTTAAATAGGTGAGCTGATTTCAAGCCAAAATCTTTCTTTGGTAACCCATTGCTTTCCTCCAAGAATGAAGCATTAGCATGCTCATGTACATACTTTGTGTTGAAGTCATTTCTTACCTCTGCAAAATAAATATATATCTCTGTCCATTTGTATATTTTGGATAAAAGAATTTGCTTTCCTCGAGGAAAGCTATATATGGATGCTCCTTTCCATATTTTGTGAGAGGATCTTTACATTGACCATCAAAAGTGTGCCTTGAGTTCTTATTTTGCCAAGATCTATTGTAGGCCTTCTCTTGTGTCTTCATGAACTTCCCCTCTTTCTGAGTTGGTATTGAAAGAACGGATAACAACCTATACTTTGACCTGCTACATAGTTGAAGTTCTTTCACAAACAGCAGCCAAAGATGCCCCTCCATCTATCTGATTGACAGCATCAGCAGCAGATTTCTGCACATTTCTCTTTGGACTAGAAAATGGCTTCGGCTTCTCTTATCAAGTAGTCTTTTCACAGTTATCTGAAATGACATGAATCTTTGACACTGCTTGAAACAACAAGAATGACTCTCTCGTATTTATCTTCTTCTATTGTTGCCTTTGAAAAATTTGCATCAACTCCATCATTCGAGTGACTCAGGAATTTGGGTCTTGCCAAAAGATTCTTCTCACTTTTATTTTTACAGCTATCTTGCAAATCAACTTCATATGGCACGAACCCCATCTTTGGGAGATCGATGGGTGCTCCTTGAACAACATCTTTTGCAACTTTCTCTTGTATGGTAGATTCCTCAATGGGCTACTTCCTCTCAATTTCTTGCATCTCTAATTGCTCTTTCTTCTTCAGCCTTCCACTTTTATTTTCTTTGAATATTTCCAAGAATTCTTCAAAGGTAAAGTAAGACTTCTTCTCATATGTTGGAAGCTTGCTCGGACGACTTTGAGTGATACTTCTTCCTCTTCTTCTTGGCTTATGCCTCCTTTTTAAGTCATAGAAATCTTTGAGGGTCATGTCAACTTGAACTTTCACGTTTAGATTATAATATTCTTCACAATAGGCCTCATAATCAATTTTGAGTTGTCATTCTTCTTCTTCTTCTTACTCTTTTCTGTCCAACTATATTTTTATTGATGCCACTAGATCTGGAATGTTATTTTAATACTCTTCCAAATGCTTGTCCGTTCTATATCTTACCCTGCAGGATGGCAGGATCATTGCTCTGATACCATTGTAATATCCCTTTCTAGATAATTTATCAACTCTAAAGTTTTTTGTGATTCTTTTTTAATATTGGATATCAAACAAATACTAAAACATCCCACATGCAATATTGATATTGAAAACCTAATTGAAACTTCACTGAAACCCTTAGTGTATTGAGATGAAAGCATATAAAATTCTGATAATGAAGCAATCTAAACCATAATAGAATGATGTAATAAAATCCATACATTTATTTTGTATCACAAGGCCAAAAGACAAAACTCTTACTTGAATAAACCTCCATAAAATAATTATATGGAGCAATAAGCAACAAATGAAGCTTGAAGTAAGGTTTACAGCTGGGAGTAAAGGCCACAACAGCCACTTTGATTTGCACAAATTAGACTCGGTTGGTCACATAAACCCCAACACTATAACCCCATATGTACGTGAAACCCCAACACAACAATCTAGGGCTGTTTTCTAACTGGTATGGCAGCAGCAGGCTCCAAAGCAAGTAATCGCAGTACCAGATGAGGTACGACAGCTTCTCAAAGATGCACAATAGTGATTAAAATACTACAAACCCTCATAAAACACTAAAAATTGATAATAATCTTCAATCACACTGAAACTGGAATTTGATCCTGATTTGCAAGCACAACTATGATTCCTATATGGAATCCCCTCAATGGATTAGAGGGTTTTTGTCCTCAAACCTAAATCCGAATGGTGAGGGTTTTCGTCCTCACAATTCGTTCCAACTATAAGGGTTTTCATCCTTATGTTGAAAACCAATGAACTAGAAGGCTCAATCAATTGAGAAATATTCATAATAAAAATTGAATGATTTACAATGAGAACTCCCAACATATACACTCAATTGTCACTTTTAGGATTACGGTTATATTTTGGGGTTTAGGGTTTTACTTTTCCCTTTTCTCGCCCGTTTCTTTTATTTCTAATAATAATAGAGTAATATTAAGTTGTCACTTTTTTTTTTAATAAAAAATAAGTCAGACAACTTAAAATATTAACTTAATTATTTTTTACTTTATTTGAAAAAAGGGACATGACACTCTCTTGCATCTAATCACTATGTCAATCCCTTCTTGTTGTCATCATTCATTTATTTAAGAGCTCCCTTGAGATGAAAATGGGAATGCATGCTTGTCTCTTTGCAACAATCTGTGTGCAATTTCGAGGGCATTGTGACAAACATTTGCTTAATTTTGTGATATCTCAAGGGCTTCGTGTACTTGTCAATGCAAGTCGCAAAGGCAAGAATAACAATTACTCTCCCACCCGTGGCATTGTCCCTAATCACACCCTTCACAGTCTCCAACATACAAGTGCAGAACGCATGTAGCTATGGAATACAATATCTAGGCCCAAGCACACGGAAGAACTAAGTTTCTAGAAAACTCCTCAAAATAGACTAGAATTGAGGCAACAAGAAAACAAAGATAAGAATAAACATTAGAAACACGATTAATTTTTGCTTTGACACTAAGGGTTTTTATATTATTTTCATGATTTCTTATATCATGTGCATCCAAAAGTAGAGCAAACATGCCCGGTGCACTTGGATGCATTAGGCTGCACTATGGGTGTTTGGGTGCCTTAGGCTGCATTTGGCGCACCTAGGTTGCAAAATCGGATGTTTCATTGAATCTCAAGTGCGCGTCAAATTTTAGTTGGATATACACACCCCAGCAACCTTGGATAAACTTATCAATATCTAAGAGTGTAAAAATCTGGAGCCAGATCAGTCGTCTCTTTTTCCTTATCAGTTTCCATGGGCTCAAGAAGGGCCAAAGTACTTCCGTTTTCTTAGCTTCTTTCCTGTCTATTTTCTTGGCATCATCTAATGCAGATAGTATTCTCAATAATTTGCTTTTCCTTTGTTTCTCCTGTGAAAGGGTGTGATGTTGGCCTTGATGCTTTTTGATTCTATACATCCAAAGCTTAAGTGGAGATATGTTGTAATACTTCTTCCATCTGAATTTCATTATCTAAATTATTATTGAACTCTTCAAGAGCTGAAAAAGAAGTGGAGGTTCCAAACTGTACCTTCTTTGATAAGTAGCTAATTATTATTCCTGTCAACGGATCTTGTCAAAAGACCTCAAGGATTTTTCTAGGACTCCTTTGCCTAGTTTTTCTTGACTGACTTCCTTGTATTCCAACTGATGCCTCTATGTTATGAGGCACTTCTTTCTATTGATGGTACAGGAGTGGACAGGTTCTAACTAAATGCCCATACTGATGGCAGGATCTCTTAAGGTATTTTCAAAATCAGCTCTTACACAGATTATGCACCAACTGTTGACGAGAGGCACTAAAGCTGCTACATATCTCCATTAGTAGTTCCCAATATTCTAAGGGAGGCTTCTCCCCAGAAATTAATGAGAGAAGGAGCAGTCTCATCCAAACTGGGACTGCTGTTCACAATTCCTTCATAGGATTGAAGGGTGGAGTTCAGTGTTTCATAAACAAACCAGATGTGTTCAGGAACCAAGGAGACCCCTGAAAACTGCCATCTTCTTCCAATATAGAGGAAAGAATTCCCATGTATATTCTCAGGTCATCATCAAGGCATCCATGTATCCAGTTGGCTTCCAGTGGGTATATATGCATTCTCTGGGTGTTTATTTGGCCTGGGTAGGTACCCCGTGTATCAGCTAATTAACAACAATTCTTCTTTCAGACACTAGAGCCTTTGCTCAACCTCCTTGCATGGTCAATGTATGTTTGGATGGTTCTCCATCCTTTGGTAGCAGTCATTGCTAAAATGAACTGGGAAATTGGGCTGTATGACTGATATCTTTGAATGCAGCAGCAAAAACCTGAGCAGAACGTTTCTTTAAACCTGCTGCGCTTCATGGCTCATAGTTGTTCTTTAAGAATGAGAGGCCGCATTGGAGGAGACGACGGCATCCTCTGTGGTAGGAAGCCCAGAATTTGATCAGTTGTTGGAGGGTCTCATATCTGGAAACGGTTCAGAAAAGAAGGGAGAACATGCATAATTCTCGGACAACACTTTCACAGACTGTCTTCTGAAAATGGATTCACATAAGTCCTGAATTTAGTCATTACAATATGAACATTGGTAACAAAGAGGTTTGAATTGGAATGAAGAATAATCAAAACGCAGCTATCCTGTTTTTGTTTTACTAATATACATATGCTGACTACTAATTATTAGCAATTATTTACCATACAATAAATATGACAGTGTGTGTCCAGTAGTTGCTAGCAAAGACAACATCTCATATTTTACTCTGGATTTGTATAAAAATGCTTAACATATTTCAAATTTTAACTCTAGGAATTTTTTATAGAATTAAATAGAGTATGGTTACCAAAATATACCCAATAAATACGAGAAAGCGTTTAAATTCAGAACTGTACACATGTATGGACTGCTCCAGAAGAGAAAGAAGGTCATCCTTTGACCTATTTATAAAAACAAGGTAAGAACATTAGAATCCCATTTCATTTCACTTTCCAAGACAAACATATTCAAACTTAAGCAGGAAGCGACAAGCATTCTTGGCCAAATGAGTTGAGCACTTGTTTTTGAGCTGACAGCACAATCTATGCTCCTTAGGAAAACAAATAAGAGAAATGACACTATTGAAACGATAACATATAGTGTAGGCATGAAAGAAGTCATTACAATTTGCACTCATCAAAATGTCTCCACCACAGCTTCAAAAAGATTTGGATAGCAATAGCCATACTGGTGAGTTGGTAAAGTGGAGGTCCATATCGCTGTCGTTGTTCTTCCATTGGCCTAAGATATTATAAAATATTACCAATCACCTAAATGAAAGGGAGAATAAGCATATACAAGGTGTATGGTACTACTAGAGGGGAAAACCCCACACAATACAAACAATTACATGCATTTTGATTATACCGGTCAAAATTCTTAAAGAATATATTCTATTTACATCCAGTATAAGTATGCTACTCACCCATGGTGGTCATTTATCTGCCGCACAAAGTCCAAAAGCACCTGCACATAGTTCGGAGATAAGATTTTTTGTTTTAAATTCAAATATATATATATATACATATATATTTATATATTCAATCTCACTTCTAAACTAGCATTGGTCACAATTGTCTAAATCTCTGCCATTTTCATCCACAACTCCATTGACAAAGGAATTCCTAAGAAGGAAGCATAGTTGCAAAGCTTCATGAAATGTTTCTCCTATGTTGTTTTTATAAAAAGTCCTAAAATTTTGAAATCAATATGAAAAATTGCCTTATATTCAAAGTAACAATGGTGCCGCAGTTCGTTTTCATCAAATTATTGGATAGAAATGGTCTTGATTCTTGAACTAAAATTGTTAATCAAGCTTCCTGAATGCTCACAAGCTGCCCAGAACTTGCATGCAATTATTCAAAACAGTATTAAACAATCCATGAACCAGGAACTCTCCTCTACAACTTGAAAAAGTCACAAAAGAAAATGTCATTGAAGAATCCTAATAGCATTTCTGGACAAAAATTTATGTAACTTAGCCCTACGGACTTGAATACAAAAGCTTTGCAGTGTTTGGATATTAAATAATGCATTTTATAAAGTAGAAACATCTTGCAGAAAAATCTCATGTTGCAGGATACCTCTGGTACTCCAACTAGATACTTTACAATAGTTTTGTAAACCCCTGATGCAGAGCCAAGTTGAGCAAGTTGCCTTCGTCTGCAAAACCCCACATTTCATAAGGGAATGCTGCTGGTAAAGAGCAATGCCATTATACACACAGAGACACATACTAAAACAACTATTTAAATTTTACCTCTCCATCTGCTGCTTCCATAATAGAGCAAATTTGTCATGGATACTTCCTCCTGAAGTGATAACAGCCTCAACTTCTGCTTGTCGCTTTCTTTCTGAACGCTCACGCTGTTGCTTAAGAAGTGTACCTCGGAAATCCTGTGGAATATAAGTGGCAACTGCAAGTAGTAACAACACATAGTTGAATATCCAAAAACTTATGCAATTTTGACTCTCCAGGAGAGTCTAAAAGCATGGTTTTTTATAATTTTCCAAATATATCCATAAGAAATATCCTAAACCCAAATTACCAGAATTTCAGGAGAATTGAAGACAGCAGCTACTGGATGATAATCACAGGAAAGCTTAAGATTTTTAAAGATGGAAGTTCTCTTATGCGAATATAATACTGCTATGTTGAAGGAAACGCCTCCTGCAGAGGGTGTTTTGGCCCAGAAACACTCTTGAAATGATTTGTGGATCCAAAATGCACTGGAAACGTCCCAGAAGGGCCTTCCACGTGCTTTTAAAAAAATAAAATATAAAAACAAACCCTAAAAGTAAACTACACTACCTTAAACCCCATCCCCTAACCATGGTCAAACAAGTAAAAAACATAACAAAAATTTATGAACCTAAATCCAAAACAAAATTTATCACTATCATTTATGCAGTGGCTGTAACTTCTAGCAATTTGCACACAACAGCATTTTTTGCATTCGGTGGTGGCCATAGCAAAGTTTCAGGCAGCAAGGGCAGCAATTGTAGTGCTTGGAAGCAGCAGACCTGAGATTAGAAGCTTCAGGCCGTTAACGGACTTAAAAAGAGTATTAAGCATTTTTTATATATGTTTCTATTTTTAATAATTTATTGTATGGACATTTCCATGCTGTTTCATTTCCAAGAGTTCTTGGAAATCAACATTTACACATTTTGGAAAAGTTTGTGTTTCCTGGTAGAATAGTAATCCTAATCAATGATTATAAACTATAATATGGCCAACAATCCGATGTACTAAGACAAGACACTAAGCTTTCCACCCAACAATATACATCAAAAGCATGTTGTAGAACATATTGAATATGTGAAACTCCTCTTTAGTTTTAACTCATATTTTGAAGTTCACAAACAAGAGAATATGGGATGGTTGATTTCTCTTAGCAGAATATATTTAATAATAGATAAAATGGTAATTGTAATCCTAGCCTTTAATGAACCTCCCGATAAAGGAAACGGGGTATGGAAAATAAAAGAGAGGGAGTTTGTTGGTCAGCTCCTAAGCTAAATGTGGTCAAAGTTCAAGGGGATCTTGTATCTCTGCCTTCTCCTTTAACTTTGGGATAGAGACAAATAATAGAGCTGAGGCCATTGCCTTGTTGAAGGTCTGCAATTGGCATGTCCTTGGGCCTAAGTTGACTAGCACTAGAAGAAGACTCACATATCATAATTGGAGCAATGTCTAAAAGCAGTCGTCAAGATTGGAATCTCAACGCAATCTTGGAGTAAGGTGGGATTTTCACTTCACAGTTTTCATTCATGTCTTTGTCTCATGTTTACTGAAAGGCCAACAAGAGCACAGACCTTTTCACCAACCATGGCATTGCTGAAGTGAGCATTTTTCACCACGCCTCACCCTCGGCTTGGCCTGGCCTTGAGGTCATCATACAGGATGAAGCAAGGAGCTCATAATGTCAAATTCATGTACTTTATGAGGGCCTTGTTTTCTGTATGATTGCAATTTTGGGGCAATATAATGGTGACATATTACACACACTCCATATCTAGATACTTTTCCAGAAATTGAGTGCTATTAGCACTCAATCTTGGCAGTAAAGCTCCTAAACTCCTTTTCTTTTCATCCACATTTGACAGCAAAGCGTCTCTTCCTCCTGTGCTTCATTCTTCTGTGTTCTTCTCTGCATTGCCATGGCGTCTTCCACCTGGTAGTTAGTGACGACAGAGGATCTGAAGCAAGTTTTCAACATCTTCGGTGCCTTTGCACTTCATTTTGTGCATAGCATTCTAGGTGCCCAGTTAGTATTCTCACTGCTCAAGCAAAGAACTTCAGTCCAATTTTCAGCTGCGCCTGAGTAGGGCCTCTAAAAATCAGGCCATCCTTGATCTTCTGTGTCATAGTTTTATCCATGACCTTGAGAATGGACCAGCGACTGATGTCAGGTTGGAGGACACTAATGCTGAAGGCTCAGGAGGTAGATTTTCAGTTGGAGAGGAATATTTGGTGCAAGATTTATGTGACCAATCATGCTTTTGCTGTAACCAAAATCACCTGGCCTCCCCAAATGTGTGCAGTTTCCTGTCCTTCCTGGGATATCACCTGCTCGACCCTTTGATGACATGAACCCTTTTCCAGTCTGCCCTGTCGTCATCGAAGGAGACCCTTTCTACAAGACGCGGAGCTTCATGATGCCCAGGAGCAACTGCTCCTTAATTCAGAGTTGGCACGAGCTGGAGACCATGTTCAGAAGAGCGGGGACTCTATTCCGAGCATTGGAGGCTTATGTGGTGCTGGTCTAAGTAGCAGTTGCAATGGTGGTGGCCTTGCTGGAGTTGAAGGTGGTGGTTCAGCTCATGGGGTGGGAGTTGGAAGCAGCAAATCGCATGGTAACATAAGCTCTACCATATACACGGCCAAATATAAGGCATGTTTTGGATTTCCATGGCAAATTTGAAATTTTGATTAGCAACTGAATGCATCTTCTTGCCCAATTAGGGCTACGGTATTTAGGCAGTTTTAGTTTTGTTGATGTAAAGATGCTTTCAGTAGCACCATTTTGTAACAACAATTGGCTTATCCAAAGGTGAATTCAAAGCCGTGGGCTGATAGTATGGTAGAAACTTTCGAGCTTGCAACCTATATATGTCTGTAATTAGCACCATTGTGCAAGTATTTGCTTTCATGAATAAAAAGGGATAGGAACGCCAAACCCCCATTAACCCAGAAAAAAAAAATCCTAGCCATTACGGAAGAAAAACTGTCTTATGAAAATTTAAATAGAAGCTTTGATTCAACCTCCACTATGCTGAAGTGACATTTGAGAGTGGATACAAAATAAATAAAGTATAAATGTTTTTATTAAGGAGTACATTAGAATTTATAAAGATGATGCACTATGTAACTAAAAAGGTAAGCAATTCTATAAAGAACCTTGGAACATCCCACCATAAATATGAGTTGCCCCCCAAGATTGCATAAGATGTAAATTAAGTCTTTTATCAACAAATTCAATCATATTCAATGTACATAAATCGATCAAGAAGTCGATAACGAATCAATGGGAATTATTCCATTAGATGCACAAGTATCAGAAGAATTTTTGTGAAGCATAATGAATAAATTAACCTACGATTTAAATGGTAAAATTAAGAAACTAGAGCTTATGGATGGTTGAAGTCTCTTCATAGACTGGATCAAATGATGAATAAATTTACAAGTAACTCTAGCCATTAATAAAGAAAAGAATATAGGAAAATAGAATAAAACCAAAATCCAAGGAATAGCATAGCAAAGTTGGCATTGAGAACTTTCCAGTAACATGTAGTATGACTATATTCAATGAGAACAATCAACTGAATTTTTGGGCTGGATTTCATGAATATTATTGATTGCCGATGCCAACCAATCACCTGCTGACATCAAGCGACCTGTCATAAACTGCATTTACCACGACCATAAATACTAGGTCAAAACCTGACATTTCTTCATCAACTTGCAATTTGTTCCCTGTATAGCTCCACCGGACCCACATTAAACTGTAACACACAATGTGAGAATTTATGTACCCTAGCTGTAATGTATAGACCTGTGACATCAGCCATCCAGACTGAAGATGTCACCAACCGGAAAAGTGTCCTTTGGTGTGTTATTTTCTGTTACATAATCATTCGGGAAGGAAAAACTGCATGCATATAGCTGCACAGGTCCTACAAGCAAATCTGAGACAATCTAGTGAATATTTATGTGCCCTAAATGTACCGTACAAATATATGATGACAGCTGCATGTAATGATTACATAAGCAACCTTGGAAATGAAACCTACTGTGCAATTCCCTCTCACATTATCACTTTACCCTCAATATAGCTGTGCTGGTCCTGCAAACAAATGTACTAAAGCAAAGTGAGGATTATTGTCCCCTAGCTGTACTGTATAGGCATGTGACCTTATCTGTACGGAACAATGACATCAGTTTCTTGAAGTTGTTATTTGGTGTGTATTTCTCCCTATTACATCAACCCTAGCAACTGTTGTTTGTACCCAAATTTCAGCCACATTTATGACCATTAATTGCTGCTGTTATTTCTTTCATTTTTTCCTTCTGTACGAAATATTCATGTTAAGTTTGAATGGACATCCCTAGAGCCTTTAGGTTGATGAGTCCCATTATTTTCCTATAGTCCACTATTTCCCCTCGGGCCATAGTTTTCCTTCAAGCCATTCTTTATGCCTAATCCTTTGGGTCCCAAATTAGTGAGAAAAAATATCCCAACAGGAGAATCAGCAAAGAAAATGAAGGAGCACCTATCTACATATAGGTTATTGTACTGGTCATTTTATATATTAAAACTAGCAGTTTGTTACCAAGGAATATTCTTATGCACAGGGAAGGTATTCTGTAGCAGTGATATCAAAACATAGGCAATCATTTCCCTATGACATATAGACTTGATGCAAGACCTAAAATTGCAGGGCATGTAAAGAACCCTCGCTCCCATCCCCTTATGACATAATGATTATAGTGAATTACTAGCATTAGTTGTTCTTTCAAGACACCTACATATTGAATTAACTGGAAGTTTTTTCTCTCTTAACCTCTACACCGTTTATGTCAATAGCATCTCAAAGGTATACAAAGGTATAATATGGGAAATAAACTATTCTCATATAGGGCATTATCCCGTGCATGAAAATATATTATCCTCTTCTCCAATAGTATTTCAAAGGTATAATATGGGAAATAAACTTTTCTCATATAGGGCATTATGCCATGCATGAAAATATATTATCCTCTTCTCCATATTTGAATTATTTTAGTTAGAAGAAGTTGACAAGACACAAGTAGTCTACCCATAACAACAAAAATCAATTATCCTTTTCCTGCCTTGATCGCTTGATCTAACTCTCATAGAATCCTTGTCAAGAGAAGGTTATATCAAGCTTTGCCTAACACTAGTTGATCCATCTTTCAATTGCGTAAAGCACGACAAAGAACCATTAGCATTTTCCTGTTGGTATAATGGTGTTCAAACAAATAGTAAGGAACCAAATACTCAACCATGCAGATGGCTTAAATTTCCTACCTTTAGGAATTGAACACCTCAGTCAAGGCCATCTCCTTTGCAATCAGGCTAAAATCTGAAAAATAGTTCAGAACAATCAACTCCTAAAACAACTTACCATAAAAGGGCCCCGGCAAGAAAATCTAGAATAAACACTAACATCAACTATACAAGTAATAACAATAAACCTCTCACCCACCCAACAAAGAACAATAACCCTAACTAGTAATGCTTAAGGCAAACTTAAGAAACTACTAAATCCACATAACTTCTTCAGAAGTGCAAAACAAAATAAGGAAATGTCTCATAATCCCTAGCCTAACTGTTAACGAATATATAGTGATCATAAGGAAGAAACACACTTCAAAACAAAACTATTTTTAAACCAAAACCCATTTTGGGCCCACCCTAGCACAAGAACAAAAGCCCTTTACAAATCAGCCCCTAACCAATCATACTTCAACAATGTAAATAATCCAAATACAATTATATAGAATTTTCTATAGAACCACATAGCTTTTTCAGATGTGCAAAAACAAAATAAAGAAATGTCTTGTAATTCTAGCCTAGCTATTAACGAATACACAGCGATAATATGGAAGAAACACAGTTAAAAATAAAACTATCTTAAACCAAAACTGATTTTGGGCCCACCCAAGCACAAGAACAACCCTTTCCAAATCAGCCCCTAACCAACCATAATTCAATAATGTATATAATGCAAATACAATTACATAGAATTTTCTATAGAACCGCCTATAGATCACTAATTAGGAATAAATCAAATTGAATGCCCTTGTAATGGACTTAAGAAAAGGGGCACTCCAAGATGACTCGCTTATCAGAACAAACCTGTAAAAAAACTCAGAAATAATATTGCCACCAAGCACAAGAAAACCATTTAATGAATAAATTTAGGGTGAGGACCAACCTCAAGGCTGGGCCAACCTCAAGGCTGATTAGTCTAGAAACATCGCCATAAAGAACAGCTTCCAAATAAATCTCTAACCAATAGAAGGCTGATAATGCTTGTCCAATGGAATAATCTCAAGTGGTAGAAGCATCCCAGGCTTCCAAAGTAGAGCCCCGGATTCAAATCCCTGGAGATGTCATGAGTGCTGAAATTAGGTAAAATGCTAGATCCAACTCGTTGGAAGTAACATACCCTAACAAACAAGGGCGAGTGCAAGTCCCAATTGACTTTGACGAAAGAGATACCCCTCAGCCGAGGCAACTAAGCCAAAGATTACCCCATAAGGGTAATTTACAAAATCCAAAAAAACAATATAGATAATGCAAAGACAATTACAAAGAATTTTCTGTAAAACAAGCCTAATGACCACTAATTGGGCTTAACTTAAATTGAACCCCTTGTATTGGACTTAAAACAAGAGGAGCCACAAGATGACTAGTTTGCCTGAGCACCTGTTACAAAAGTTGGAAATAATATTGCCACCAACGAAAATAGAATCATTTAAATGAATCTAAAAAAATATGCATTTAGGATACTGAAGATATCTCCACCTTGGAAATGCTAATATATGCTGCTTTAGCAACCCTGCCATAGTTATATATATATATATAAAGGTAGTTGTTTAAGTCATTGCCAAGCGAGACACCAATTTGGTGTAATAGGCCTCCCTTGTGGAAGCCTACAAGGGGATTGCTTTTCCATTTACCATACTTATTTTTATACTAGGTGTACATACCCTACCACTCACCTGATTCAAACATATGCCTCGTCTATGGAGTACACAAACCTTCACGATTAGGCACACTCATTATATATGCATACCTCTTAATGACAACAGAAGTACAGGCATAACCTACAAGCTAAATATCCCATTAGACAATATCACTTAACAAGGACATCAATCTAAACATCCCAAAAGAATGGCATAGCAACAACTAACAAGCCTAAAAACAACCCCAATAAATGCTATGTTAACATCACAATATCACCAAATCAATAAAGAATGGGATGATGACACCTAAACATTATTTCAAAACAATATCCTTCCAAAGAAACTACAGAGCAATGCAAAAATGGCAAATCTATACATATCTCTACGGCCATCATACCAATCACTTCATAGTCTCTTCATCCCAAATCTTCACAATTATTAACGAAATGACATAGCTTGTCCATCATGAATATCCAGTATCTATCCTAAAAGAATTAAATAACAAAACCTCCTCATTGAAATAACGCAAGTATAATGTTTACCACATTTATGTTATGTAACAAGGAGGGTGGAACGTTATCCACCTAGGCCCATGGCAGTGTGATATGTATGGAGTTTATCGGGACGCTGACATGCTGCACATATGTATTAGATGAGATATTGTAAATAGGGAGTCATATCACTCATTGGTAATGAAGCAATCATGGATCACATATGTATTGAGATAAAATTTGAGTAGCATAGCAGGTTCAGCTCTCATAGCAGAGAACTTGTGGAGTGATTCCTTCCTCAAAGAATATTATATGGTGTTGCCCTACCTCAGGTATTTTTGTTATCGTTAGTATATTGAATATTAAGACAATTCGGTCCACCAAACATCTTTTGTGCGTAACATTTATGCTTTATTTTTGTATATTTCAATCACTGGATGTTGGATCTTAACAAGTAGTATTAAAGCAGAAATTTGGAAAAAGTTGGAGATGGTTTTTTGGACACACTGAGAAATTGTGCAGAACATTTTCAGGAAAACTGTTATATTTAGGTGCCTCATTTATACAGCTATATTATCAGATTCAGACAAATCCACCACCATCAGAAAGTATTTTTTAAGAGATTTCTGAACAGTGGTCACAATAGAAAATCCAAGAAATATTGAGTGGCAACGTGTTGAAGTTCAGCATCCGAAATTGCCATTTAGTCATTTTTTATAGGTACAATCCTGGCAACAAAGATTAAATATTCATATCTTTCAATCCAGGTAAGAAAATTAGGTGTTGTTTTTTTCAATGCGAAGGAATTTTTTAGATCTACTTGCCTACATGTGTTTTATACTCCGAATGGTGGAAGGAAAATAGATCAATTCAATGCAAGTTTTCATGAAACCCCAATTTTATAGAATTTCACCATGTGGTATTTTTCTGGAAAAGAAGATGCTAAGAAATGGTGGCTTGTATTCAAAATCCGTTATTATCAAAATATTGTTTGGCAAGGGATATTAGAATATTTGCATGTAAGAGAAGCTAAGGATTGGTGGTTGAGGCTTAGTGATAATAAATTTGACAAGAATAAGCATAGTTTCACTTGGGACAAAGTTGAAAGGATTTGACTAGAGAAATTGGAATATGAGTTGTTGTATGAACTTAACGCAGATCAAGAAGTTTACAAAAGAGTGTTGATGAACAAGGATGTAGATATATCCAAATTGGAGAGCAATGAATTATACAAAAGGGAGTTGCAGGAACAAATATGTATTAATATCGAAATCAAAGGTTAGCAATGAAGCCTACAAAAGGGAGTTGCAGAACAAGGATGAAGAAATATCCAAATTGGAGAGCAATGAAGTCTATAAAAGGAAGTTGCAGAGCAAAGATGAAGAGATATCCACAATGCAAGATAGCATTCAATACATTGTTGCAAATTTAAACAAATTAAAAATTGAGTTGGAGGAGGAAACAAAAAAGTAGAAGGAAACCCTACATTTAGATCAAGCAAAGACAAAAAGTAATCCAAGATCTTGGTTTCCAACTAAAGAAGATCCAAACTTGCAATTTAAACAATACATTCAAAAGAAGGTTATTGTCTCCATAAACTCTAGTATCAGGTTTAACTTCATCAACACTGACTTGGCTAAGAGGTTGCAAGTTCAAGCAAGGAATATAGAGGAGACAAAAGTACATGGTGAGAACATTCATGTTTATAAAGGTTTGAAGCTCACTATGGATGATTATGTATTGCATTCTGCTTTTTATACTTTAGCTATGGATGGTTTGGAACTTTGGATATTTTTCTTGGGTATTCTTGGCTAGAAACTTTGGAAACTGTCAATATTGATGTGACAAAAAATTATGAAGTTGTCATGCAGGAGAAAGCAAGTTACATTGCAAGATATTACACATCCAAATAAATAAATCTAGACATAAGAAGAATCTAAAGAAGAGCATGAGGAAGAACTAGAAGAAGAGAATAAAAACGAATTTCAAGAAGAGAAAATGGAGGTAGTCGAAGAAAAGCATAAGAAAGAAATTCAAGAGGAGCACAAAGGTTGCAGTATATGAGCCATCCACATCACCATAGGAGGCAACAATCATGGAGGCGTAGCATGGAGTGTCAATTGAGTGGCAACTACGAACACACATGGAATCAAAGCAGCAATAGCTATGGACACAAGTGGAATCCAAGTAGTGCTGCAGAATATGGATCCACCAATGGATCTTGGCACCATAGAACACCATCACGTATCAGGATCCCATATGGATAGATGTATGATCAAGCATGGCATCAAATGCATATAGATTTAAGGAGGTCTTGACTCTTACTAGATTCTTCATATGCTTCAAGGGTGAAGCATCTTAAGGGGGTGGAATATTATCGACCTAGGCTTGTTGTATTGTGATATGTATGGAGTTTATAGAGATGCCAACATGTGGCACGCATAACTAATTGTTCCTTGTATTGGGACATAAGGGTAACTTGTAGTGGATAATGCATAATGGGTTTTGGGTTTAACCTTACCTTAGAGTTATGAAATGAGATATTATATCACTCATATGTAATGTAGAAATCATGGATCAAGTATATATTGAGATAGGAGCGAAGTGGTATAATAGGTTCGACTTTCATAGCGGATTTCTTGTGGAGTGATTCCTTCCTTAACAAATATTGTACATTGTTGCCCTTAATCAAGGGTATTTTTTTTATTGCGGGTGTACTAAATACTAGGGCATTTCAACCCACCAAACATCTCTTGTGCATGCGATATATGTTACATATCTGTATATTTCTATCATTATATGTTGGATCTTAACATTTATAACTAAGCACAAGGAACTGAGGCCTATCAACATACACTCATGTCTAAACGATTCCCATCTTTATCCAAGTCTTTCAATAATTAACTCAACAAGGAGCACACAACAATTACCATAAACAACTAAACACCACTACTGTTTACTATAAAAAAAACTACACCACTAATAGAATACTATTCCAAAATTATAAACATATACCATGAACATAACATTGAAGAACATGAGAGAATCAACAACTTTATTGCATAGGTAGTGTATAGTACAATGCTCAGTACAGGGAGGACTTGTCACATCAGCAGCCATACCCCAACATTCAACTTGGCGTTTGTAAGCCAAGAGAACCAGTAATTGTCAATGAAAACACAACCATCAACTCAACTTTTCATATATATAGACTCATTGATACAACACCCAAATCCAACAAAAGAATAATTAACAACATACCAAAGTAGGCTGCAAAAAAACAATGCTTTCATGAATATCAATAGTCTACATTAATCCCCACTTTTATAAGATGTTAGAGCCCTTCCGTCAAAACCCATAAAAATTCAAGAAGAATGAGATGGAGGAGAAGAGGAAGACATCCCTAGTGGTACAGATGCTCCACCTGAGTATGATTTGGAAGAGGCTTCCCTTTGTAACTTCAGCTATTGCAACTTAGCTTGAAAGGCATAAACCTCCTCAGTGCATTGTTTCAAACGACACTCCACTACAATTTCAAACTCTTTGACCATAAACAGCCTCCTGCAACATGTCTTTCAAAGTTTCAATTGATCACTAGCATTGTGCTCCAACTCATGTTCAGCCAATCAAGCCTTCACAAGTGTCAGCCCTTTCTCATACGCAATAACCTTCTAAGTCTGACTTTGAGCAAGCTAAGTCTGTTCGCAAAGCTGCTTCTAAAATCCAGTATGCTACTCCTCCATTTGACTCTGCAATTTTGTATTTTCAAGAGCAACTTTGGCTTCATTCTCACATCGACGTTGCTCACACACAATCGACTAGAGCATCAAATATTGCTGGCAAAAAATATGTTAGATAGTATGTAAGATTCAAACATGCCATGAATAGGAGGAGCAACATTGAGATAAGGCTTGGTGGGCAGCCACTGTGGGGACATCTCTAGAGTTTTATGCTCAGGCCACCCTTGGTTCACAAAAATACAAACTCCAAGTGACACTCTTCCACAAATTTCCAAATGTGAGCTGCCTCATTCAAAATCAACGAAACTTAGGGTTGAGCATGTTTGCAATATCAAATAAAGCCTATTCCATGGGCCCCATATTCTGTAAAAATTGAGACAATGTCTCATATGGGTTGGCAATGTCAAGTAGTAGTGAAATAAACTCGCTATCAATGGCCTGAGAATCACTTGACCTAGTCTAAGAAGGACCCACATCCAATGAAATCAAAACTGCTTCATCGCCCAATTGAATGTTCTCTTCCTCAGTGGCTACATCCAACTCATGCACTAATAGCTCCTATGTCCATTAAGGGCTGATTGGAGGGACTTCCAAAGCTGGATTAACTAGTGCAACCTCAGCCAATCTTCTATTTGTTGTGCTTCATCCCTGTAGCCAATGGAGTGACTACCTCAGACTCAGTAGCGATCGCAACAAAAGAAACTAGTGGTGTACAAGCAACCATAAGCACATGGAAAGAAGAATGGGGTAGGCAACCAAAGGTAGCCATGGTGTCAGACTACCGTCATCCTCATCATTATCATTAAAGTCATGCCCATCTTCACTATCACTAAAATCCAATTCACCTTTCTCACTATCATCATCCTCTGAAGTGGGTAGCTCCTCAACTGCAGCTTGTTTGCTCTTTTTAGGAGCTGGTCGGTGTTATAAAAAAGCATCTTTACCCTGAGCCAAAGGAATGCCTTGATGTTGCCATCGAAACATAGATGGCCAAGTGGGATCGCAAGGGGAGTTAGAAGTCAAATCACCCTCCAGCGTAGACTGAATATACACAACATCAATAATCAACCCAATTGCACATTGGTTCATGTAGAAGCCTTTGCCTTTTAGAGAGAGCAACTCACAAATCCTTGTTGACAATATCTCTCCTCAATTATAGTCTTCACCTCTATGCAACCCAGTCATATGATCGGTCGTTCATACTGCGATGTCAAAGAACCTTGTTACACCCACCAACCGACAATGGATCACATCCACATAGCAACGCTGTTTTTTCTTGCAAAACATTCCTTTTTAATACCCCTTATTTCCCTTGGCCCACATGTGTGCCCATTCTACAATAGTCAAATTAGGTTTGCATAATGTTTGTACGACCTAGTCTTTTTCGGCTTGTTCAACATGATAACTACTTGTTGACTTACTATCTGATAGCCTATGAGAGGGTACTCCAAATACCCAAGTGAAGTCTTTGTTTGTATAAGTGATTTTAACCTCCTTGTCCATGTACTACACAAAGGAACATTTATTTCTCTTGTAATAACTAGAAATCATATCAACCAAATATGACTCAAAGTATCTAAAGACTAAAGCACGACATCCATGCCAACCCTCCATAATGTAACTTTCAATTCATTAAGAGTGTCTAGTGTGGGCTACATTTTTTTTTGATTTTCCACAATGATGACTCACCCATTTTCTGCTTTTTATTTACTTTCTCTGCCCCATGTTTGGAACTAGCACTAGATGATGGCAGAGAGATACAGATCATTCTTGGAGGTGTTGTGGTGGTTGGCTGCAAAATTATTTGACCTTCCCACATAGTGCCAAATTTTTCAAACGCCTTGTCCAAAGCCGTTTTCCATATCTTCAACCATATAGAAGAGGATGTTGTTCCTGTAGCTGGAGGGTTTTAACTCTTTTTAGCCATGACTGCTGCTGCAAAAATAGAATTTTCAATCACAAAAAAGATGTTGAAACACTCTTGTCAACAAATTTCAAGTGGAGGATTTTGGCCACTGAAGTTATGAAGTCATTACATAACCCTAGAAAATAGACTTTGTTCCACCTGAACTATCTTTTCGTGCCAGATTGATTCCGCAACCAATGCCTACTCTTCTACTGAAATGCTTTGTGCTTCAAGACAGAGAAAGGAAAAATTTCAACATGTTATCATTCGACTCTGAAGCCAAATGGGCACTAGAACATTGGCTATACGGTGATATGGACGGAATGAGAGCATGAAAGAAATCATAATGACCATACAGCTGAGGGAATAGATTGTGCACAATTGAACCATACAACAAAGATGGAGAAGAGCCATACAGCTGAAGGGGAATAAGGAAGTCGTATGGTCAGTCGATACAAGCCACAAAAAAGTATGATTGACAAACGGTGAGAGCATACAGTGCCAATTGGAACATGCAGTGATGAAGGATAAGCATATGTTGATGGCAGCTTATGGGGAAGACATGTGGCATGTAGTAGAGCAAAAGAGGCAAACAATTGTTGACTATAAATTAATACCAAACCATACCATGGATGACTATACAACACAAAAAGCAAGTGAACAAGGTTAGTGTATAGTGAAAAATGGTGATTGTTGTACGGAGAAGAGTTATACACTATTTATTTGAAGAAGACTAGGGAAGGCATTTATGCCAGGGTCGAGGTCATGCCGACCCTTATCTATACATGGGACTCGACCTGGAAACCCTTGGGCATGCAGAAATAGGTTGTACATTCGATAAAATTTAGATTATAGCATTGGTCATATGATGAAGTGGACATTGTATACGACACAATAGAACGAATGTTCCTATCTTAGACCTTTTCTAACATTCTCACATATTGGTAGATGCCATAAATTCTTTAAGTCTCTAGTCAGTTTGCCTTCTTTTTGTTTCTTAGTCTCAACTACTTCTCAAATTGGTTGACCCGCTCACTTTGTTATCCTTCCATCTTGTAATGTGACGTCATTAATAAGTATTGTCAACCAACTTCAACGGGACCCAACTTTATAAATGCAACAACAACAAATATGTTTGCTATACAAAAATAAACTACCAAAAGATACTATTACAGAATTATAAACACATTACCATGACCATAAAACAGAATAACATAAGAATCAACAACTTTATAGTATAGGTAGTGTACAGTACATTGATCGGTACACAAAGGACATGTTACGTCAACACCCTTACCCTAGCATTCAACTTGCTATTCATAAGACCAGAACCAACGGTTGTCGATTAAAACACAAACATCCACCCAATCATTCATAGCTAACGATTGATTATTACACTACCCAAAACCAACAAGAGAATAATTAACAACATAACAAAGTTGGCTGCCAAAAACAATGCTTTTATTAATATCAACGGTCTACAACTACTACAAAATAAGGCCAGTAAAAACATCTTACACTAGCAAAATCTCTCACTAGTTCAAAATCATCCTAATCAAAGTAAAACATCCCTTTATAAAGCAGCTATCTAGGGCCCACCTAATCAACAAGTACTGTAATAATTACTAATAAACAACTAAACACCACTAATATAGAATAAGACCGATAAAAACATTTTCCATTAGCAAAACCCACTACTGGTTCGAAACCACCTAATAAAACACAAAACAGCTATATTTTATTGCCTTCAAACTAATAAAAAACAATACTCCAGAAAAGCCAGAGCAAAGTTTTCTCAAGAAACCATAAATCTAGCTTTTCTCGCCTCGATCGATTGAACACAATTCTTGAATTATTAAAGTAAAATATCAAAAATTAGGGACAACACATTTATATAGGAGTTGTCTCGCCCTCCTTATGAACAAAAAAATCACAATTACTCCTACTTGCAGCAATTAAAGTGAGTTGGAAAAATAAAAGAACAATGCCTCAGCAAGATGATCAAATCTTATCCAATATTGATCCAGATCCTAGGAGATATCCAAGTAACAACACTCTAAAATTGTTATAAACTAGATGATTATACGTGTGCGAAATCAATACTAAATAGTTATTCATAAATGAACCTTTAATATTAAACACTTGGGAAACATAATGGAACTGAAACAAAATACTATATTAATCTGTGCATTTTGTACTTGGCATACTTTCCAGGGAGATATATAGTTGTCTATCTTCCACTAGCTACATCTATGCTTTGATGACGACTATCCATCTAGATATTTGTAAATAGTGTTACAAAGCCACAAAGACTAAAGGACTGTTATGGAAGATGAAATGGTTACTCTTCCACATGTGACTCTTCATCTTCAATGGATTGAGGCTAAACAGTATCAGAATGTAACGGTTGAATTTGGCCCACAAGGCATTGTCCCTCCACCCCACAAGGGCTTCAAGGACAAAGGCAACAATGTTGTTGGCGCTCGGCATTACTACATGTTGTGAATGTTCATGGTTTGGTTTATAGGTGTGTGGAACCCTGACAAAGCCAATGATTGATCCTGCATAAGGTTTGGCACACGCTTGGATGGCACCATGTTTGATTTGCACTGGAAACATGTATGTGGCATCCAGTGGTAATGGATTGATGATCTTGGAAGTACCAAAAACCTAAGGAAAGTGTTTGGCAGTACCACAGACCATTTAACATGAGTCAGCATCACCCCAAGCCATGAAAATGGACTTTGGCGGTATCTTTAACAGTGAATTTTGAGAATCCCCCTAGATTAAATATCATAAATTGTGGCGTTGCCTATCAATACATATAACTATCAAATATTCAAAAAAAAAAAAAAAAAAAAAAGATGGAACCCCCTCATTACTGGATTAATTGTTAAAGTTACTGACAAACTAGCATAAATATCTTAAATATATCTATATAAAAAATGCCAATATGTATCAATCTCTAGTCACCTATCTTGGATTTGTCACATACATTCACCCATAGAAGGGTTCTAAATTGATTAAGGACCCAGTCACCTTCTCCGCAAATTTCCTATTGATTGATGATAGATGGCCTCAATCTAGCTGCACTACTACATCAGGCTTGAAAAAATGTTTTCAGGGAAACAAAACGTGCTCCAAACTCCACCAAATGCCTAAAATATCACGATTTTTTGATCACCTTCTCCAAGCAAGAAGATAACCTGCCCTATGATGGTCAAACGAATGTCAAATTTAAGATCATCCATTTTTATTCAAATATCGCACTAGTACATTCGCTCCTCCCACCCTCTCCCCACCACTTCCACCCACCCTCTTGTTTGTCATTGCAGTTACACCTCTTAGCGTAATTAGACTAAATAACCTCCCAATCCTTAGAAAAATACACAACTCTTCTCGGCATATGACAAACCTCTTATCATACCCAAAATGGATATTTTACCAAGAAAAGCTATCACCTCGACACAATCCTATAAAGCATTCCAAAATGTCCATCCAGATTGAATAAATATTAGAAAATGCATATGATTAATTGAATGGAAATTTAAAAAGATAAACTCTTGAAATTACAATAAATTAAATAAAAATTCATTTGGGATGATGAGTGTCCCTAAGTGAGAAGGGATGTTATGGCCCTGAGCCCTTAACATCATAACATTAGAAAAATTTAGAACCCAACAAGTTCTTGTATTTGTAAATCTTAGTGAAAAACATTTAAGAAAAAATCAAGGAATGAGAGTTGTACTTTGTTAAAGTACACATGAAGATTTTTTTCAGATACATAACATGACTATATTAAATAAAAGTGAAAAAAATGACTGTTTTCCCTAGTTTTTATTGCCTTATTGATTGCTAACAAACCATCCAACGTCATGTAGCTAACATGAGCCGGTTTGCCATAAAATTGTGTTTATTATGACTAAAATATTAGGTTAAAACTTGTCATTTCATTATCAATTTGCAATTTGGAGTCCACATTGCTCCACTAAACCTGCAATTTCAAATCCAAAAATTGAGAATTCCAATGCCCTACATGTCCTGAAAAGCATCATTTAGTGTCATTGTTAGTTTTAGCAGGTTGAAGATTTCATCCGTCTGCAGGCTTTTTATAGTTAGTCTAAGCATTCTAATCAGAAGCTCAAATTATATCAGCCATTACCAATAGCTTCACGATGATGGGAATCTATTTCCATGGATTTCATTAGTAGCCAAAACACTTATCAGCCCCAACATGGCTACATTTTTGTTCTTATGTATCGTTTCTCCACAATGGCCATCTTTATGAGATGCACCAACACAACTGATGCTCAATAGGCTACAGACTTTCTTTCAAATTTATTTAAAGAGTTTTTGGGCTACCACTCACTATCACTTCAGATCGCAACTCATGCTTCCTATGTCTTTTGGCCATCATTTAAGAAGATTTTGGGTTGTTAGTTTTGGTTCTCCGCTTCATTCCATTCGTAAATTAATGGCCAGACTGACGTTTTTAATCACATCTTAGTCCATGTTCTCCATGTTTATTGTCCACAATGTACGTAGTGGGACAACTACTTGCATGTCATTCAGCATATAGCTACAACCAGGCTGCCCATTTCTCTACATGCTATTCATATTTTAATGTCTATTTGGCTTTCAACCTTTAACGGCTTATAAGATTCTGATTTCCCCTCCAAGTCCAGATATGTCCCACCAGAAAAAGGAACAAGACAAAGCGTTTTCCCTTGTGCATATTTTGGCAAAGCTTCACACCAAAATTCGAAACATTGTTTAACAAACTATTTAAGGCACCTCGTTCTTTCCAAAATGTCGAGTCACTTGGATAAGCAGAGACTTCACAACAAACAAGATCACAAGATGAAGCTCATCAAATACAGGCCTGACACTATTTTCCAATGAATGGTGCTTTTGCTTGTATCTTCCAACTCAGCTTGGCATCTATGATGTCAATGTGAGCTAGCTCATGTTGTACCAACCATCTCACATGGTGGAGTTCTCTATCACTGATCTTGAGGCGACCATTTTATATTTTCAACAACCATTGGCCGAGGGTACTGTGCTCACAGTTCAAATTTCCAGCAATAGCAAAGAGCAAACCCATACTTACCCTCTTAACCACAAAGGCAATCTGTTGATGCAAGCCAAGTGATTCTCCAAGTCAGCTTTTGCATAGAACTTCCAAAATGTCATGTAGAAATTGGATATTTCCTCTAAGCAGGGAATAAATGATGAGATATCAAGCATATGTTGGGCTGATCCAGCCACAATGAGAATGAGTCTTAGAAATATATGTTATTTTATTCTCCACTTCTGTAAGTCCTAGGTTTTGAATATAGGATTTGTTTGAAACATGGTCAATGCATTAAGTCAAGATTAGACAAAAATAAAGGATGTTGATAGTGGTCTATCGGGTAGGATGCAATGGTTGAGATGGGGTGTCATCATGCAAACCACCCAAGTTTGAGCACCGTCAAGCTAAAGGCCCCATAATTACCAGGAGTAAACTCGGGCACCGACATATATCGAAAAGGAGGTCAAGAGTGGTTGGAAGGTGGGAGTTAAAACATTAATTGTTGAGCCTATAAATATAGACCTTTTGTATGCAATATAGCATTTAAAAATACCATCATATCTAGGAGAAGCTACAAAGGATATGTTGAGCACACTAAATGTGTCATGGAATAGTAAAGGGTTACAACCCTCCAGTTTGTAGGCTCAGTATGGGTTACCTATTTAAATGCCTACAACTAAAGTGGAAAGTGTGATTTTTTACTTTAAAAGTAAACAATTAAATATTTACAAAGATGGCTATAAAGAAACATGAATTGGAAATAATTTCAAGTATTAATGGAGCATGAAGAACTCGTAATAATGGTACTTTACACAGTTTAACTAAAAGCATGATGTAATGTCCCCATTTTCGTAATGGTCACAGTTGATTTGGGTATTTAGCCTTTTCACTATTCCCATGGGCTAAATCGCATTCTAAGGGAATGCTTGGTTGAAACAAGGAGTAAAAAGTAACTTAAGTGGTTCTATTCTTAAGTTGACTTTATAAAGTGTTCTAATTTTGAATTACTTTATAAAAGCATTTTATAAAAGTTACTTAAGTCAGCCAAAAACACTTTATGTCATAAAGTGACATTGTGTACATAAAAACCTTCATTTAACTACGTTCAAGTGGGACCTATTTGGAGCGTTCCACTTGAGGGCCTTAAAAGGAACATTTGGAGATCATTTTTCATTCATTGAATTATGTTATTTTGATTTGGAGATATTTCCTCTTGGCTGCAACTTGTTTCAGCTGGAATTCAAGGACAAAAACCCTTGGAGATTTGTAGGTTGGATGAAAACCCAATCCTACTTTGTGAAGTGGATTCATCCAGGATTCACCATTGGACATATTTGTAGATTTGTGATCAGTTTAGGGTCATTTCCAGCCATGGTTTGAACCCATTTTTGGAGCTAAATTGCAGATTTGAAGTGCCAAAGACTTATCCATTTTCTATCTTGGGCGGCTAGATCTGGGAACTTTATGGCATCATTTGAAGGTGGTTTCAGGGTTTTTGGAGTTGTCCCTGATTTTATATGAATTTTATTCTATTTTTGGGCGACTAGGGTTTGGAGGAAATTGCAGATTTCAATTTCAGATTTCAATATTATTATTTCAGACTACAGGTGCTAGGGTTTGGAGAATACATTTGGTATGTTTTGGACCTATTTCAGCCTAGGGTTTCTAGGGTTTCATATTTGCCCTAGCCGATTTGCATTGGAGAGGTGTTGGCCATTGATAAGGCATCATTTTTTAGCTTCATTTCCAGATTTGCATTGAAGGAGTTGTTGGTCTGAAAATACTTGGAAAATCAGTGCATTTCCAGCTATTGTCTTCTTCACATCATTGCTCTTATTGTCCAATATTACTTCTTTGTAACCAGGTATGTTTGTCTTGTTAAAAAACTCTCTTTGGTGTGAAAATCAGGCTTTAATATCTTGCTGTTGTACTTAGATCAGAACTTTGTTAAGTCTGATATACTTTGCTTTCAAAGAGAAATAAGGAGCTTTTTATGATCTCTCTCGTTGTGTTTCAATATATGTTTGTATGGTGTTATTTTATGTCATTGCTCATCAAAACATAAAGCAGAAATCATAAATAGATATCCAAAACCATCAGCATATTCAGAAAATCAGATTGCATGCAAAGTGTTTGACAAAATGTCAAACAACACAAACTGAAAAAATAAGGAGCAGATTGACAAGGGGTTCTTAGACATGAGGGCCCCAGTAGAATCCCTTGTTTTAATTATTAAAAAAAAATAGTTTAGAAAAATTTATTTCAATAACCCAGATCATATTACCTAATAAGCCTTTGCAAATAGCAAAGGCATGTATGCAAAGTTTAATAAGAAATTGCAAGTAAACAATGCATGAAAATTTATTCAGCTACTGTTCATATTGGATACAGAAATAGCATAAGTACAGATCTATGTTCTTTTGAAAAGGAAAAGAAATGAAATAACAAAATGTTCACTAAAGAAAAATTTGCAGAAAAAACATTTCTCCTTGATATTTGAAAATATATTTCTCCCTGGTGTCTCCTTCCAACCCCAAAATAGTACAGAAATCTGAGTTGTACACCCTTAATGGGTAGTTATCTAGCTCTAACTTGTTTTTGGCAAATTATTTACAAATGTTTTAACTGTTAACAATGTCATAAATATGATCAATATAGTTGAAAAGCAAATATACACAACTAGCAACACTAGGGCTTGATTCTTCCATTTTAGCACTCAATTCTTCAGTTTTCCTCTTCTTTTACACCAACATTCTAGTCCTCATTCTTCAATAGTGGGTCGTTGATGTAATCTTCAAGTAGGTGTTGGTTTCTTGATAGTAGTCTATCACCTTCTTCCAGTGTGGTGCCATTATGTTGCTGACCATATCATGAAATTGCAACTCGGTGATCGACGTTCCATCTGAAGCCTGAGTGTTTGTGGTTACATGTGCCTAAAGGATCTCTGCTGCTTTAATGGAGTAGGCCTGGACTTTGATGGTAGGCCTGGAATTTGATGGCAATCTCTGCCATTTTACTGTACCCTCCCCATATTGCTCCTTGTAATGTTCACTGCATTTTGTAAACAGAATCCTATCCTTTTCAGTGAAAGTACCAATCCTAGTCCTGCATTATCCATGTTGAGTTGCTCTATAGGTATCTTGATCATAATATACCTTTTCTCCCCTTTTCTTCTTCATAGTACTTCCATGTTTGATCTTCCTATCTTGATACTTGAACCTGGCAATTCTTGGTTCCTATATGATCTGCTTTGTTTTTTCTCAAGGAAGTGCAAAACTGTTTGAAGCGAAGTACTGTGTGTTGCACCCATGTTGAAGATTGTGTAGAATTATCAACAAAACCAATGAGAAGTGGCACTCGTAAGCCACTCTGAGAATTTGATCCAGGCATTTGAATACCCCCAAAATCCAACTTTATGTTTGAAATAGGAGTTGTAGGTCTTCAATATGGAAATGCCCTTCTTTGTGGTAGGGGTGTAGAGAAGTTGAAGGATGGTGAAGATGTGTTGGATGGAGAAGGCATGTAAGGCAAAGTTATTGAAGCTGTTGGTTGAGGTGTTGTGGAGAGTTGAGACTTTGATTGTGAATTTTGGCTTGACATGCTAATGGGCAATACTGTTGGGGACACTGGTTGCAGGGGTAACGACGGAGGTGGAATTCGGTGCATTGTGTAAATCAATGTAAGAAAGTGTTACTCCATTATCATGTTGAATAGCAGTGGTGCACAAGACTGCTGTTTGGAAAGCAGTGGGAACAGCAGTGCTATAAGAAGATTGAAAAGTAGGGGAAGTTGGTACATAAGGAAATCGGACTATACAGTTCTAATTACCTGAAATGGATCCCTTATTCCTTGAGTTGTTACAACTCCAATAGGTGCCATCTGAGAAGCTTTATGTGGTTTTGTAAATGGTGCAAACCCTGGAGGTTTTTGTCATATATTAGGATCTTGAGAGGCTTGTTGTCTCGAGGAGATATTGCTTGCATTGGCCTCTATAGCTTGGGGTGCTGCTTCTTGAAGTATATTCCTTCAATTCAATATCCTTTGCACTTCTTCAAATGACTGTATACTAGTAGACTTCCTCCGGGAAATCGGAAATATCTACATTGGTATTGCAAAGTCATCTTCTGCCTCTGAGTGTACATATGTGCCACCACTTTACCTTCCCTATCATATTGTGTAAAATTTTCTGCAATGAATATAAATCCACGAATGTCATTGCAAATAATATGTGCATGTTTTATATTTTGTTACCCAAGGTTTCTTATTGTCACAGTAAAGTTATGGTACATAATGGCATGTACTCTCTTTAGTGCACGTACTACTCCTCAAACAACCTGGTTTGCAACCTCTTCCATAATCAGTCTATTTGGGACATGTTTAGCCAATTTGTGAGGAGCTATCAATGCTCCATCCAATCTGAGTATGATGTAATGATGTTAAAATTGCATCGTGTCAAGGTAATTTACATTAAACATAAAACAAATATATTAAAGTTTCCATATCCTACATTTTAGGGTATGATCCTATCTAAATCTCAACAACCCCAATTAACACTCGTTCTATCCTAATCACACTTCCTCCTATCTAGTGGGTTGTTACCATAATACATGATTAATATAATTAGTACAAACTATGTTATACTAACCACTCTAAGCAAATATCCAACATCCCCCTAGTACAAGCATAGTTCAACAGGAAAGGAATGGTACTGCAAGAGAACTGGGACACACTCCAGTTGGAGTTGAACAATGATGGATGGGAACATATCGTCAATCCTATCTAAATCTCAACAAGCCCTATAGATACTCATTCTATCCTCATCACAGCTCCTACTATCTAATGGATTGTTACTATAATACATGATTAATATAATTAGTACAATCTATGTTATACTAACCAATCTAAGCAAATATCCAACATTACCCCTAGTACAAACATATAGTTCAAAGGTAAGGAACAGTCCTACAAGAGAACTAGGACACACTACAGTTTAAGACGAACAACGTTGGATGGCAACATATTGCCAATCCATCAGGGTTAATGAGAATCGCCTCACTACATCTCTGATCAGGGATAGGGACACACATGTTAATCCAAGATCATACAAACAAGAGTGGACAGGGACCAACACAGTATCCAGACTCTAGAACTGTGAACAGACAAACATGGTTCACAACGAAATCAGATGGACTAAGTTGTACTGACCTTTACAATGTAAATAAGGGCATACTCACTATTCAACACAAGTGTGGTTGAGCCTCAACTTTCGTTTCAAATCTGCTCCTCTATTTGGCTGGACCTCACCAAGTAGGTACAAATGAAGACAGTGAGAATGGGTCCTCACTACTTCTTCAATGGGTGTTGGCCACCTCATTGAACAACATGTTTGCAGCCACTGTAATTGACCATTGCTAGTTGGTCACAAACAATAAAACGATCACCACGACCACTGCACACCATTATTGGCTTTGGTCTTTTTGTTGCAAGTTTTTAAAACGTTTGCAACCGGAGTACATCATCATTGTCACTAATGACTAACGACTCTCCAAGATATGTAGTCTTTTGGGCACATTTGTCTTGCCACTATAGCAAAAGGCCAATCTCAAAGTGAGCGGTGAACTTGAGATTGTAATTGGCCTCCTTCCTTTGTTTCCTCCAACCCCCTATTAGCTTAACTGGCTAGGTCAAATTGCATGTCATGCATTTGGTAGCAATTGCCTCCCTTAGAATGGGCTGACACATTCTGTGACGGACGTCAAGTTGTCCCAATAATGCATCCTTACAAGAGAGAGAACAAGTTTTATAAACGACACAATTGCTTTATTTGGACTAATAGGACTATTGACTCAAATATAACTAAAATTTGGGAAACTAACCACTTCATTGACTAAAAGCCTGGACTCAATAAACATCAAATCTTAACTTAAAATTATACTCTTTAACTGTAGACCACCTAACTAATAAACAAGTAAAAATTAATGAACTTTATAAAACTAAGACCATCTAACAAACTTTAACATACTATAAGTATAGACTACATATTAAAGAAATTAAACATAAACTATAGAGTTTACACAAAGCAAACTAAACAAAACTATATATTAAACGAACTTAACATTGATCCTAAACTTTAAGAGACCACTAAAATTATTTTCAAAACATACATGTTTTATTTTAATGTAAACTCTTCTAACACTTACAAGGCCCCTTTAAAGAGTTAAAGCAAACACTTCATACCCACCTTTAAATACTTCACAAGACACCACTAACTTTAAAAATTAAAAACAAAACAAACAACAAACAAAGAATGAGACAACTTCAAAATTTAAAACACTTTTGACTTCCTTCTCACAATTATTCTCATACATAAAAGACTCGATGCTGTTGGGTAAAATGTCTTTTCCCAGATGCTTCAGCTCAGCCTCTCAATACTTTCATTGATGTGCTGCACCTAGCCTTCAACGCACCTCTTAGGTGCTACGCACTTCTACTTCTCCTGTACAGCTGTGCCAACCAATCAATCATCTGTTCACACTGCAATTTTTTCACCAGCTTTAGACATGCTTCACTCCTCGGAAAATTATCCTTCACAAGTAAAATACCGGAATTGCAAGTTAATTATAGCAGGCTGGGTAAGAGGCAATTACGGGGCTCTAAATTTCTAGTACAACAATCCATTGAAATGTTAACGCCGGCATTTACAACTCTTGTCAATATGAATTCACTTTTGCTAGATCCATCTTCCTTGTCCACAAATATAATTATTAATAATTGCAGACGTTACGGATCCACACTGTCCCTATCCCATTCTTTGGCAAGTCTTAAATCTGGTGAGCCAATAAAATTTTAAACATTAAGAAAAAATAAACGCCTCACATTGTTTTGTGCTGACTCGCTGAGTAATTCTTTATCAACCAAGTCTGCTGCTGAGCGCCTCATAACTCTTGTTAGGCCAAATGCAATGTCTCATAAAACAAAACTCAAAATCAATAACTACAAATTAATCTATTACACAAATCCACAAGCCCTTTGAGCACCTGCTCTGATACCAAATGTTAAAATTGAATAATATCAAGGCAATTTACATTAAAGATATTACAAGTTTACATATCCTACATTATAGGATATGATCTATCTAAACCTAAACAACCCCTATTAACGCTCATTCTATCATAATCACACTTCCTACTATCTAGTGAGTTGTCACTAAAACTCACGCGTGTGCACACACTCCTAAATACATGACTAATATAATTAGTACAAACTATGTTGTACTAACCAATCTAAGAAAATATCCAGCATGTGATGTTGAAAGAAAAACCAATCTTCCAGTCTTACAGCCCTTCATCTCTGATGAAATCCTTGGGCACACCTCATTGAGGACATTTGATAAATTGTGGCCAAGAAGAGATCACAAACTCCCCCATAAAGAATATAATATTGATGCCTGTACAACATGTAGCAGTGAGAAACGATGGGCTCTGTAATATTTGTTGCCCATGAGAGAAACAATTCCAAACTGAAGTTGTGACGATCATATATGAAGCCATATAAAATACAGTCAAACCTATACAAAGCCACATAAAATCCTAAGGCAACCACTCTATATTCTTGTATTCTCTTTTCTAAATTAAAAAAAATGATCTCGGCAAATTGATTAATGTCCTACTTTCCCAAATTTCATTTATTAAAGGGAAGCACCCCATATCTACTTGCACTGTGTCTTGAGATCATGTTAACCTTCACATGAGAACCATAGCATTTCTAAAATCTGTATTGTTTTGGAGCCTTCACAACCTTAAAATGTATCGTCTGGGCCATACCATTCACTAAGAACATTAACAATATTGTTGTTGTTGAGCCATGCATCATCTACCCATTCCTCAATATATTCTACCTGAAGAATAGGGATTGCAAATAACCTGTATTGACATATGATATCTGCCATAAGTTTCAATGAAGGCGAATAAATGTTTCTTTCATGGATTTGTTCCCCTGTTAGGAAATATTTTAGCCATTCACTGCAATGATATTTCTTTAATGTTGAAACAACTTTAATGCCACCTAAAGCACCTTGGAATTTCAGACATGATCTGTGGAATGCATAGTTACCATGTTCAAAAAGTTCGGATTGTTTTTATATAAGGGGAAAAAAGTTCGGAAGTTCGGGATTTTGAAAAAAGTTTGATTCGGTAAATTCGGTAGTTCGGTTAGAAAATTTTGTAAATTATAAAAAATAAATATATCATACATATTTGTAAAACATAAACATAAAAAAATTGATAACACGTGATAACAAAACCCAATAAAGTTTTAAACTTCAATGTTCATTGTTCAACATCATACATATAAAATAACACAAAAATAAAAATTATAAATATAGTCTTAATATTTTTTTTTAAATTAAGACAAAAAAAAAATTAAAGTAAATTATTAAATACAAATAATAATTTCAAACAAAAAAAAAACATAAATAGTAAATACTATAGTAATAATTATATAGTATTTTCTAAATTAATATTACTATTACTAAATTAAAATTATTAAACATTCAAAATTTTAAACAATAAAATAAATTCGAAAGTATTAAAAGACAAAAAAAGAAAAATACAAGGTAAACCATAAAACTTACCTCACCCGATGTTAAAATATTATGTCATTGCTAAGTTGCTAAAGCCTAAAAGTTAAAACGTTCTACCATCTATGACCTGTCGTTTCGGTCTTGAAGCGTTCCCACTTCCCTGTTCGCCATTCAACGCGATTACCACTTACTAGACTACAACCATGTTCGTCATGTGCCGCAATTTCTAAACCATGTTCGTCGTGGTTTCAACTTTCAACTGTGACCTCTCGTATACGCTAAAGCAAAATGGACCATGGTAAATACTAAACCGTATTAGATTTAAGGTTTTTGATTTTTTTAAATCACACCAACTATCCCCCCACAAAAACGAATTTAATGAATAAAAAAATTAAAAAAAACAAATATTCCTTCAAAAAACGAATTTAACCGAACAAATTCATTTTGCTCAAAAAGTTCGGTTCGAACAAATTCATTTTGCTCAAAAAGTTCGGTTTGAACAGTATATGGACTGTGTTCATAAGAATATAGTAACTATGGTGGAATGTGTGCATATCTCTAGAGATTATCAAAATGCATTGTTTAATGAGATAACACAGCTTTTTATTCGGTGTGGTAGTTTTTCGGTTGAGGATTTAATATAAAGTAGTGATGGAATTAACACAACTCATAACTTGAGCAGGACTGTTATGTCTTGATCAATAGTTGCCATTGTTCCTCCTACCCTTGGTGAATAACCAACTCTTGAAAGATGAACAGTGAGTGGGATGTTAAGAGATAAGAACACGTATCTTAATCTCATGATGTCTCAGTTCTTCAAGAAAACAATGTGCAACTTTCTTTTTAAGGTCTTCCCAGGAATGTGCGTGTGGAGGATCATAACATCTATCGCAATCCCATGTAACACTAAGAAATCAGCATTCAAAGATTCATTTACAGTGTATAGTTTAAAAACACTTGAGAGAGTATGGATTGAAGACAAGTGTCTTCATCTCATACTCTTTCAAAATTTTGCCTCCTGTAAAGTTTGTTTTATTAGTACTGCTTTTAAAGTTTCACATGGCGATGAGGGGACATGGGACAAACACAAGTGTCTCCATATCGTGTACCCGCAGCCTCACTGCATTCATTTTGTCTTCATATATTTTAGGTTATTTCATGGGTTCGAGGGATCAGAAGATAACGACACTTGCCATTGTCTTGTTGACTCTCAAACATTTGAACTCCGTGAGACTTTAAACAATTAAATCAGTGATTCTGAAGTTCAATTTGATGTTTATGGAAGTAACTAAAACACAAGGAAAATATGCAAAGTAAAAGTTACATACAAAATTGTAAAGCAATGTATATACAAAGTCAACATTCTTAAAGTAGATCAAGGAAAACTTTGTGATTAAAACTTGGGAAAGTTATAATATTTGCTCAAAATAGGGAAGTGGCTCCAAATTCTGGATTTTGGGAGTGTTGATAACAACAGGATACCTATTTCCTAAAATGACCTTGTTCAAGGATAGACTATGGTATGTACACATTTTCATTGCACTGTGTTTTTTCTAAGGTGATGGGTCTATCAACAAGAGATTTAGTATATTGATCCAACAGTACATTTGTTTTTGGGTTTTGTTTCACTTGACGATCAACATCTCAATCAGGCAATGGCCTCAATGGCAGATTATTATGAAAAACATAGTTATAAAGGTTTACCTAATGAATACGGTTTAGTTGCCCGTGTTTTCTAGCTAGTTTCTTGAACATAAAATACTGAAATTCTGAAATGGATCAGTTGTTGTTTGGTAAACACTTCACAATATGTTCTAACAAAATCAAAAAACAAGAACTGATTCCTTCCTTGCAAAAATGAAGACCTTGAAGACAAACGACGCAATGCTATATATCGATGATAAGGCAAAAAAACCAAAGCAGAATGATGGAAAAATGATAAGTGGTCCACAATGGGCATTTGAGGGTTTCTATCGACGATGTGTTAAAATGACACATTCGGCCATGGCTGAAACTGCCATTTACGGACATGCTATATGTTTACTAATGGCAACATGTCACTTTAGACAAGCAACATGTTCACCCATGGCCCAACATGTCACTTCATGCAGGGTACATGTTCACCCATGGTCAAACATGTCACTTCAGGCAAGCTACATATTCACCGATAGACAAACATGTCACTTAAAGATAGGCTATATGTTCATCCATGGATGAACATGTCAAGGTGACTAGAAAGGAAGCAAAACCATCACAGAAGAGACAAACACTTCAATTCCCCATTTGTCGGTTTCCATGTACCCAGAACTTTGTGTCATAGTTGATAGACATGTTTGTAAGTTAAATACAGGCATTGGCATGCTTAAAGATCATCTAGAGTTAATCTAGAGCTGGATCCAGTAGTGTATGCATTCCATCTGAGGGTGATATGAAGTTGTTGAGAAGAGGCACCAAGCAAGAAGAGGCATTGTAAAGGTGTTGACAAAGTCCTGCAGTGGCCTTAATGGATCCAAAGAAGAGCATTGACCCGTAATCTTGCACAGCCCGAAGTTGCTGGAGCATTCCCAGGTTTCTCCAGGGTATATCGTGCTTCCCTCTTGTCATGTGATGCTGATTTGAGTTGCTTACTTGCTCTTTTATTATTTTCCTTCTTGCTGATTTCCTTTCCAGTCAAGCATTTGAAACGTTGATATGCTGATTTTAAGCACAGTTATTAAGTTGCAGCAACAATCATAAGTGAGTTCAGTATTTCAACACTAATTTGTGTACAGAAGGGATCACACAAGTGTACGAGGGCTAATTAATAGCATTGCAGGCATATGTTTGAGGATGTACACATTGCAAGTTGAATAAATGATGTAGATGGCAGCCCAAAGCTATAACACATCAAATTAAACCCTTTGTATGTTGATTTCAGTAGCAATTTGCATTGGATCGGCATATAGGCAATTCTAAATTTATGTTGAAGAATTGTACATTGGAATATCAAAGTCAATTACAAATTACTAGGGCTGTGTGGATGCTATCCTTGTAGATCATATATTGATGCTTAGAGCTGTAATCGAAGAAGCAAGAGCACACAAGCGTAAGATTTACTGTTGTTATGTTGCTTTTCAGAAGGCATTTGACACTATTCCCAGACAGCTTCTAATCCAGCAGCTTCGAGAAATACAAATTCCAGAACATTTGGATCTTCTTATGATGATACTTTATGAGAAGGTGGTTGACCAAGGCCGAACTCGTACTGGTTTTACAAAATATATCAATATCACCATTGGTGTTAAACAGGGTTGTCCACTTTCTCCTACCTTGTTTGGTCTCTACATAGATGAATTAGAGGATATCAATGCAAGTTTAGGGAAAACAGATGATGGTTGTATTCTTTATGATACAATCATCACTATTTTATTGGTTACATGTGACATTATCATGTCACAAACTGCTGTAGGCCTACAAAAACATCTTGACATTCTAAGCTCATTTTGTGATAGTCATGGTTTACAAGTAAACTTGAGTGAAAAAGGTCATGGTCTTCAACACAACTAAGAAAAAAGCCCAAGAAACTAATCTCATTTACAAAGGAAGTTTGGTTGAAGTGGTTTTCTCCTATATTTACCTTAGTGTGCCTTTCAAAGGACCTCCCTTCAATATGCTCCTTGCTACAAATGGAAGATTATGCAAGGGCTATGTTACACGTAGTACGTACACTTGAGAGACAATGTTTCCAGCGCCCATTTCAAGATGTCAAAGCAAAATTGTGTCTTCCAAACTTTGGTGTCACCAACAACATTGTATGGTTGTGAGATTTGGGACCTAGACTTCTTAGTACCAATTGTGATCACATTCATAGAGTTCTTCTTTCCATGCTATCCAAAAACTTGCAAGCAAAATGGTCAGTTCCACGTGCAATTATTTTGGCTGAATTTGGCATCCATCTCCTTCATATTTCAGTTGTATTCCATGTAGTGATGTTGCTTCACAGATTAAGATGCATGGTAGATACAACTAGGCATAATAGATATCCATTCAAGACTCTTCAATCATCTATGAAGTCATGTGAACAAGGGATCAAGAACCCTCGGTATGCTCAATGTACGTCTTTCCTACAGGGAATTGGTATTGATATTAATTGTCCACCTCCTAATACCTTTTACATCAAAGCTTCCCACGTGTTGAAAAGAGTTCTTCATAGAGGCATCAAAGATGAGATCTATAAATCCTACATAAAGTCAACTTGGACAAAGCCATCGGAACCATTGCAACAAAAATGCATCACTACTTGCAGCACTATCTTCAAATAAAAGATGGACGTATTATTACTCCCACATACACCTAGCTCTCTTTTGGTTTGAGATTTCCTTTGGGCCAATTGCAAGTATGCTCTCATCAGCTTTGCACGGAGTCAAAGCACTTTATTCCACAAGTGTAAACTTATCAATAATGAGACAAAATCAAAGGAGCATTTTGTATTTAAGTGTCCAGTGTATTATGAGATCCATGGCAGGTTTGAATGCCTCATCAAAGGAAATCAAGGCTGTCTAGGAGTTCTTATTTATTATGAGGATCAAAGATGTGGATCTCTATTCATCAGAGAGATGACCTGATACAAAGTTCGCCTCCTTAATATTTATAAGCACAACTCTTTGTTTCATGGTTCAACTTCAGACTCCCTTCTACCTTAGTTTCAGAGGCACAAATGGACCCACTGTTCTACTTAGCAATCACAAGTTGTCAAGAGAAAGATCTCAACAACTTAGCTCATGTTTTATGCTCTGTTTTTTAATGTTTTATCCCCTTTTTCTCTTATTAGCTCTTATTGAAATGTACTTTTCTTGCGGTCCTTCTACCTGTTATGGTTACTAATGGACAATAATATATATTCAATATTCAATAGTGTCACTTGGGCTGACTTCTCTACCTTTATGGTGTTAATGGATATTATTCCTAGGATACCTTTATTCCTAAAGGTCGCATAGTTCTAGCTAACTTCATCATATCAGAATTTAGGTGATTGCAATATTGTTGGAAATGGATTTCAACATTGGATGCAAATATGTTTATTTTGAGCTTTTTGCCAACTAAACTTTGTAAGTGTAAAATGCTTCCGCTATTTGACTTTTAACTTTTAGAATTAACACTTTCAGATGAAAAGTTGGTGATTATAGGATACAGCCAAAGTTTGTATATAATCTGTCATTGACTTTTTATTTATAGAGTCCTCGGTAACTTTTGAGGTTTGATTGCTTTATCCTTGCAAACTCTGCTTTTTATTTCGGTTGTGTTGGTTTAGGTCTCAATATTTTAATCACAATTTTCTTGGGTGGAATTTTCAACAGTTAGCGCATCTTG
The DNA here is from genome assembly GCA_037957365.1 of Torreya grandis. Classification (NCBI taxonomy): domain Eukaryota; kingdom Viridiplantae; phylum Streptophyta; class Pinopsida; order Cupressales; family Taxaceae; genus Torreya; species Torreya grandis. The sequence goes on along the minus strand of JARHVA010000082.1, from coordinate 8,086,406 downwards.
TCTTTCTTGGGTTATAGATGTTATCGTCATTTTCTAAGCTAAACAGCGTCTAGATATTTTTCCTAATGGTTGTTATGGTGGTTATTGTTGTTTAAGGTTTTGAAGTGTTGTTTGGAACTTTACATTTTGAGGGCTAAGGACACATCTTCAACTAATTCTTTAAGGATTTGGGATCATAATATCTCAAATATAAGGTATTAGACCTTCAACATACCTGGTATGTATTTTTTCCAAAAAATAGGGCATCCTCACAACTGTGTGTCTGTTGTGCCACTGTTATTGTTTATTTGCCTAAGTACTAACCACTGCCTAAAGTCTTTAAATACTTCATTTGAGGCGTGAAACTTTTAACCATTGTAGCATTGAGTATTTCCCAAACATCCTTGTTCACTACAATGAAACATTCTTTAACGAAGTCCTGACCAAGCAAACACAATTCAACAGGAAGCAACTTGCATTCATCTGATTTTGCAAGACCTATCCTTTTGTTGTGGATCATGGCATAACTGTAGTCAAACCTATAGATGGAATTCAAGAAGACCATAAAGAACAAATACAAATTAAGGAAACATGAAGCACAAATGATTCTAGTGAAAAGTGTAAACATAATGAACAAATAATGAAAGAAGACCCCTTTTTTTCAAAATTGGATTGTCACAGACCTGGTGGATATTATACCTCCCACTCTAGTTTTCAATCTTGAACTTTGTACTTTCTATGCTTTCATTACTACAAAAGCAATTTCATATGTAATCATAAATCTTCTATTTGTCATATGCTCTATAATGTTTACATTACCGCCTGGCCCATATTAAGGGTCACAAGGTAAAGTGCATATTACCAATTTCTTCTTTGCCATTGAGCATTCATCCACCTTGGATGGTAGGAGAGATTCTAGGTGGAGAATCCCTCTTCCTCCTATGATTATCTAGCCTAGCCCCAACGGCCTTGGACAATCTATGTCAGGGATTATAAGGTCTTGCATTGGTCCTTTTGCAGTGTTCCACAATGATGTCATTGGTTCTTTTGGCCTGAGCCTTGCTATAGACATGTGAAAACATTTGATTCTATTCATGGTCTCCTAGCTTCACCAACACGAATCCTATACTCCTAGCTCAACATATGATTGATAGGTGAATGTTCTAGACGATTTTTAATGCTAAAAAGGAGATAAGCAAGTGTTGGAAATGAAATGAACAGCATATTGAACATAATAATGAAGCATAAGATAAGACAAAGCACAAGATGAACACACCATATGACCTATAGAAACTAGGTGTGGTAAAAATTCGTGTGGTAAGAATTGTACAAGTTACTACCTAACATGGCCTTTATGGATAGAGTTTTCATTACTACACTATTCAAAGCTTGCACACAAGACTGCTTTGCACTTCTTAGACACTTCATAGTAATCCAACACAACTAGTACAACCATTCACAGCTAGGAAACAACAAGACAACATGAACAAGGACCCAAACTTGCAAACTACAATGTGAATCTAGTTTCAAGACTTCTCACTAAGTTTTTCGATTTCCTTTGCCTTCCACAAAGGTTGTATTTATCTCCTGCCACTTTTGAACATGTCAGAGGCTTCAAACAAACCATGTCCAGAAGAGGAAACATTTACAACCGCTCCTCTACCCGTCTTTTGGTCAATGGCAAAACAGCTGCATTAAGCAAACCAACGGTTACGATACCAATGAGGCAATTACATAATTGTCAGGGTGGTTACGCAAATACCCCCTACTTTTACTAGCAGTTTCGTCATCTTGGACACTTCGTTTCAAACACTGCAACCTGCTAACATCATCAATACAAGAATGCCCAAACCATCCAACACTGATTCTACCACTGCAACTTAACTGAATAGTTTGCTTTACATGAACAAACTTGAAGAAGTGCCTTACATAGTATTTTACATACATGACTTACATAACTAAGCATAGTGGAAATGAACTAGACGACATGTCTATGAAACTAAATCTATATTTCGGATCATGCCTCCCCAATTTGAGGCTTCTAAGTCCCTCTAAGCTTCAGGAACTCTGCAAGTGACTAAATATCTTCCCCACATCTTCTTTGGAGTACCATTTTGCCTTACCGGGTCGCTGACCCTTCAACCCAACCAGTCAATGCTCTTGCACTCCTCTTCTTGTTGTCCTTTCCTTTGTAGCACAACATCCTCCAATTCCAGCTGACTATCAGGAACAAAGTCTTCAATTGAAGGTAGCAACATTCCTCCATCTTCATTGTCTAGCATAGAAGGTTCAAATAGACATAAGTTCTCAAAATTGGCGATGAAATAAATATTCATATAGTCTAAATGCATTTTTGCCCAGTTGTTCTAGAATTTCAAATGGACCATACCTAAGAGGCTTAAGTGTCTTAGTCTTTCCTCGGAGCCTTTCTCTACTCAAGTAAAACCATACCTTGTCTCCAACAAAGAAATCATGCTCAATCTTATGTTGATCATGCCCTTGCTTTGTACTTGGCTTGTGACTCCTTCAACCTCTCTTGTACTTGGAGGTGAATTCATTGAATCTTCTCAATGAACCTTTCAACTTTGTGGACCTTTGGATCCACTTTTCCATTTCCTTTGTATGGTTGTCTCAAAACAACATAAAATGCACATGGACGTAAGTAACCAAAAAAAGTTTCAAAAAAAGTTTTGCTAGTAGAAGAATACACTGCCCTATTATAAGAATGTTGAATATATACCAAATTTTCATCCCATGTCTTAGGATGATTCCTGTTGTACCCTTTCAAGAGTTGTATCAATGTTTTGTTCACAACTGTTGTTTGCCTATAGGTTTGTGGCTGAAAAGCAATAGACTGTTTCAACTTCGTATCCATCTTCTCCCACAATGTGGCCCAAAACTTTCCAACAAATCTAGAGTCTCAATCTAAAACAATAGAACTATGCAAAACAAAATGAATCCACACATTAGCAAAGAATAACTCAGTTGCATCACTACCATTGAGCATCTTCTCACAAGGAATAAGAATACACATCTTACTAAACTGGTCCACGACCACAAAGAAAGTCATGCCCCTTCCTTGACATAGGAAGCCCGCCTACCAAATCCATGGAAATACTCTCCCATAACTTAGAAGGAATCACAAAGGGCATATACAAACCCAACTTATTGCTACTAGGCTTGTTTGTACTACATAACACGCAACCCCTTATGAACTTAGCAACATCAAAATACATATTAGGCCAATAAACATACCTCCACAAATGTTCAACAATCTTTGTAACACCAAAATGTCCTACAACTTTTGACGTATGTGCTTCCTTTATTAGCTGAAATCTTTCCCCCTTATGCACACAAAACTTACCCAATTTGTATAGCAGCCCATCTTGAAGGTAAAAATCCTCTTTGAGCTCAAATGTTGCACCTTGGGACCTCTTTTCTTAAAGAAAGGGCTCCCCAAAATCTGCATTGAGCTCATATCTTTCTGCATAAGACTCACATCTAAAAGGCTCAAGAAGAGTTAGTGCCCATGGCTAAAAGCACATAACGTCTAGATAGCATATCAGCGATTTCATTAGTCACGTCTTTCTTATATTTGATAATCAAATGAAATTGTTACAAAAACCCCATTCCATCTATAATGTAGATAGCATATCAACAATTTCATTAGTCACGTCTTTCTTATATTTGATAATCAAATGAAATTGTTACAAAAACCCCATCCATCTATAGTGTCTAGCTTGTTAAAGTTTGATTTGTGCTTGTAGATATTGGAGAGGTTGATGATCTATGTGGATAATAGTTTCCTTACCCATAAGATATTGTTTTCATTTCTTGACCAATTGAACAAGAGCATGTAGTTATTTATCGTATGTACAATAATTCAGAATTGCACCATAAAATAACTTTGAATGGTAACATACGGGCATACCTCCTTGTAATAGGACTGCCCCCATGGCATAGATACTAGCATCCTTTTCCACCTCAAAAGGCAGTTGCAAGTTAGGCAAAAAGCTAATACCAAAGCATGGCTAATCTTTTGTTTGAACATATCAAATGCATCTTGTTTCTTCTTACCCCAAATAAAAATCTTACCACTTGCTATAATAGCATGCAAAGATGCGACTATGGAAGAAAAATCCTTGATGAACTTCCTCAAATATTGAATTACACCAACACAAAACTCCTTGCTTCAGTCACATTGGAAGGCTTTGGCCACTTCATGATAGCCTCTATCTTTGTCAAATCAATCCCCAATTCCCCATCTCCAACCACACGCCCCAAGTAGACAAGTGATTGTTACGCAAACTCACATTTCTTCTCATTCAACACAAACTTATTCTCCTTCAAAACTTGCAAAACTTATTTCAAATGATCAATATGTTCATCAATAGTTCTACTGAAACCAAGAATATCATCTAAATAAACAATGACAAAGGAATCAATAAATGGCCTTATTACCTCATTCATCAGCCGCATGAAGGTAGCCAATGCATTGCATAGCCCAAAAGGTAGAACCAACCATTCATAATTTCATACAACCCTTGCCTTGTCTTGAATATTGTCTTCCAAATGTCCTTATCTTTAATCCTTGGTAATACCGAGATTTCAAATACAACTTAGTAAAATACTTGGCATGCTGAAGTTAATCTAGAAGATCATCAATCCATGGAAGAGGGTACCTATTCTTAATGTTTATTTTGCTAAGTGCTCCATAATCAACACATTCTCTATGAACCATCTTTTTTAGGTACCAAAAGAATAAGAGAACCACATGGAGAAGTACTAAGACAGTTTACACCTTGATTAATTAAAGACTATAAGTATTGTTTTGCCTAATTGGCATCCTTCAAGAACTAATTATACAACTCAAAATTGGAAAGTGAATTATCTAGTAGCAACTAAATTTCGTGCTCAATAGGCCTCACTAGCGACAACCCTGTGGGCTCAAGAAAGACTTCCTTGAACTGTTGCACCAACCCTCCCATATGCTTTTGCTCTTTGTTAGTAAACATGTTTCAAGATGTTTTCTGTGCAGCCACTTCTTTATCTTGAATATCCCTCAAAAGAAGTAAAGCAAACTTCTCACTTGCATTAATATGCCTTTTACCTTGAAAGGCGCTTACCAAAGAGATTTTACAATCACCTTTGTAGGCTGAAATGATGTAGCTCTTGCCATACTTTACTAAATAGTATTGATTGGTTATTCTCATGAGAATAGCATTTGGATATACAAATAAACGCTGCAAAACACTAAACCACACACACCAAAAATCACAACATCCACCATAACTTCATCAATGAAATGAGCATTAATACCGAACTTAATTTTGCATTGTTTGGTCACCTTGATGTCTACACTTTTCTTCACCCAATCCAAAATATATGGGCTTAAAATGATTGTAAGTCTTTATCCCCAATTTGTCTACTAACTCCTTGCTTATCAAATTTGCTTGTGAACAAGCTACGTTACCGGATACCCCCTCAGGCCCTGGGAGCACGGGGAAATGCCCCTCGGATACGAGAGCGCAAGGGGAGCACAAGGATATGCCCAAGGAGCATCCCTGCGCGGTGGATACGCCCGAATACGTCTGGGTGACATATCCAGCCGTATCCGACTGTATCCACCCGTATCCTAACGTTTTGTGCATTTATTTTTTCAATTTTGCTTAATAAAAGTCAAACGCAGACTTCAAGAAACAAAACAAAGCATGAAAACCTCTCTCCAATTTCAATGGTTGGTTGTGTTTGACTGTTTTCAAAACGTGAGCCTCAGTCAATTCATCTGTATCTTTTTTATTAGGGCTGTATACAACCGCTGTGAAGGTTGCCAGAGCAAGTCAGCAAGTCTTCCAATTATTGGATCGCATTTCAGCCTTGCCAAAATAAAGGAAATAAATGTCTGTAACATGATCAAGATGAGGGAGAGGTTGAAATCAATTGTCTTTTTTTGCTTACCTTTATGTCCCAAAAATATGGTTCTCCAGGACTCTTTCTGTGCAGTACATACGGTAAGATCATTTGCACAGGTATGATACAAAAGCTCAACTCGTGAATAAGCTCTAAGAAGAGAACAGGGCATAGTCTAAAGTTGATTTAACACCAGGTCATCTCATTGTAAGCTTCACCAAACTGCAGAGAGTGGAATTTCTTGCCTTTATTTTTGTCCATACCGGCAAGTTATAACATTTGCATTATGTACTTGTAATAATAAATAAGACTAATCTAAGTTCGACAATTGAATATTATGATATTTTGCATTGAATTATTGGTATGTTTTGTGGTTACTTAGCTTATTATGTTTCTTCTATGCATATTATGTGGTTAATTTTGCTTATGTCTATATTCTTTAATTTTTTATTTTTTATTTTGTACAGTCATACCCAGTCATATCCAAGCCCCCAAAAAAAAATCTCCATATCCGATTCTCGTACCCGTATCCGTACTCGTATCGGTAATATAGCAAACAAGCATAAAAAAAAGGCATCCACTTTTATTTTTTTCATTTGAGTGTTAACAAGCAAAAGCTTAGAAAGTTCACTTTCTTGAGCACTACTACTACCCAAGCATACCTCTCTATTGACAGAGGTACAACACAAACTCTCAACTACATCAGAGCTGCAACCAATGTCTTCACCGTTGAGATAGGGCATAGCCTTCTCGTTGTTGTTGTTCTTGAACAAATGCAACTCCAGATGTAACTTCCAACAATTATCTTTGAAATGACTATCAACATCACAATGCCCACGATGTCTTTTAGTATCTTTCTTAGAAACAAAAGTAGCATTATGCTTATCTTTACCTTTACCCTTATGCTTTGAACCACCTTGTTACTTTGAAGTGATTTGAGAGGTAGATGGAGCCTTCTCCTTCTTATCCATCTTTAAGTAGTGAGAGCTTGAGAACAAGCCTCATCTACATCCATCGGCTTGGCCAAGAGGGCAGGTCTCCTCAAAAGGCTATGAAGTCCACCAGCATACTTCATCAAGATGTCATGGTCTGCTACATCTTTGCCCATTTGGACCGGCTTCATGTGGAATTGGCTTGTGTACTCCTGCACGCTTTGGCCTTGTTTTTGCCTGAAACTGCTTCTTGATTATCATCTTAAAATCATCCCACTTAGTAATAAAATGAAGTTTTTTATCAACCAAAGTATAAACATAACTTTCAAACCAAGTTAAAGCATGATTGGTTAATTTTAACCTTGCAAGAGAAATTTATTAGCTCTCATTAATCTGATGCAAACTGAAATATACCTCTAGTTGGGCTAGCCATAGGCTAGCCTCTCCGCATCCACATCTCCGTCATATGCCTGAATCTTTATCTTTGCCTCGGCCTTGAGTGGAGGTGGCTTTTACCTAAAATATTGCCAATACATGGATCTCTCTTACTCATAACAAATAAGTTAAAACTGCTTCTTAATTAGCATCTTTAAATTATCTCATTTAGTGATAGGAGGAAGTTTTTTGGAGCTACACGCATTATCAACATTTGGGATTGCAAACACAAATCAAGCAAAGACAGTTGCCCGTGATCGTACAAATATTGTGCCCAATTTCCACAAAAGTCAGTATTGCCCAGCAAGTCAGTATCGACTAGCAATGTTGACCCAATCTTGTAGCACTGACTCAACGCAGGCAAGGAATCAATTCTGGAACTGAATGAACCACATGATTATCTTTGATTTTCACTTCTAGAATACAATCATAGTTAGATAGTCACCCAAAAAGTTAATTATCATGATCTCATTGAACTTTCTATATTTAGCATATGCCATTGTCAAATCAAAAGAATCAATCTCAATTTTTTACATTCAGATGTATGCTTAAATGCCATACCTATTGATTTGAATTCCATTTCAAAGTTCTATCTTAATTAAATTAATCTCACCCACTGATCCAAAATAGGGTAGAACATATTTGTGAACCTATACACATCGAATAGTGCAAAACCCAAAGTTTTCCCTTAGGGTTTCGTCCTTCTAGGGTTTCATATTTCAACCTTATGGTCTTATTTTCAGAGCTGATTTCTAATTTCTCCCTCCCCTATGTGCAAATCAGATAATTTAATCTTTTGCCCTTGGCTTTCACACTCATTCTCCTATTAGGATTCCTCCATCAAGGTTATTCCTTGATTGGTTGATATTTGGATCAAAACAGCTCTATTTTTTAAGTGCTTAACGGTTTTTGTTAATCATATTGAGTGGATTAAAAAATTAGTTTTGTTCGCCAAAATATGTATGGATTTTCTAGAATTTGCAATTTACTATTTTTTGCAAATTCGACCTAGAGGACAAATGGTGTACCAATTTTCAAATCAATATATGGGTTTCATCTATCTATCAATTTTTATCAAAACCTTGTTTTTTATTCTAAAAATTCCTTATGGTTGTATTGGAATGGTCGGTTCTTCATTGCCTCCTATGGATTATTCTATAATTCCTTTCACCTTTCTTCAAGGTGTTGATAGCTACTTTCCCTCTAAGAAGATCCATATTGTCACTATCCCAAGAGCTAAAGTCACTCCTCTTGTGCTACAAAATAGAGGTCATTTGAATGTTCCTCCTCATCCCCATCCACCTCTCACAAACCCTCTTGATGGTCTTTGTACACATATACAATCAAAAGTACCTAAGGCTTGTGCTCCTAAAGCCCTTCAAGATCAAATAGTCACTATGAGAAAGTTCAAATAGGATTTGCAAAAGCAAAAACAATATTTCAGTTTAACGATCACATCACTTGAAAATAAGATCACATATACAAAGAATCCAGAGCATACCAATGTAAAAAATATATCTACATATTTGTCTAAATATTTTGTGCCTAAAAAGACTTCATCTCAAGAATGGAAGCAAAAATAGGATACATATACAACCAGCAATTCAAAAAGTGTACATAAAACTAATAAGAGTTCAAGTGAAATTTTAAGAGAAATGTTTTAAACCAAGTTGATCACATTACCTCCTATGCATCCTCTAAGGGAATCAAGATACTATTGTGCCTATCATAAAATGCATGGACATCATACGGACAATTGTTAAGCTTTAAAGAGCAAAATACAAAGTATCATTGCTATTGGTGAGCATATACTAGATACCAATCAAACCACCACCTGATTCAAAAACAACTTCTACAATCAAGCGACCTACTCACACTATGATAGCATCTCCTAAGGAACAAGTGTAAAAATAACAAAAAGAACAACTACAGCAAGAAAGGTTACAAAAGGGAAAATTAGAGCAAGATAGGTTACAAAATGAACAAATGGAACAAGAAAAGGTACAAAATGAACAAATGGAACAAGAAAGGTTACAAAGGATACAATTACAAGAAAAGCATAAGGAATTCCCTCTCTCTTACATTGATCATTCAAATAATGAAGAGGTTTAGTACAATATTTTTGTATATGACAAATATGACGACGATCGAGTTAATGACATTCTGAACCATGATACACTATAGCATTCAACAAATGATACACATGGGATTACACTTGGTGATACATTGAATACATATGGGAATCCCTTCGATGAACTTTTTGGGCACTCAATCGATCCTTGGTTGACTCCTAATTAGTTGGAACATAATCTCTTGTACATAGCTTCTTTACTGCATACTTCTTCTATTCTTCTATTTTGACATACATGCGCTCATATGCTCTTGCATGGACCATTATTCTAATCCTTGAGTTTGTTTTCACTTGGCCCTTACTTTTTGATTGTTATCATGATTCAAACATCCACGACACTTATCCTACCATGAATCTAGTGCATATCCTTTATGGCATCCATTGAACTTACACAATCAAAGACAAATATATTTACATATTACATGAGCACACAGTGATTCTTGCCCACAGGAGGCATGTAGATCCTTATCTCTACATACACTATTGAGTTACATTGTCGTGATTTATATACACAGTGGGGGCATATGTTTGCTCTCACTTTCTCCACATTAGCCATGCTATCACATCTAGTGCACACTATGCCTTGACACATGTTACGGATTGTCCAAATCCCTGTTATTCTTCTATTTTCGAAGCCTTGCTACTTGGTCTTGCCTATTAATATTCTAAAAATACAAAAACATTCAAATATTCAAAAGATCCCAAATCAGGCCCTGAGTATGACATGATTGCTAGTTTACACTATTTACATATGTTATTTATCAAGTTTGGTAGATGACATATTATTTTCATACACACGTGCATTTCATGGTATATGAGTGAGATGTAGGACATACAAGGCAACATGGATATACAAATGTTAGATTTCCCTCTACCAAGTGGCCATGTCAATACTGGGGGCATCTTATTCCACAAGTTTCACTATTAAATGTTATATTTTTCTATGACCTTTGTACCATGTTGAGTTACTTATATTGCTTACACATTCCTTGCTAGTTACTCATTTCTTACACAATGATACAAGATATGTTATCACACTACAATGTTACATTTATATATATGGATGGTGTAGACTAGTTCCTTGTTTTATGCTCCATTGATGTTACTTTTTTACATGATAGGCTACTTTGTGTTTGACTACTGTGTGTGGCCCTTGGCCTTGCTTGATGCGGCCTCCTTGATGTACCTTGTTTGCGATATTTTCCATGTCTGCTTGCATGCGGCCCATGGCCTTTTTGTTGCGACATTCTATGTCCCTTGTCTGTGGTCCTTAGCCTTATGTGTGACACTAACACTCAAGCTTGTTGCGATTGTTGAGCTTGTTGACATCGAGTGGTGCCATGGACTATATCATGCACTGTTACCACGTAGACTTATTTAGTTACACTTCTACTATCTGTTTCATTGAAATATTTACCTAAACACAACACTACATACCCTACATTACATATGTTACATATATGCCTTGATTGACACATACATTATTATGAAGACATATTCTCCACATGATCAAATGATATTACATTATGCTATCTTTATACATGACATGATATAGTTAACTCTTTTTTTGAAAGAAGTAACTTACAATGAGCTTGTCATAGAGACATAGGTCTCCATGAACATAAAATCATATCAGAGTACAGATTTTATATATTTCAGAGATTCAAAATAATTCAAATATCTGATGGTTTAGTTACATGACACATTGGCACAACAATACAAATTATGAGGCATAAGCCATGCATATACACTCCACACAAATTTTCATACAGATTCATACACACTTGGGTGCAAATGCATGGGCATATGCACATAGTTTTCAAAAACATGAATTATAGGTTTCCATATACACATACATTTGAGATACAGGTTCTCAAATTCAGCGTATAGATGTATAGTATTCTATATATGTTGGCATCGATTCAAGGGGCATGATATTGTCCATGCACACATATACAAATTTTCAGACTTATAAGGGATGATATTGGTTCATGCACATACACAACAGCATAGTACAGTTGAATGGCAAATAGTTGTCATTCCACTTCACACTTATCAAATCTATAGTCATGATGGGGGCATGAAAATTGTTCATTCTCTTTCGATCATGCATTCTATTCTACATTGAACGTAACTACACAATCAAACCTGCGTACCTAAGGGTCATGAATAGTGTTCATTTCCTTTCGATCATGCATTTTTGTTTTTACATGGAGCGTACTTGATTGAACTTGAACAAAACATTACAATTGAATTTATAAGCCATCTGCAGTGGTTGATTCACTTTCTTTGAATGAATTTGGCCTGATGGTTCTCTCATTTACTTGCACAGTTATTTCTTTGAGCGAACCTAGCCTGATGGTTCTCTCTTTTTCCTGCATAGTTGTTTGGGTTCGTACATTGTGTACTTTTCCCCATGTTCATGAGAGTTGGGGCATATTGCATTCCCAACCTAGGATCCTGCATAGTTACACAAGTTTGGGGCCCCAACTCTCCATATGCTTTAACAAAAAAGCACGGTTCTCCAATGCTCCAACAAGGAAGCATCATCTCCAACAAGTTACAAGGCAATATCATTTACCCACATACAAGTATCGTGATCTCTTTACTTTTTATATTTATCATATGCCCTTGTCAAATCAAAAGAATAAATTTCAATCTTTTATATTCAAATGATGTTTGAATGCCCAAAGACAAAGTGTGTTGTTGTACACAGTTAGGTATATTTTATCATTTTACTCTAAAAATATCATTACTAGAATAAATGAGAAGCATTTGTAGATACTAAAATCTGATCTTCCATACTTGACAATGACAAACTTGATACAGATTTACCATGCATTACTTGAGCACTCAAACAATGTCCAAATCCATCATTCTCTAACACTTGCATGCTATCTTATGAGTCAACCATTCCGTTTTGTTGTTATACACCTACAGGGACCTCAATGTTTGTTTCAAACCTATTAAATATCTTGCATAGACATCTCCAAACTCTCAGTTTAGTCCACTTGTACACAGGTCAGTTCCGCCAAATATGGTTAGTATCGCCAATCGATACAGACCTTTCTGGTTGTGGTACCAACCCACTCCCAGCAACCACTATTTTCTAAAATCAAGCCCATCCTTAGGGTCAGCTCATTAGCCTAATGGGTCAGTGGCATGAGAAATTATTCAATTGGATCCATACATAAACAAATCAAAGTCTCATTTAAATGGGACTTGGCACTTATCTAATATACATCTTACATTGTTACACACTGAGCAAATTTGCAAATTTGCCATATTCTTTCCAATTTGCAAACTATTTACTAAAAGTAGTCACAAGCCAAGCCTGAAGCACTCTAAAGCCAAAGCAAGCATTGTCAAGTATCAAAGCCACATTATTAGTTGCATACACATAGCGAAGGAGCACAATTGCATAATTACACTGGGTGGGAGAATTACGTGTGGCTATACTTCCCTCCTCGGAATATTAGATATGTAAGCAACAGTCAATCATTAAACAAGGGTGATTGGGGTAAGCTCAACCTATTACATTTTCCTCCATTTTGCAAGTTTCTAGCCCTCACAAGCACACAAATGCAAAACCAAGGTTGGAGATCATAAACACAAAGCAAGCAAAAACAATCACAAGTGACTATACAATCATTATGCCCTATTTCTGCACAAGTTAGTATTGACTGACGATACTGAACCGATCCTGCGGAACCGACTCAATGTAGGTAGCGAAACAATTTCAAAACCGAACGAACCACATGGCTACTTATCGCCGATTTTCACTTCCAAAAAATAGTCACAATTAGACAGTCACCAGAAAAGTTAAATATCGTGATCTCTTTAGTACTTTCTATATTTAGTGTATGCCCTTGTCAAATCAAAAGAATCAATCTCAGTGTTTTATATTCAGAAGTATGCTTCAATGCCATATCTATTGATTTGAATTACATTTCAAAGTTATATCTTAATTAGATTAATCTCACCTATAAATCCAAATCAGGGTAAAAACCACTATGTAATTCCAGAATTGTACGAATTACTATCAAACATGGCCTTTATGGATAGAGTTTTCACTACTGCACTATCCAAAACTTGCACACAAGGTTGCTTTGCACTTCTTAGACACTTCACAATAATCCAACACAACTGGAACAACCATTCACTGTTAGGAAACAATGAGACAACATGAACAAGGATCCAAACTTGCAAACTACAATGTAAATCCAGCTTCAAGACCTCTCGGTGAATTTTTTGATGTCCTTTGGCTTCCACAGAGGTTGTTTTTATCTCCTTCCACTTTGGAACCCACCAAAGACTTCAAACAAACCATTGCCAAGAAGAGAAAATGTTTGCAACTGCTCCTCTGCCCATCTTGTGGTTGGTGGCCAAACCGCCATTTTAAGCAGACCAATGGTTACACAACTACCACTTGCAAATACCAACGGTTACACAACCACCCTCCTACTTTTATCGGCAGTTTCATCATCTTTGACGAAACACTTAATTTCAATGGCTGCATCTGACATCATCAATACAAGAATTCCTAGACCATCCCAACACTGATTTTGCCACTGCAACTTAGCTAAATAACTCACTTTACATGAACAAACATGAAGAAGTGCCTTGCATATCATTTTACATACATGAATTACATAATTGAGCATAGTGGAAATGAACTAGACATGTCTAGGAAACTAAATCCGTATTTTGGATCAACTTTGATCTCCTATAGCTCTGTATTTCATTAAGGGCTCCTTCCCTCACATAGACATTTGTACTTGTATCTAGATCTTATCGTTTGGAAATTTAATACAATTGTTTTTACACAATCTTGCTTTGTTTCTTTTCTTTAGCTATTAGTATTTAGTTAATTCCATAACCGAGGGTTATTTTGCCCTAGTATTTTTCTATCATAACTGAATGTACATTTGAGTCCAATTGGCCTACTTTCATGATTTGTGGACACTAATACAATTTCTTTCTTTTAATGATACTATATTCTCATCTTGATGATGGATTATAGAGTGTGATCCGAAACGTTGACCTAAAAATTATGCACACAATTTTATCCAAAAATCTTCAATGTTAATTTATTTCTTTTGAATGATGAGAAGGCAAGTAGTTCATTAGGAAGTTACATTTAGTTAGTGGTCGATGGTGAATGAGCCGCGTGCAAGTCTCCAAGAATTCTATATGGTAACCTGCTCATGTTGCAAGATCACAACCTATTCATGCATAAGTATCAATGCCTTGCTAAAGTTGAACTCAAAACAAATCTTTACTTAACAAGTCATAAATGAGATTCATAAATGCTTATGCACTATTTTTAATGGCATAGTAAAAGGGAAGGGGAAATCTTCATGAGTCTTTATTTCTGTAATTGTCGTCTTCTATTATTTGGTAAATGTGTGTTTTTCAGTCTCAAGTGACGAGAACCATTAAGGAAAACAAGAAAATGTGCCATGTATGCCAACCAATGTCTGCGTCTAACTTTCAGAAATGCATATCCTACCAAAGATAACCATTTGCATATCTTTGAAACTAGCATAATTTTTCAATCCATATTTAATAGGTAAGAAATAAGTTCGTTTATTCTTCTATATGGTCGACAAGCAATCATATTTGGTCGACAAGAAATCATATTTACCAGATGCAGTCAAATCCGGTCTGATCCCAGTTGTGTGAATAAGCCGAATTGGTCCAATCTGGATCCGGACTTAACAAAAAAGGCAAATTCCAATCCGTACTTTGATACAATAATTATTTGATTTTTTTTTTAAAGTATAATTAAATAATTGTTTTTTTTTATATTTCCATACCAAACCTTTTCAAAATTTCCAAATTTTCCCCCCTCCCATACAAATCCAGATTTCCTAACCTGGTAACTATGCAAGCAACTAAAGAATCCCTACATCAAATTAAGGATGAATCAATACAAAATTTTTGCAAGCGGTCACTTGATAGTTTTTTTATCAATACTAATTTAGAGTGATCCCATATCTTGCACAGATCATAACAGCCCAAAAAGTTTACGATTTAAACAGGGAATAAAAAATGAATCACCATAGACAGGAACTAAATGCGATGATGAAAGGAAAAGCCAATGTCTCAACTCCCCATTATGGAAACTTTGACTTCATGCAGTAAAAATATTTTAGATGTCTATCGAAATCAATGCTTTTGTTGTCAACGTAGACTGAGTCAAGTAGGAGACGGTTACCTTGCAACAGAGGCAAATATTAAAAAACTGTAAACATGTACCACAGAAGTTCAGTTTAAAACTGACTAAACAACCGTTCTCTATTTACCAATGAAAGGCTTCTCTATATAAAATGTCTCTACCTAAATAAGCAATACTAGGGAAAATAAACCAAAGCCTAGCATTGCATTTGACAGAAAGCTTACTCATATTAAATATCCTCTCGGTGTTTGCTGATTGGAATGACTGTAAATTATTCAATAAGTTTTTCATTTCAGCATCAAATCTTTTAATTGCTGTAACAATTGCCATATCTGCTGGACTTTCTGGTTCCTTCAACTGGAAAACATCACAGAAGTAAAGCTTAAGTCTTTTTTATGCTTGTTAGTTTACTTCAAAGTTCACTACAGTCCACAAACACACACACACAAGCACCCTCTTCTTGAGATGCATCATTGGTGATCATCAGAGTACCCCACACACATACAATTCAAGCTTAAATAGTGATTTTTGTCTACAAAAGACAAAGATTAATTAACCATATCAAAAAGAACACAGCTTCGTTGGACTGAAATTTATTAAGGATGTGCAATTTATAACTTATAAACCAAGAAGCTTGCCTTAACAAATATTATCAATGGCTATGCAATTATTACTTTGCAACAGTATACTATAATTAAATTGCAATAAAAATAACTTATTCTTCTCACCTTTGTCGGCCAATGTGCCTGGTCAAGTAAAAACAATATTTCCTCAATTTGTTCCCGATTCTTCCATAGGTTTTCATCAATTTTATGAGGTGGATTGCATTCCATTTCAGATACCATTAACTCCTCACCTAGGAACAAAATAAATACTACTAATGAGAACAAGATCTTACACAATTCAACATAAACAATCCTCACTTAAACTGCACACACTAGCCAAAAAAAAACCATTTTAATTCCTTAGCAAATGGATGGATGCATTTTTTTAAAAAAACAGATCCGTAGTTCCATGCACATTGCATGGATCAGTTGGACATTACCCTCTTTAATATCATGTAGTCCAATGATCACTAAAGATTTAATACCTTTGAAGAATCTCAACTGCTAACAATGCCTCTAAAGTTTATAGAGCATCTAGATCACGCTAGCCATCAAGGAAATACAAACAAAGGTAGGAGCAAGAGCAACAATATTCAACTAGATTTTTAAAAAGCAATAAGAATATCATTGACATATATATAAGAGATGGATGCACGTAGGCTCTGCCCTATTCCCCTCACTTCCTAGCTTGCACATCCGCACGCTGTTTGAACTTTTAAATGGGAACACATTCTAAAATATATCTTGCTTATTATTATCCTCAAAAAGTATCACCTATGAAACTTAAATATCTTGACAAGCCCTACAAAATGAAATTATGAATATTTGACCCCTAACTTAACAACAGAGCGTAAGAATACAGTATCAAAAAGGATATAATAATATAATTTGGAAATAGTAAAACTTTAAATAGTCCTACATGTTAGAAATTATGCCAAGATGTGAAAAATAATGTTGAAAACATACAAGAATGAGTGCACAAATGAACAATGTTACATCAAAAGTGAGTCATCAAAAAAATGCGGGGCAAGATTGATAAGTGGGGAAAACAGTTCACCGAAGGAAAACCCTGTGTGTATTAAAAAGGCTTGCAAAACAGTATTCTCCAAGTACAATCTCAATGGAAGAAAAGAAAATGAGAAGTGGGTCTCAATCCATAAGCAAGTGTCTCAAGAAGTACTTGTGTTTTTTAATAAGAGAGGAGATCTAATTAAATAGAGCTATAAAAAAATGAAGTTACAAAGAATCCCATCATGAGCTATAAAAAAATGAAGTTACAAAGAATCCTATCATGACTTGCACAACCTTCTTAGTATGTGTCAAAAGTCCCTAATGCCTATAAAGTGAGGGGGAAGTATGTGACAAGTGTGGAGGGAGTTTATGTCACTCCTTACAAAAGAAGTGTGACACCTCATAAAATCTGGATTAGTGAATTTATTATAATAAGAAATACACAACTAAATAGACTTAAGATTAACCTAAACTAACCTAAATAAAGATTAATCATCAATACTACAGGAGTTAGTTGCTTGTCAGTTGTATGTTATTTTAAAATTTTAAATCTTGTTTAATATTTATTTCACAAATCTAACCTAAATAAAGATTAATCATCAATACTACAGGAGTCAGTTGCTTGTCAGTTGTATGTTATTTGAAAATTTTAAATCTTGTTTAATATTTATTTCACAAAATCAACACTACCAATGAAAACCGATTGGCTCAATCAAATATATAATAAGAAAAAGTAAAAACCATTAACTCTAAGCACTTGGTCCAAAAGGTATCGGTTTTATGGGAAAATAAAAAACTATCAACAATGCAAAATATATAATATACATAATAGTTTGAGAATAACATTGATAAAATGTTACCCTTTAATGGGACAAGAATCAAAGGTAATGATCATTTCTTTGGCTAGTTGGACTGCCCCCAAAGATGGATTGGGTTAAGCTCAAGTTTGATGGTGCATCCCTCGGCAACCACGACAATGGCAATTTAGGTTGTATTCTTCTCTCGCCTCTTCCTCCTCAAGCTAGCAATTACCCAAGAGACAACCTTTCTAGAAGTTGAAGGCGACTCAATGGTGGTTGTAAACGTAATGATCAAAGGCAGCACCCCAAACTAGAAACTAAACTACATCCTTCAACAAGCCTTCAAGCTGAAAATCCATTTCGAGAACATCTCAACCACTCATTGCTTCCATGAAGCAAACCATCTAGCTGATTTGTTGGTAAACTTCGGGGTTGACTTGGGAATCTTCTCTGAAATTGAAAGTGCACTACCATCCGATTGGCCTAGACTAGAGGAGCTTGTCTCCTTGAATGTGCAAAAGGAAATACCCTCGCACTAATTCATCGGGATTTATATTTTTTTAAAATGATGCAAAAAAACAAGTATTAGAACGATTTTCCATGATCATAGTCTAGAGATACAATGTATTTTCATGATTTGTGGGTTGGCAGTGCCCTTGCCATTTACTCACAACGAGACCGTTCATAGCATGGAGAAGGTGCAATGGGACTTTATATAGGGTGATAATTGCTTGTTGATTCCTCTTTGCCTTTTCATTGCTTTCTTATCTACAATCAGCCTCTTGTTTCCCCATTCTCTATCATTTTCTTTCCTCCGGACCTTGACTCTTTTGCACATAGATTCCAATCACCGCTTCCATCAACAACCGCCTCTTTGGGGGACCTATAACCTCAAGGACGCCCTACAAGTGTTTCGTTCTCGATGGCATGGGAGAGAATCTTGTTTGTCAAATTTGAGACACGGGTGGTATTGTTGACTCTCAGAAGTGAAATGCTCCGTTGAATCCATCATAGAAGACTTTTTCCATAAATTGGACCCCATCACTCATATGTTTGTCTTCCAATTCCTTGTGAAGATCGTATTTCCTCCCTCCTCTCTATCCTTATTATTTGACCTGCATTCCACCCCTCATCCTCATGCCCTCTAGTGACCCCAATTGGCTCTCTAAAAATGCCCTGGCCCAAGACATTCCAAACTGGGAACCAATGGAGATTCCCACAAGCAAGGAGTGTTTTAAATACACAAGCACAGCTAGAAGTTCTTGAGCGGAAAATGAAAATTGTGAGGAGGCATGTAAAGCATTCCATAAATTCGCATCCACCCTTAGGATCGATTCTTTTGATCCCTCCCTAGCCCTTGCCCACAGTAAGGCTCCTTTCAAAGCTAAGGCTAAAGCTCTTCTCTCCAAAAAAAAAAGACATGTGCCTCCTCCCCTTTGAATCTTAAACCCAAGTGCAAAAGGTATGTAAGAAAAAGAAGGTGGACTCTCTGCACAGGAATGGGTTAATGATTCTAAAAAGCCTTCTCTGGAAGATCATTGGCCCGAAACTCAAAATAGCCCAACTTATTAATCTAGTATGCGCACGGATTTTGCTTCAGAAGTGAGTTTCATCTCAATGGCCAAGGATAATCCGCAGGAATTCTACCTACACAAGGAAAAGCTGCTCAACTATTTTCGTGGGCCAATATATTTGTTAAGCTCTCACCGCCAACGAAAAAAGAAGAAAATTTGCTCCAACCAGAAATGGAGTTGCAAGTAACACCGCTAGTAGTAGAGCATTTTGCAGTGGTTCAGACGGTGGAGCTGGCAATGTTAGTGTAGGGGATGGCGGGGGTGACCCTATTTATATTAGTGGTGGCTGGGGTAGCTCCGCACCCACTGGTTGTTCATTTGTTTTTTTTAGTTGTGTTCGCCAACACCCTATTTTGGGATTTGTGGGTGGTCTTTTCCTTTCCTATTTGTATAGGCCTGCATTGTGGTCTGAACAATGCTTTGTTGGTGCTACTAGCGGTTTGAGCCAGCTTTTGAATTTTGTCAATTTTGGAACTATATGGACAACCTCTTGACAACCCTGATGGTGTATAGTTTGCATGCACTCTCTCTCATGCATGGCCCACCTTTTTTGCTTTCATATCATGCAAATATGTTGTATATCTCTCTCATATGGGAGACCTCCTTTTCTCATACTTCCTGCATATGTAATTTTTCTTTCTTCATGGGTGAGGGCCCTGACAAAATCCTCAATTCTACCAATCAAGAAAAAAAAAATTGATCAAATATTGTTTCGCACAACACAATCCCTCTATTATCTTTATGACCAACATCTATTAATTATTAATTGCATAATTGTAAAGATTGACCATAAATTAAAGTTGACTACAACCTATATTAATAATTGATTGTGTAGTTGTAGAGCATGACTATAAATTAAAGTAAATTTATATTAGTACACATGGATGAATGAAAACAGTAAATGTGAGCATAGATACGAGCAAAAAAAAAAAGAGCATTGCCGAATGCATCTCTAATACAAATTATGCAGATGGTTGAATGTACTGTATAACCACTAGAAACATGAACAGATTTACAAGAAATATGCACAAATTAATCAAATATACATAGCCTGAACATTTTTCTAAAAGCATAGATATTGCATATAGACCTCAAAAATAGGAGTGCTTTCATTATGCTTAGATGCAGTGTAAATGGTCTCCATGTATATTATCAAGGTTTTGTGCCCGTAGAAATACATACATTCCTCCATAGAGAGTCTATGTCAATGCCAATAAAAGAGATATATATACGATAATGTTATGACAGGTACATTCGTTGTACAAAATCACCTGTATGTAACCATACCATAACTAAGAGTCTAAGACTATTCTCATAAATTAAACAAGTCATAAGTACATTATACTTTGTTTGACTGCTCCTTTTATTTAATCCGTGAGCTTTTATTTACTAACTCAACGTAATGAGTAACATGTAATTAAACTCTGGCCTACATCTACCCCCTCTAAAAATGTATGTATCCAAAGAACAAGCTTCTTAAACGAGCATGGCTTCAAGATGTAGGACTGCTGTAGATAAGACTGGACACAAAATCAGTAAGGAAAATGACTCTTTTTAACTGGAACTACTGTCTTGAAGTCTGAAAATGTTAATTGAACACCAGGTTGCCTACAGTTCACGGACATCCTAGATAGATGGCCACAATGGCTTTGATGAAGTCACACATTTCTGCCAAACTGGAGACACCAACTATTATCATCCATTTTCAATTCTGCGTTCCCTTTGCAAATGCTCTTGGATTAGTGTCTTTCAAAATTTTAGGCCAATACTTCCATCAGGCATCAAAATTTTGAATTAGGCTAAATTGGTTGCTAACACTGATGAATTTCTTCTCAAAACTTAAATCTGCTTCAAACTGTAACTTGAAGTGCACAAGCATTTGTATTAACGTTTTGGCTGCAATTTCTTCCTTGCATGTCCTACTGGCATCATTCTAGAGTTCAAATGGTGTGCTCTTGGCCTGTGACAGTCTGCTGACTTTACAAGGCTATCCAAACAACTGTATGAAGAGATTGAACTACCAATTAATGTCATAGACCCCTCCAATCAACCTACTTGCATACTTGCATGTGCAAACGCCCAGATGATGTCATACACTGCCTCAAACAGTCAATAATGATTAAAACAGGTAGTGGACGACTGCAAATGATTCATCTGTAATCTTCCAACACATGCAGTAGATGATTAGTTAGTGTGCCTAAATGGTGCAGAACTCAAAAAAACTAAGTTTTGGACCTCATGTCAGCAACTAATTTGCTTAAACAAACTAGACACCAAGAAAAATGAACAAAATACCTTAGTTGGCTTTTTTAGATAGGGGGCAAGGGAGACTAGGATCTACTTACTCTATATAGTCGGTATTCGGCCCCTATCTATAATATCAGAATTCCAGGTTGGGGACTAACCCCATGGTACAGGAACAATGCAAATAACTGAGCCGATATATAACTGAGCTGAGCCTACCGTGGAGTACTCTAATTGATAGGGTTAGGGTCGAGGCACCCAATGAATGGACAGATCCCCTCCCCTTCCCCCTCTAGTAGCCCCCTTTCCCCACTATAGACTATAACCGGTCGCCCCATATGGCCCCATCTATCTCTATCTCTATTTCTATATGGATTCTAATTCAAATATTTGGAGCTTTGACATCTGATGGCTAGCACTTGACCTCAAACAGCTAGGTGGCAACTGATTGGCCGTGTACATCTCCAAGGTTTAGAGACTTGAAATTTTGGAAGACCTAGTTGAAAACAGGCATGGGTACCTCCACGCTCAAATAGTGGAGCGACGGACAAGTATCATCAAACTCAGGTTGAAATGATTTGGCACTTTCAGGTGAATCTTGAGGCATGCTTGACCTGCCCTCTCCAGGACAGCTATAGATATGCAGATGAGTGTATTGATGTGGATGTCTTGGAGGCGAATGAAGATGAAGGAAATGCAAAGATATGAAGACTGGTTACTCTTGATACCTTTCATTGATTACAAAAACGTTATTTTCTTGCTGGCACTGTATATCTGCCAGGACAGGCAGTAGTGCTCTTTTAGAGACTGACTTTAAAACCTTCCTCATTATATGTCTTTTTCAGGCCAGGCAGGAATATGAAGACTTGACAATTTTAATCGTGTTTTATCTGATCCTTCCTGGTCTCTCACTTCTTTGAATCCCGAACAAATAAAATAATTGAGAGGGAAAATAGTAGATAGCAATGTGCTTTGCTTTTCATGAGATATTTCTTCCTCGTTGATTTCTGATTGAATTGTTGAGCGATACAAATTGAAAGAGAACTGTGAATAGTAACAGATGGTGAATAAAATGAAAGAGGAGTGTGTTTTAAGCCTCTCCTACATGCTTTCAGTTTGAATGTTTTAGCAGATGTTTTTTTTTTTTGAGAATGAGAGAGGCAGAGAAAAGTATATTATGATGAATGAGTGTGAAGGAGAGATGAAGCTATATATTTTTCTTTATGCATATGCTGTGACTAGTCATTTAAAATCCCAGTTATATGTTTTTTAGCATAGGCCAAATGTTGTTTTCCATGGACCAGCTAGGACTCGAACCTAGGACCTCCCTTGTGCATGCTTGGGTGCTCTACCACTTGGGCTACCGGCCCATATTTGACCAGATCTTTTTTGTGAGCTCCTTGTTATTGTTCGGGTGTGGCTCATTTTCTCCAACACCCCCCTTGAGCCACAATTTGGTGCTCAAGGCTTCTAATCTAGCTCTAATACCATGTTGTTTTCCATGGACCAGCTAGGACTTGAACCTAGGACCTACCTTGTGCATGCTTGGGTGCTCTACCACTAGAGCCACTAGCCAATTTGTCACCAAATCTTTTTTCTAGACTCCTTGTTATGGTTCAGGTGTGGCTCATTTTCTCAGCCACGCCTGAACCCTTGTTGTTGCTGCTGCTTTCGAGGATGATTTGTAGGCCTCGCGGGCTTCTTTCCTTTCTGATGTGTAACAAAGGCATGATCCTCCTAATTGTCTTTATCGTGTATTGACGACTCCTGTCAAAGTATGTTTGCCAATTGCTCTAATGTGGGTTTTTTATTGGAAACATTCTAGGACATCACAAAAACTTTTTATGCAGAAGATAGTGCTCTGAAGACAATGGATACGAGAAAGACATCTATCACCGTTTCGCTTAACACTTAGCAAGGCCCGAAACCCAGCAACCCGGTGGAGAAAAAAACAATTTTCTCTCCAGTCTTCATCTTCAGGTAGTGTAACTTCTACAGGTGTATAATCTAGTTCTATTCGCTTCATACACAGTGCTCAACGTGTCCCATGCATCTTTGGTGGTTCTAGAATCTCAGATATGACGTTGAACCTCATCCGAAACAGCAAATATGATAACCAGTTTGTCTCTTTGATTAGCTTTGTCAAATTTCCATTGTTGGTTGGCATCTGTGGCATGTTTGGTGAAGGTGCCTTCAACAACTGACCACAAGTCTTCAAACTCAGATGAATTTTGCTTTCAGTCTTCCAGCCAGTGTAATTTTTCCTGCATAGAAGTTGAGAATATGGCAAAAATATTCTAGGAGCACTGGTGGCCATGATTTTTACAATATAAATTAGATAAAACAATTAAATTATGCAAATGAGCAATGGAAAGTCCAAAAAAAATCACAAATGACTTTGAAAGGGTATTACAGAGTACCAGACAAGTTTTCAGCTCCGATTAAAAAAAATCGTAGATAACTTGAATCAAGGATTTGCAGAGACCTAAATCACCTAGTTTGCAAGAACAATTAATATGGGAGCAACGTAAAAGCTGTACAAAAATCCTTTTGAAGGTTGTTAAAGACTGACATTTTAGACATCCTCACAAGTTTTCGACAAAAAATTCAACCCAAATCTCAAGATATCAAAATAATTCAATTCTAAGCAAATTTTGCAAAAAACAATTAAATATGGCAGACTGTAGTCTGTAATGGCTGGAGCAAAATACTTCTGGGAGACATTATATATTAAGATTTTAGACATCGTGGCAAAATATCATCAAAAAAATCAACCTGGAAATAGAGATATCAAATTAATTCAATTCCAGGTTGTCTTAGGGTGAAAGATTTAAATATTCTCTAAAATTTCTAAAAAAACATATTAAAACTTTTAAAAAAAAACTGACCTAGATTATTATAAAACAGTAAACTTTATAGCAAACTAAAGTTTATGAAATTTTGCTTGTGCAATTTTTGTATGACACCTTGCCTTTCAATACCTCAGACACCACTTCTTCACAATTTTGTGTTGATGTTTTCAGTCAATCATGACGTTTCCACATGCACTTCTATGCCTGCAACACGGGCACATCTACTCGGGCAAAAACTTGGACTTCAACACCTCTTTCAGTCTGTTTTTTTTTTTTTTTTTTTACAAGTTTATGTTTGTGCAGGTGGTCACTTCCAATGCTAAGATCTGAACGCTAATGCTCCTACTGCAGCAAAACAGATGGGATTTTTAATTATTTTGAAGGCCTGCAATAGGGGCACTTCATCTCTTCTATGCTGCTATTGATAGGCACTTACAAAAAAATTATATATTTTATGTTGTTACACACCAATCAGCAGACTTTAAAACATATAAACAAAATTGCCAAAAGACGCGGCTGCTTCCTCTTGGATGCCTTTTTTTTATAATTAGTCTTGAATGGCAAGATGTAAAAGATTGGAAATCCTCTTATTCCCAATAATTGTGTACTGTAAAAGCCAAACTCTGCAATTGGAAGAATTACTTCATGTCAGAAAAGAAATGCTACAAATAACCCAAAAAAAATTGCACGCTGTCTTCTTATAAAAATGTAACCACCAGATTCACTCTCACAAGCTCTTCTTAGATTTGGTCGCAGGAAGGATACGATGCTTGAAGCTTGCATAGGAAACGCAATGGTGCTCTTCCCTTCTCTTCTTGATCTCCCAGGCTTAACCTGCTCTAATACCAGATCTTACAAATTAAAGAGCTAGAATCAATTAATTTATTTGATCGTGTAGGGGATACTTAAACATCTCTATATTCCCCTAATAGACAAACCTCCTTCCTACATGAGTGGAGCTATCATAACAACCTAGCTTATAATAAACTAGATCCTTATCTTCTATATTTAGACTTAACAATCCAATCTACGAAACAAACTAACAAATATCAAACAATCTAATTATTTGACATAGTACGGTGTAATGAAGCTACCCTAACACTCCCCCTTCCTTACGACAACATAGTCATAATGCAAGAGAGAGAATTTCAAAATGCCTCAAACTTTACATGCACAAGTGATTTGGTGAAAATATCTACACGATGATCTTGAGTGGGGCAAAATTGGTGCTAAACATGCTCGCATATGAAGTGGCACTGAACCTCAATGTGTTTGGTGCACTCATGGAGTACTAGATTATGAATAAGTTGCAAAACACTTTGATTGTTGTAGTACAAGATCTTTGGTTGTTTCAGTGGTACTCCTTGTCCTACTAGTAACAACATAACCATATCGCTTCGCAGACAACTCCACCTACTGTACAATATTTTGCCTCAATGGAAGATCAAGAAAAAATGCTTTGCTTCTTACTTCCCCATGAAATCAAACTAGATCCTACAAAGAAAACATATCCAAATGTGGATTTCCTATCATCAATGGATCTTGCATGGTCTGCATCCATGTAGCCAGTCAAGAAAAATTAATCATTCTTCTTGTATTCTAGGCCATACTCCATAGTACCATGGGCATACCTCAATGCTCATTTTGTTGCCTTCCGATGACATAGCTTTGCTTGTTGCATGAACCATGAACGATAACTAACAACATAGCCAATATCTAGACTTGTGTAAGTCAAGTAAATGAGATTCCCAATCAATTGACGATAGAAAGTGGCATTCACCTAAGGAGATGGATCAGATCGAGACAACTGCAGTCTTGTCTCCATAGCATTGCAATGGGATTTTACAATCCATCATCCATAAATTCTCAATCATTATATTAGCATATTTCAACTGAGACACATAGATGTAATGTATTGTTTGTCATACCTCCAAATCAAGGCAATAGTGCAAAATCACAAGATCAGTCATGTCAAACAAACTATTTCTTAGGGTCATTCTTTTTTGCATCAATCATCTTTACTGAACTCCTAGTGATACCCAGATCGTCGGCATACACAATGAAATTTTAACCTCCCCTCCTTGCACTTTGAGGTAAATATTTGGATCTTATGGGCTCCGATGGAATCCATGTTATCCAAGATGTTCATCTATCTTGATATACCAGCCTGCTTGAGACCATAAAGATCTTTGATGAGTCTACACACCTTTTGCTTTTTACCAAGTGTGACAAATCCCTCTTGTTGGGTCATTGATCTATAATTTGTGTAGAGATTCCACCACAAACCCATCAATATGAATCATATCCTTAAATCCTAACAGCTTGATGGCTTTATTTGTTGTTTTATATCACTTATACCTCTAAAACATACATTAATGGTGTTGGAACTGAATTTGCAACAATACTATAATGTAAAGGAAAACCAAACAATATAAGCAGAGTAAGCAACTATTGAAAGAACACAATAAACAACATAGCAAAGAGATATAAGAATACCTTAGAGAAATCCAATTTGTGAAAACTCCATAAAAGTGGGATGGATCTTCCTGTTGCCACTATCTTCTTCTCAATTACAAGGGTACTACAATTAATAGGCCTTCATGGACGTTGGTTACAATATAGCATGCCCAAACCCATGTCTAATGCTCAACCACTTGCTAAAAAACTCTTCCATACAAATAGCCCACTGCACAACCCCACAAAAGCAAGAACAACTGCTAAGAGAACATCAATGAATACACGGGTGAATCACTGTATAATTCCACTCGAACAGAACGACTCACTCACTGATCGTTGTCTTCTGCTTTACCATAGAATCTTACATATTTGCATCAAGAGATAACCCTGAGAAGGAAGAAGAGACAACGTTTGCAACCATTACTCCACCCATGTCTTGGCCACGAGCAAAACCGCCATTTAAAGCAAGGCAAAACTGTCAGGGCCGTTTTGTAACCACCACATGCATTAAGCGGCGGATATGTAACTATCAAGGCAGTTTCATAACCATTGCCTACATGAACCAACAATTTTGTCACCTTCAACGAAGTTCTTTCTTTCTACAACAAGAACCTGCTAAAGTCTTCTCATCTATGATGTTTGGATTCTCTGAAACCTAACTCTGTCTCTGTAGACCCCTATGTACTTATCTGATCAACCTTCTTGACTACAAACATGGAAAACAACTACTTAGGAAGTGTTACAAGTGGCATATTACATCTTTTGAGAATAACAGACTAGTTAGCTTATCTTGCTAACAAATACTGAACCAAAATTTGGATCAGTCATATGGACCTCCTCTTCTAGATCTCCATTTAGGAAAGAAATTTTTAAGTCTATTGGATGGACCTTCCATCCAAACTGTGCATCCATTGCAAAGACAATTATGATAGTCTTTATCATGGATGTGAGAGCAAAAGTATCCTTGTAGTTTATGCCTTCCTTTTAAGTGTAATCCTTTGCCACAAGTCTCACCTTATACTTGTCTATACTGCCATTTGCCTTGGGCTTGGTCTTGAAAACCCACTTACAACCAATGGCCTTCTTCCCTATTGGAAGATCAACAAGTTGCCATGTATTAAGCTTTGACGGCAACTAATACTTTAAATCCATGGCATCCTTCCAAGGTTTTGACTCTTAGGCTTCTTGAACCATTGATGGTGCAAAAGACTAAACAACCATGCTCATGAGGTCTAAGTTCACCTCATTGTGAGCCACGATGCAAGTTCTTGGCCCTAAAGTTGAAGTGTTTGAAATTCCGTCTAACTTTGCATCACATATGGTGTTGGTATAATGCTTGCTAACTTGGGTATCTGTTGATGCTAAAGTTGGAGGACCCGACTGACCATCATCACCACCATCGTCCTCGTTATCACCACCATCATCATGATCACCACCACCATCATCACCAGCACCACCATCATCATCACTACCACCATCCTCATCATCATCAGAAGGGGTCATAAGAGCAAGGCTTAGAACAAGTGATGGTGTGGAAAGTGAGTCCAACTCACCCTTCTCATCGAAGACTATATCTTTGTTGATGTACTGCTTCTCGGAGTAGAGATCTATGAGTCGGTAGGCCTTTGACTCAATGTTGTATTCGAGAAAGACACATTTCAAGGATTTCTCATCCAACTTCTTTCGCTTCTTTGGAATGTGCATGTATTACAACCAAAAACTCGAAGATAGGAAATACAAGGCTTATTCCTTGACCATGCTTCCTCTAGATAGATTCCATTGAGAGATTTTGTGGGCACACAATTCAACAAGTAAACTATTGTGCGAACGACTTATGCCCAATATGGACGTTCCAAGTGGGAATCGTTCAACATACACCACATCATTTTGGCAATGGTACAATTTCATATCTCAACAATGTCATTTTGTCGCAACATGTATGGAACGGTCAACTGCCTTTGAATACCATGCTCCTTCTAGAAAAGTAGAGAACTCATTATTGATATACTCCCCCCTCGATCTAAGCGGATTACATGTTTGCAGTGACCAAATTGTCGTGCCAAATGTGCTTTGAACTCTTTAAATATTGTAAAAATGAGCTACCAAACCATTTGTGACCAAGTCTTTTTAGTAGGCTCCTTATGACGGTTCGAGTGTGGTCAATTTCTCCAACAGCCCCTTCCTTGAGCCAAACTACAAGCCCCAAGCACCAAATTGTGGCTTAAGGGGGGGGTGTTGGAGAAAATAGGCCCCACACAAACCGTAACAAGGAGCCTACCAAAAAGACCCGATCACAAATGAGCTAGTAGCTCAAATGGCAGAGCACCCAAGCATGCACAAGGGAGGTCCTAGGTTCTAGCCCTAGCTGGTCCATGGAAAATAACATCAAATACATTTTTATTTGATGATGAATTCAGTAGACAGATGGCAGTAACAATCTGGCACTCTTAAGCGGAACATATGATATGTTCATAAATTTTCTTGTAGAATACTAAGTGGTTGAGAGCATGAGAGATGGAAAAAAAAGAATCCACACACTTCCCCCTAAGTCATTTGATTTTAGTATCATTTTGCTTCACTAAAAAATTATTTGGTTTCAAAGTACTATGGTTTTTGTTGGTAATCTTCAAGTAAATAAAGATTGTAGCAGATTGAGCAGTAACTAACCATTCCCTTTTTTTTGTTGTAGGTCTGAAGCCCCTTTGCTTTAGGTATCTTAAGCTAAAAAACTCTAGTGCTTTTATTCCATGTAATATCACCTATCACTAGTGACCATGCGCTTTGCTGTGGGAAGACTTAAATTATGAATTTTCCTCATATCAGCTAAAAGAGTTTCCAAATCTAATTGGAATTTGCAAAATAGGTTCTTAAAAAATCACAATTCTCTCGTTCTTTACAGGAAAGAATATTGTCAGCATGAAATGAATTAATATGGGTATTTGCATCCTACAGCAATGATAGTCCACAATGATGAACAGTTCCATACCACTTCTAGACCCAAATGTAATTGGAATTTGCAAAATAGTTTTTTCAACATCACAATTTTCTCTCTTTTTACAGGAAAAAATATTGTCAGCGCGAAATGAATGAGTAGCATTGGCATTTGCATGTAAGCATCCTAAAGCAATGATAGTCCACAATAATGAACAGTTCTATACCACTTCTAGATCCAAATGTAACTGGAATTTGTAAACTAGGTTCTTACACCATCACAATTTTCTCTCATTTTTTACAGGAAAGAATATTGTCAGCATGAAACAAATGAGTAGTATTGGCATTTGCATGTAAGCATCCTAAAGCAATGATAGTCCACAATAACAAACAGTCCCATACCTCTTCTAGATCCAACACACTTGCAAAAAAGTTCCTTATGCAATCACACTCAGAGAAGCAAGAAATGAGTTCCAAACAGGATAGAATACACGTTGGACAAACCTGCTGCGGAAACTGTGCCGTTCGGACATAGTGTGTGGCATTAGGTCATACCCATGTGTTTTTGAAAAAAATTTGTGCGTATTAAAAAAAATCGTTATAAACACATGTTAATGAAGAAAACAGGATAATCACGGGAATAGGGGAAATTGAAATACAAAATCCGTTTTTTTTTGCTAATTTTTAATACTTTTTGTTTTAGAGACTTTAAACTTCAGCAATACATGATGTTTTAAAAACTTGTCAAAGAGACAATAAAAGGAAACTAAGCTATATAAATTGGGAAGCACCCTAATAATCTCATTATAAACACAGGACTAGAACTCTGCAATTCTTGGAAACCCAACGTTCATATGCTGGAATACAATTAATATTTATATATTAAAATAATTGATGCCTTGTGGACAATTATTTAATAATGCTGATAGACGTTTATTATTGGGGATTTTGTTATTGATTTCTACCTCATGTTGTAATAAGAGTTATTTATTTAAGAAGCTCCTGTCTGTAATATCATCGTCCATCCTGCTGATGGACCACAAAGTGTGGTCTGAAACATCTATCCTTCCAATTCTATACACAGTGAAAAATGTTTTCTTTAAATATTTTTTCAAGTTGCCAAGTTTTTGCCATATTGAACCCATGTAATTGAAAAATACTCACACTTTGGCCACGTTGTGTAAAGGTTTTTTTGTTATTGATGAACACTTTTTTGACCGAACTCGTGTACTTGGATAAAAACTCACACTTTGGCCACGCCGTGTAAATGCTTTTTTTTTTAAATTGACGAATGCTTTTTTACCAGAGCCACAACAGCCTCAAATACGACACATACGGTCACAACCGGTCTCAAATGCCCAGCAAGATTTGAACCTGTGCCCAGCCCACTTAACCAACCCACCTACATCTCATCAACCACGCCACGTAAATGTTGTGCTACCATGAGCACACTATCAATTGAAAAAGCATTCATATTCAGCAACCAAATAATTATAATTAGGTTGAAATAGGCCCTCATGCTCACTATCTCTATGTTAGAAAATCTACGATGGTAGATCCAACACAGCAGCAATTACATTAAGTTCTAAAGTTTTTGTTTTCTAGTGCTTATAATTTAATTTGATTGGCAGTTATTCTGCAAAGGTAGAAGGCTGAATGTTTCACCTATCCAACATCCCTGTATATAAGCTTGTAAACATGATGTTGAAAATCGAAGTGCTTAGTGCTTCGACAAGCATTGTTCTACGTCTATTGCTTCAGAGCAAACTAGTGAGCTGCTTAGCGCTTCTACATGCATTGTACTGCTTCTATTGTTTCAGTGCAAAATAGAGATTCCTTTCCAACTGTACTTTTACCGACACTTGGAAATTTCTATTTGCTGCTGTAATTGTTTTTACCCTGAAAATTGAAAAAACACCACATATTTCGTTTTTGCTTTGTCAGCAATACAAATAAAGCACACTTATTTTTTCGTTGACCCGCACTCTCTCAACATAATTAACTCTGAAAATTCTATATGAAGGAAGTTCTACATACTTCAGAATATTTACTTGAAAATAATTCTATATCTATTTTTACCTTGTTCTTTCCAGGAGAATAATTCGCGGTTTTATATATCGTTCTTTAAAAACATGGCTACCGTGGTTTTACCTGGAAACGAACCTTGGATTCTTAATCCTTTTCCAAGATAATTCCTTCTACACTCCTTAATTTAATGTAATGAAACATAAGACAGTTGGAAGCCCTCAAGTTCCAGATTTTTTAACCCAATAATCCTTTTAGTACATTGGAAACCAAAATGAAAAAAAACCGCCAAAATTGCCTCTCTTGTTGCAACCACTTATTATCAGAGAGCAAACAACAGAAAGCCCTAGATCTCTAATGACTGTAAATACAAGGAAAGAATGGACATGGTTAAGTCCTAAATTTTAAACGTAACTAAAATGCATACAGTGGTTTATGAAAAACCTGGCCGCTTTGGCACGTCGGACATAAGCGAACTGCAACGTTTACGAAGCTCGGTGCACAAACGGCCAACATCTTCGGACAAAGCGCCGAAAACATAGTTATCATAAAATTTAGCGAGATAAGCCCGCGTTATTGGCACCAGGCCTTCGGTGGAAGCCATTAATTATAACCCGACAAGCCCCAAAGCTTCCGATCACTCTTAAATATTAAATTCGGGTCTCAAGTCTGCAACTTAGGCTGCTGAATCCGGGTAGGCACTGGGCACACAGAATTGTTGAGTTAAAAGGGAGGCCCTGACACATTCCAGGAACATGGGAACAATGCCGGCACTGCCAGACTTTGGGATTCGTTTTCAACCGCAGGGGTCAATGCAACGGAGTTCGCCCTGGGCGTGTAATTTATGTTTGACGAAAGTTTCCCTTAACGGCCATTACAAAATTTCAACTCGGAGAGCCAGATTGGCAAGGGGTTTACTTATTTCACTTGGCTTTGTAGTCGCCGTCAGACAGCTTCATGGGAGAGTCGAATTCGTGGAGATGGACTAAAGGTCAAGCTTACGTGCTGTGATCAGACATTTAGACGCGTTTTAAGAGATATAATGATTCCATGGGCCATATCATTAGGGCGAGCTTTTGGAAAAAAAAATGAAAGAGCTTTTATTATTATAACGTTTCGATAGAATAATTATTATAAAAATAAATTATATGGGGTTATAAAGTAAAATGGTTGGTTAGAATTTATGGTTTGTTATTTTTTGAAGGAATAAATCGAAGTGTTATTATAAAAAAAAAATTACACGTTGTTATAGAAAGAACTGACACTTTAGCAAGAGACTATTTTAAAGAAGAATTGAAATGGACGGGTGTTATCAAGCAGGCAAACAGGATTGAAAAGAAAACAGAAGAAGGAAGGAATAGGCACGTAAGAGTCATCTTGAGAAACATAGAGGATAAGAGCACAATCCTAAAGAATAGGGGGCTACTCAGAGGTACTCACCTTTTCCTTGATGAGGACTTAACATTTGCACAACAAGAAGAACGAAGAAAGGAGTGGGAAAAAGTGAAAAAAGCAAGGGAGGATGGAAAATGGGCATCGCTGAAAAATGGAAAAACTCAAATCAGCGAGCATTCTTTCCACAAAAAATAGGAATTCGAGGCCCCACAAGAATCTCTGCACATGATAAGTTGGAATTGCAGAGGATACCCTTAGAGAAGAGGACCGAGGTTGGGGCCCATAGCAGAAGGGAAAGACATTATTATTTTAACCGAAACACATAAGCATGATGGATGCAAAGTCCTAGACTTTGTAGGGTACAAGAAAATCTCAGTATCGAACGAAGGGACAGAGACAGGGAAGGGTTATGGGGGGGTCACCATGCTAATAAAAGAAGTGTGGGCTGAAACAGTGAAAATAGAGAAAGAGGATCCCAATAAATAATACATTTGTCTGAAAATAACATACAATAAGGACATAATCAGGTTGGTTGCTTGCTACTTTGTTCCGAAAGGGTCAACGTTCTACAAAAAGAGAAACTTGGACAGGGGAGACCCGTATGCGGTGCTAAAAAAAGATATCTCTATTTTTAGCACATCAAGGGGAATTGTTTTAATAGGAGCCTTCAATGCTATAACCGCCAACAATCAATCTCTTCAAATGGGAGGAGAAGATAGAGGGGATAGCAATCCCTTATGGCTAGAAGAAGGTGGGGACCAACTTTGGGAAAGAATGTCACAAGACGGAACAAGCAGAGTGACACACTTCGGTGCTGAACTTTTGGGACTATGCAGTTTGTATGACATGGTTATATGTAACAGTACAAGAGCTTGGCCAAGATCTGGGGGTATTACATGCAAAACCTACAATGGTCAAAGTGTAGTTGATTATGTCATATGCTCTAAAAATTTGACTACTAGGTTGTTGGAGTTTGTTATAGGGGAATGCCCTATGGAGATGAAGTTTGACCATATGCCCCTCTTGGTTAAGTTTGGCTTTCTCACAAACAAGCAAAGTGAAAGGCAAGCTCAACACAAGGTTAGGATAGCTAATCTGCATGGTAAAATCATTTTGAATAAAAAACCAGGAACTCTTTACTATTGCCCTTGGGCAGCACATTGAGATGATCAAAAACATGTTGGGCTTAAGGAAAATAATATTACGAGGAAACACATTGACAATAGTTTGTTGATCCCTTTGATTCACAAGGCTCTAAATGTTTGTAAGAAATCCAGGCCTCAAAAAGGAGTCTCTAACACTTTCCCGGCTAACCCCTGGTATGATGAAGAGTGCAAAGCAGTAAAAATATCCTACAAAGAGAGTGAGCCAAACAAAGAAAACAAGAAAAACTATGTGGAAATTGTTAAAAGCCAAGGAAGAAAAATTTGTTATACTAAGAAGGAAGGAGCTAATAGTGTTAGGTAAGCACAATCCCAAAGGTTTTTGGAGGGAGCTACAACAAGAGAAGAAACGTACAGAAAATAATATCACAAAATCTCAATGGTTAGAGTATGCAAAATTGTTTTATGAGCATGACCACGAGGAAGCCCTCCCTCCCAATATTACCACGTCAACCGAGCTCTTCTTGAATGAGGAGATCAAATAGGGTATAAAGAAATTATCAAATAATAAAGCACAGGACATTGACGGGCTGCAAGTTGAATTCTTAAAGTGGGGAGCTGAACACCTTGCTCTGCACATCAAAATAATTTTTAATGAGGTCATGCAATGGGAATTTCCAGTGGAGTGGACGACTAGTGTTGTTATCCCTCTCTTCAAGAGTGGGGATATCAATAATCCCTCTAACTATCATACTATCATGGTCAACCCTCTTCTTAGAAAGTTATTTGGGAGCTTGATCGAACGTAGAATCAGTAGTTAGATAGAAAAAGAAGGGAAAAGAGCAAAGGAACAGGTTGGTTTTAGACCAAGGTACTCTACCATTGATCACTGCATTACTCTTAGGCATTTGATTGAAAAAGCTTGGAACACCCAAGGTGGGGAAGCTTACTGTTGTTTTATGGATTTTAAAAAAGCTTTTGACATAGTTCCCAAAGACAAACTCTGGAAAAGAATGGAAGAATTGGGGGTCCTTGATGAGTTTAGAGCAGTTGTTCACAAACTTTATGAGCGTGTTAGAGCAAAAATCAGAACTAAAGAAGGCATGTCTGAATGCTTCGACAGCAACATCGAGGTCAAGCAGGGGTGCCCACTCTCCCCCACTTTGTTTGGTCTTTACATTGACAAACTTGAGGAATGGATAAATAAATCTGAATGGGGTGGCATCCAGTTGGCCAGTTTTGTAGTAAAGCTACTTTTATATGCAGATGATCTTATTCTTATAGCAAAAACTGTCCATGGTTTGAGGGGTCATTTGAAGGCTTTAGAGCTATTTTGCCAAGATGTCGGGATGTAAGTGAACATTGGCAAGACTAAAGTCATGATCTTCTCTCTAAAAAGGAAACAGCAGCAAACTAATTTTATGTTCGAAGGTAGCCCGTTGGAAATTGTCGAAGAATACAAGTATCTTGGCATTGCTTTTCATAACAGGCTCAGTTGGGAAACTTGCAGGGCGAAAAGGATTCAACAAGGGTGGAGAGATTCTTACCTTCTCCAGAACAGGTGTAGGAAAGTGGAACTTTGGGACTGGAAAACCAAGAAAACTCTTTTTGGTTTATTGGTCACACCGGTTGTCCTCTACGATTGTCAAGTTTGGGGAAGCAACATGTCAAATCACAGATGGAGACAGTTGGAAAGAATTCAAAAACATCTTATCACCAGTAGTCTTAAAGTTAAATCAACTGTTCCATATGAGATGCTCTTGGTGGAGACCAATACTTTCCCAATAGAAGCTGCGGCAATTTCACGGTTACTAAGCTACCTAAAAAAGGCTGAAAACATGAAGAATCACTGGTGGCCCAAAATGGTGGTGAATGAGGTGTTAGATCGGAGGAAGAAGACGTGGATGAAGCAAAACATCAAGTGGTTGGGAAAATGGGACATTAAGTTACATGAGTGTCCTAACACCAAAGAGGAAATAAAAAAGTTTGTATTAGAAAAATTCAGGACTGCCATGTGGACAATTCAGATTGGGCGTAAAAAATTGCATTATATTAAAGAGTTCAATCCCACTTGGGAAGACGGGGATAAAGCATACATAAGTGCCAATCTTAAAGGTAAAGCTAGGCTCCTAGTGGCACAATTGAGGATCGGTTCACACCATCTTAGGTGTGAAACTGGTAGATGGATGGTTCCCAAGGAAAGATGGGAAGATAAGACTTGCATTTTCTGCAGTGATAGAGTGGTTGAAATTGAATGACACTTCATTAGGGAGTGCGATGCGTACAAGGATATCCATATGCAACAGGATAACATTGTGAATGTGGGCAGTTTTAGTGAGTTATTTGACGAAGAGAGGCTACACAACATGGCCCGAGTGTTGGTAAAGATTCATAGGAGGTGGGATGACATCGAAAGGAATCTGAAGAACTCCTAATGGTCTTAACACTTGGTCCCATAGACTCTTTGGTCTCATGGATGTTATTAAAACTCATTCATTTATTCAAAGTAAAATAGTTGGTTAGAATTTATGACTTGCTATTTTTTGAAGGAATAAATAGAATTATTATTATTTAAAAAAATTACATGCAATTATAAAATAAAATAGTTGGTTAGAATTTATGATTTGTTATGTCTTAAGGAATAAATCTGAATTAAAATCAAGAAACATTGGTAAAGTATGGTAAGTCAAACAATAACTAAGTAATTATATAAGAAATAACAAGATATTAAGCACAGGTCACTAGGCCAAAAGGAGGAGGTGGAGGATTGTCTTTAGGTGATTGAGTATTCCAAGAAGAATGCTCAATCAAGGGAGGATCAGGGGCCACCTATTCATCTATGGTATCTGGAGAAGCCAAAAAAATAGTGATGTCCCCACCTAGAAGGAGGTTGCACCACACTACCAACAAGGTCAAGACCAACAAATGAACCCCTTTAAGACAGACCATCGACCAATTTTTCATGATAATGCAGTGGACTACAACCCCCCTCCCCCCATTGAGGAAAAGGAGTCGAGAAACGACTGCGACTATGTAAGCAACTTTACTAATGTTTGGGCACCCATGGTGGAGAGCCTTAATGCAAGCTTGAATTTGCATAAAGGCCAAAGATATCGCAAAGACCTTGTTGTTAATAGAAAAATGATGAGATGTTTCTTCGTTGTTAAACAAAGCAAAGTTTCTAGCTTTCCATAATTGAAACAAAATAACAACTCTGAAAGAATTCCATAAAATGTGTGTGTGTCGGTTAATTAGTTGAACCCCTAAAGAGGGTCAAATGCCACGAAAGAGGCTCAAGGCAAAAGGGTTAAAAGTGATTGAGTGTCCATTACCAAGCAAATTGAGCTTTGGGACATGTCTAAAAGATATTCTTGAAGGACTTTGTTCTAGAGTATTTTGGGCATTTAGGTTGAACAAATCCAAGATGAGAAAGACACTCTCCAAGAGGAAGGCCTTGATAAACTATACATCAGAGAATGTGAGTAAGCTTGGGTTCACTCTTAGCAGTCCATAATTTGTTGAGTACGGAAAGCCAAGTCATAGGAGAGGAATTAAGACTCCAACGCCTATCAAGCTTACCCAAAGCTAGAGAGAATGGGCTCATGATTTAATATAGGAGGCCTTGAGAGTAGTTCTTAAAATGAGTATCACAATTCCATCTCCAATCTTTCCATTGAGCACATGGAGATTGCAAACCCAATTTGTGAAGCATAATATTTGGCATCAACTCTTAAATATGAAGTTTAACTGGTAAGTTTGAAGTGTTTAAATTGAATCTAGTTTTTAGCCAAAGAGTCTAATTGTGAGTTGAGACCAAATCCTTCACAGTTTGAATTTTTTCTTAAAAATCCTCAAAGCTTTCTTACTAGGTAACTCTATAAGAAAGAGACCAGTATTTTTCATAATAGGAGACCACCAAAGGTTATGGTCATTGAAGGAAATATCACTATGAAAGCCATCTCCAACCCATTTTAAATATGGTTTGATAGATTCAAAAGCTTTCCAAATACTTTTATCCCAAAAGAGCCCTTGATTTTAACTCGCATAAGAGTGATTAGTGTAGTGATCTAAAGCTGGGATCAAATACTTGACCATGTCTATTTTACCAATTTTTATCCTTATTAAACTTATGCATTTAATTGACACTTATTTCAATAATTTGACTTTTTAAATCTTAATAGAGGACCTATTTTATCTTGTAACCATCATTCGTTGCACACATAATTATTATGATTGCTAAAAACACCTTTATGCATCTGTATGCCTCCATCCAGACCTAAATCCCAACATGTTTACTTAAGGGACACAATCGATGAACAAGATCTTGACCCTATCTGACAATTATGTTTTTGTCCTGCCAACGATCATATTTTTTCAATGAAACCCTCCCTAAGGCCATTCTCCCCATTTTTAGGCTTCTTAATGAGTTGTCATCTTGATGGAATTGTTATAAATGCACATTCACTGTAAATACACATTTGAAACATGTATTACACAACTAGCAATTTCAATTCACATGGCTTATTGACATAAATGCACATTGAGCAAAATTTCCCTATTCTTCCCAAATCAAGTTCCAATCACTTCAAACAGTCATCAACCAAGTTTCAAGCCAGTTTTATGCAACCCTAATCCCACATGATCAAGTATTCAAACTGATTTTAGATGCATTTGTATAGTCAAAGGAGCACAAATGCATAAAGCACTTAGGTGGTAGAACTACGTGGAGGTTTGATCCTTGTTTGAAGTATTGGTATTTGGGTAGTGCTCAACACGATGGGGTATTGAGATCTGGCAACTCTAATTGCTAACCCCTTTTTACTCCTTTGTATCATGAGTCTCATTATAAGATAAAGTTAGGGTTTTCAACTTTAAAAGGCCACACAACAAGTCTATACATTGTTCCAAAGATGATATCAACACAATAAGACATTATTTTCATTATCACACATGACTGTTCTAAAAGTTTTAGTGCTCTATAAAAAGACAAAATTGACTAATAGGGATAATAGAAATAGTTTGTCATGTCCTCTACTGGGTGTTCATGTCTTTGAGGGCACTCACGCTAAGCTTCTAGAAGGTTTATGAGTTATTTACATTCTATTTTTTCATGCATTTTATTTTGCTATTCAATCAACTAATGACTCATAAAGCTAAGTTCATATCTCTTTTGCATAGTTTAGCCTCATTCATTTCTTTTTTTTTTTGTCTATTTCAATCATTTATCTTCAGTTTGTTGTTTAAAATGGTGTTTACAACACCCTACTTTATTTTACTCCAGTTATGTGAATTAGGGTTATTTACAATATTAATTCAAATTCATCGTAAACATTTGGTGAACCTGTTCATTATTCAAATTGTGTTTAACCTCAGGATTTCCTTAAGGTTCCTACTTTCTAGGGTTTTAATTTTGCTTGTACCAGGATCTGCAAAAAAATGTTTGTTGTTTTTAGTTTTGTCCTTCCTTTTTGCATTTGTAAATTCCCTTTCATGTTTTTTCTTAAATGCCACCTCAGCAATTTGTCTCTAATACTCCTTTAATACAAATTGATAGAATAATCAAGATTCTAATTAATCATATTCAAATTCCTTTAACAATTATTAAAATGGATTCTACTAATGCACACATTGATTCCTATTTTGATGAACAAATTGCCAATGAACATTTTCATGAACATAATCAAGATGAATAAGATAATGATCAAAATGCACAAGATACCCATGATGGTTTAAACAAGGTTCGTCTTGATGACCTCAATGGATTTGATAAAGAAGTTAATGTATATATAGATTTTGATAAGGACTTCATCAAATGCCACAAGACATATCGAAAGTAATTGAGGTCTTGTTAGATTCTAACAAAAGAACAAAAAGCTAAATTTTATACTCTTGGTGTGCAATGAGAGCAATTTTTTTGTAGTATAAACGCTACTACAAGTGTGGTCACTATTAGTTTTGAGACTATTATCCCGTCTACATCTTTATGTTTGGGGGCAACACATAGTTTACATCAAATTTCTATGCTTATGCCTAACCAAGTGAGTCATTCCAATTATTTGGTAGTTATGCATCCTATATAACATACCTTGTCTAATTTACAATCTCTCGAGCAAGTAGTTACATTTTTGCAAGTTAAGGTGTTGTAATTAGAGCAAGGTATCATAAAATCTAGCCAATCATTGGATTCCTATGATTTACTGCATAATCCTATGGCACATGGTATTGCATCCTATCCTTTACCCACCTAATTTGTAGCTCCTACGCTTCCTTTATATGAGGGTAAAGGAGATCCCAAACAATATCTCAATCTTTTTCATGCAACATGCATGGACTATGCATTTAATGATAAATCGATAACTAAACTATTTCCAATGAGCTTAAAATACTATGCTTTGCATTAGTTTGATGACTTACTTGCTCAATCTACGAAAGCATTTAATACTTTAGCATATTTGTTTCTCAAACACTTTGCTATAAAAATTGACAAAAAACTTCTGTATGCACAAATTTCTAAGCTTAAACAAGGAACTAACAAACCCATATGTGATTATGTGCTTCGCTACAAAATTACATTAGTTAAAATGACTAATGCATTAGCAAATAATGAACTACAAGACATATTCAAATAAAGTATGCTTGTACCATTACATGAGTCAATTGCCTTTAATAATTTTAAATCATTTGAAGAGCCTTGTCATGCTATAAGAGATAGAGAATTCAAACTTATTGCTTTAAACAAGCTTAAGTACACATCTATATCTACTACAAGTACTATAGCCAAATTTCGAAACAAACCATCTTGCAAAGCTAAGATGTAAGATACTAAGGTGGAAGCAAAGATACGAGTCAATGTTATTTCTCAACCCACCAACAAGGTTGTTTTATCAGGTCAACCACATAGGTAATTTTCTAGATTACCACAATCACCTTATAAAATGCTACAAAAGTTATTTGAACGTCAATCACTTTCCCTCCTCCATATGTAGTTGACATGAATAAATCATAAATTAAATTCTTCAATACTAATGCATATTATGATTATTATTGATGTAATGGTCATTCTACAAATAGGTGTTGTAAACTAAAGCATCTCATTCAGGATCTTATTGACAACAATGTCATAGATGTAGACACTCCTATAGAGGAAGCAAAGCCTTAACAAAATGGCAATGCTAAACTCAAAATTTTTAGTGATCTATTTTCTAGTCATGATACCAAAAAGGATAATTCAAATGTGCATCATAATTTTAATGCTTATCCACTTCTTGCATCACATGATCATCCTTTGGATCTATTATTGGTACACATTACTCTAAATGTTACACTGTGTCCTTTGATTACTTTTGATGATAGTGAAATAGTTGACGAAGATTATGATTTCCATGCTTTGTGTATAGGTGTTCATATCGATCAACAATCATGTTCATAGTGTGATAGTTGATAATGGATCAAGCAAAAATGCATGCACAGTTACCTCACTTCATTCATTGGGCTACACATAAAGTGATGTACAAGAAACTACTAATAGTTTATAGTCTTTCAATGGTAAGACACAAACCACTTTGGGACATATTGTGTTGCCCCTTTAAGTGGGCCTTGCTATACTATCTATTTATTTTATTGTTTTACCTCATAATGCAATTTTTGATATGATATTGGGATGCCCATGGTTGCAAAAAAAAATTGATTTGAACCTTCTATAGTTCATATATGTCTGAAGTATATTTATTGCAATCTAGTTGTTATGATTTAGGGGTTAAGTATGAGCATCCCATACATTCCATGTTACCTCCTCCCCATCCACCACCATAGTTTAATTATACATCTATGCAAAATTAAAGCATATTTATCAATTTAGCATACAAGCAAAAGGTTTATAATCAAGAGGTGAAAAAGGTTCAAAAGCAAACAAAGCAAAAACAAGATTATAGGAATAAGGCATCTCCTTTGCAACAAACACACACACTTGCAACATCTTGTAGATCCATTTATCCTACTCAAGATCACATGGGTAGTCATTTAGATAGATTTATCATTGAATACGATATATGTTTTGATTTGGATATTGGTACATGTGATACTTTTCACTCCAAGAAGGTGAGATGTTTATGGCTTATCACTAATTTCTTTGATTCTTATCTTGATGGAATCATTGGATAGCTTGTACATGATTATAAAAAATTAAAAAACCTTAGAGCAATTTAAATGTACATGTGTGTATGTGTGTGCATGCACACTTTTTAGAGTTTACAAGATAAACATGTAAGGGATAAAAATTATTTGAATACAACAAGGTAATATTCAGGATTCAATAATATGCAATAAAGTCAATGCCATCTACCCATTTGCACATGTACAATAAATACAATAAGTACAAAGTAACTAATGGATAAAAGAGAACATATCTTATTTGATGTTATATTACGAGGCATGACAGTGATCAACAGTCATCACATGACTACACTAGAAGTTTGAGAATTGTTCATTCTACATTTTTACTATTTTTGTCCACTAGATTCTTGTGTCGAATAGGGATAGTTGCATTGATGTAGGTGTTTGCTTCTGACGCAAGTGTCCAATCCAAGGTACACATAAAAATGGACCCAAATTTATACCAATTCTATGCTATCACCTGTATAACTATCATGTGACTATATTTACATCTGCCTATGTGTGATATCCATCCAATGAATAAAACCTAGTTCCTTTGCCTTGGACCTCCTACAACTTGTTGAAAAGGGGTTAGCATGTGAGTCAAGATCACCCTAACAACCCTGATTGTTGCTAAGTGTTGCGTACACAACCAATACTCCAAAGAGGGACTCAAACTTGCATGTAGTTCTCCCTCATAGGCATGTGTGTGTAATTGTAACTGGGAAACTATATGGTCTTTCTCATATAGTAACCCTTGGTACAAACAATGCAAGAATATGGTGATCCTTTGAGTGCTTCAGATATTCAATTTAGTATTGTAGTGGAATTTGATAGTTGGTAATGTAAAATATTTGCAATTAGAACTTGATCTATAAAATTTCTTGATGGTGTAGTAAGATTATATCATATATATATAGGGTTCTCTTGATTTCAAATTAGGACCTAGTGGCACGTTAATAGCCGATAATGGAATGAAAAAAGGGATTAACAAATGGTCATAAAAAGTGAAAGATATGAAAAAGCATAAAATAATAGGTCTAGACACTTGCATCATAGTTGAAAACTTATGTCGACATAAGTGTCCATCACAGACACAAGTGTCCATTGGCTAAAAACACATAAATGACAGAATAACAAGCAAGGATCCTTAGAGCATGATGGATAAAATATAAAATGTGTCATAACAACATATAGGTTCAAGGGGCAA
Organism: Torreya grandis; assembly: GCA_037957365.1. Taxonomy (NCBI): domain Eukaryota; kingdom Viridiplantae; phylum Streptophyta; class Pinopsida; order Cupressales; family Taxaceae; genus Torreya; species Torreya grandis. The sequence goes on along the minus strand of JARHVA010000082.1, from coordinate 8,042,480 downwards.
GTAAAAGCAAACAAAATAGAGTGGAACTGAAGAGGTCCATAAAAATATAACACCACTAGATATCTAATTTTTGGTCAAGAGGTCTACACATACAAAGAGCTATAACAACATGTTATAAACTATGCTTTTACCAAATATGGGTATCTACATTTGCCCCCCTTTTAATCTATTAATGCATGAAATTGAAATTATTGGTTTAAAATAAAAGAAAATGCATACCCTCATGTGTACAACACACCTTTTCTTCACTTGAACTTTCTTTGAATATTTTGTTTGAGCAATAATAAAAAATAACAAAAAGAAAGATCATGGACATAATACATCTGTGTATATGATGCATGGAAATGGTTCTAGAGCACTAGAGACTGGAGAAGGGAACTTACAACCTCATCCATCTTCTGTCCAGGAAGATGAATGAACTTACAAGTGGTAAACTAGGTTGCACCATAGTGGTGAGGTATTTGAAATGGGGAGATTTGGGAGGTGATCATGCCCCTAACCCAGAATAGGCAAAGTATATAAAAATATATATATATACACACACACACACACACACACACACACACACACACACACATATATATACATATACATACATATATGTATATATATACATATATGTATATATATACATATATGTATGTATATATATACAATATATATATGTATATGTATATATACATATACATATATATATATATATATACACATACATATGTATATATATATATACATATATATATATATATATACATATATATATATATATATATATATATATACATGTGTATATATACATATATATATATATGTATATATATATACATGTATATGTATATATATATATACATATACATGTATATATATACATATATATATGTATATATACACATGTATATATATATATACATATATATATATATATATACATATATATACATACATATATATACATATATATATATATATATATATATATATATATATATATATATATATATATATCCCAGTATGGGATGAGTAGTGTAATCAAGCTCACCCAAAAAACTTAGTGAGATTGGATGGTTTAATCACTCCAATCTAACCAAAAAGAGCTAATCGTTGCAGATGGGTAAGGCTCACTAACAATCCATAATAGTCCAACCTGGATATTAATGCATAAATGTCTATGCTATAGTAACAGTCCATAATAATCTGGCAAATCTAAAAGATAGATAAGTGTCTGAGTAAATAAGAGTAAACCCTTGTTCATGCCCCATGTCGCGACTAGTGTGAATAAAGTAATATGTGTATAATGGTGATACCAATATATATAGAGCTAACCCAGACATGTATATGAATTATATGTTATGGAAGAGATCTAGCAAGTTTTGGTATGTCATAAGTGTGGAGTACATGCTTTTAAAACATGTCCCCACTAAATTTGAAACTGTGAATATGTGGAAGCCATGTTAATATTGCATGCCCCCATTGAATCTAAAACTATGAAAAATGTGGAAGCCATGTCTATATGACCTGCCCCCATTAAATTTTAAATTTTTGAAAATGTGGAAGCGTGTCTACTTGATATGCCCTTACTGAATCTAAAACTTTGAAAAATATGGAAGCAATGTTTACTTGGCATGCATCCATCGAATCTGAAAATGTAAAAAATGTGGAAGCCATGTCTATATGGTATGCCCCCATGGAATACGAAACTATGAAAAATGTGGAAGTCGTGTCTACTTGGCATGCCCCCATTGATATGCTCCCCTTTTGGGAGGATGGTAAAGAGTACCTATAAGTCACCTCATCATGAAAGGAACAAGTGACAATATCATGTATTCAATAACCAATCTTATATTTTGTAACATTATTTGGGTGACAATTTTGGGATTTATAGTGCTAGTCGTGTGTAAGCAAGAAAAGTAGGTGATTTTTTGTATTTAATAAAAGTATTAAAAATTTGTATAATTTAAAAGGGCTCATGGCCTGGATCCCAACATAACTCATAGTTTTAAATTTGGACAACTGGTGTTCAAGATGGTTATTTGAAGTTCTTGTAGAAGGTGTATATTAAGTACTTTGAATAAAATTTATAACTCATTTACACTTTTAACATTTGAAAAAAATTGAGCTATGAGTAGAAGAGAATAATACGGTTTGGTAGAGCCCCTCAACTAATGTGATTTGATTTAATCTAGATAGCCCTAGCCGACCATGATTTTGATGAGTTAGTAAGTAGGTTTAGCCATCAATTTAATTGTAACTTTGAATTTTTTTATTTGTACCAATTTTATTTATTTTTTAGGTGGATCAAGAGACACTTGCATCAAGGTTTGGGACATTTACATCAATAATTATATGCTAGTGTCAAATGCAAGCATCTAACATTATCATTTTGTGTCGATGTTAGTGTCTAATGCTTTTGTCCTACATCAACACTAGTGCCCGACACTACTATCTTTTTATCTTCTACATAGTTAACTATAATTTATATA